>JAHXMU010000160.1:681505-731185 GCA_019455685.1 Philornis downsi
TTTTTTTTGGCCTGAAATTAAAGATTGTGAACTGGACAACATGTGGTTTCGACAAAAGGGTGCCACAAGTCACACAACACGACCAATTTTGGCTTTATTGTATGAGAAATTTCCAGATTGCGTAATTTCACGTTTCGGCGACGTCAATTGGCCGAGAAGACCATACGATTTGACGCCGTTAGACTTTCGCTTGCGGGGCTACGTCAAAGACCGTGCTTACGCAGATAATCCCTAAACGTTGGGACATTTGAAAACCAACATTCGTCTAGTTATCGCCAATATACCGATCGAAATGTGTGAAAAAGGGGTCGAAAACTACCTCAGAAAGATCCATTGCTGCAACCAATCCAGAGGCGACCATTTGAAGCGCATTGTATTCCGTACACATTGGCTAGGTCCGAGCATTATAATGAATATAAATTTAAAGTAAAGTTTAATTTCACTTTTGAAATCGAAAAATGCATAACCCGGTATAATAATAAATTGCGCATTGATGGTAAAAAAACGACTTTCACTTTTTTGAAATTAGCTAATTTTAAAAAAGTGAAAGGTGGCGTTTAAAAAATTTAAGGTGGCGTCGATTCAAATCAGTCGAAAACGCTGCCAAATAGAAAACCATCGCTATCAATATTGGATGAGTTGATTCTCTGTTCGGGTGAAGATGAATGTTGTCGTTGAGAATAAACCCAAACGGATAAATTATTATTTTCAGTGAGACAAAAAGTGCCTTTACTAAACTTTTAAACATAAAATTGCCCTGTCTTTAGTCTTTATTTCCAGCTAGTATGTTTGAAGATTCGACAACGAACTCGATGGACGGCGCAGGAGAAGGCGACCGAATCTCCGTTAAAAGGACCAGGCTTTTGCCACACTGTCGAAGCTTAGTGTGACGAATTGGAGTAGAATCACAGAAGATCGAAGCGCTTGGAATTATTTTCTACGGGCGGCGTGCAATGGATAAGGATGTCTATTTCAGTCGCCACCTAAGAAGAAGATGTTTTACGATTGTTAATAAATAAAGAGCGGGATGATGCAAATAACAAGTTGATATTCTGTAGAAGAACTGTAAGAATGAGATGTTTGATATTTGAACAAAGCTTGATTGTATTAAAACCTCTTTTTTGTGTAGATAAAATTCATAATCGTTACTAGAATAAAGATATGTACATTCTGTTAAAATACGTTAGCAATTCTCGGTTCAAACTGAGCATAATAGCCCTTGATTACGGTTCCATGTGTTTACCAAGCGCTATTTAAAAATGCGAAGAGGATTGAGAAATCGTCGAAGACCTACCCTTGTTCTGAATGCACATCGATAAGCTTGGCCAAAGATAGGAAAATGTACTGCAAAATCAACATTACATTTTATGGAGACACTATATGAACTTAAAATGTTGTATAGGTTCATGCGTTTGATTGTGGTACATAATTTAAAAAGTGCACCCGCCAACACTCTTCCAAAAAACGGAACAGAACTGTGAACAGGTCACCATTTACAGTCTAGATTGCGATAATTCCGATTCCACATTCATGGGTTCATTATATAAAACTTCTCTTCTTCTCTTCTCTCTCTTCGTATTTCCAAACCCAAAATCTCAGCTTCGAGGTACCCTATTTTGAGAAATGAAAATGAAATCGGTATTTGCACTGGCCACAACCCTAGAAAGCTGGTATAAGAAATATTTGGAAGATTACAAAAATGTTGGCTCTTTAGTGTTACTTTAAATGGAGTCTTCTTTGAAGGCATCCAAATAAACTTGAATAAAAAGAAAATAATAAATGTGCTCTGTATTTAACAGAGACCGGCTATGTCTTGGGAGACAGCACAACTTCTTAAAGTAGCAAAATTTCAAACCAATATTTGCATTTTCCATTCACCAAATTCTCACAGGTTATCTCACTAAGACTAAGTTTATTGCCGTTAGTTATTCTAACTGCTCATGTATGAAAATGTGGTTAAACTGTTGGCCACTCAACGTAAATCAGGCGTAAAATATGTATATCGAATAATTCCTAAACAAATAATGTTTGCTGTACGTTTAACATTTGCAGAATCTCTTTAAAACCACATATTAGATTTTCTCCAAAATTCGAACAATGGCAGAAAAATAATATTCAGGAAAGCCACAATCATTTCCACTACACAGCCAAAGCACACTCTAAGGATTTAAATAACAATAAAATTTTGTTATGTGAGAGCGATGCCTTGAATACAAAAGTGTGAGTATTCAAATATATGAAAATATGCATTTGAATTCGCATTTATGTGTATACTAATCGGCGTTGCCAGACTGTAGTAAAAAGGATGGCGAATATATCTCGAAATGATGGTCATATGTAGTATTAACAAATCAATTAATCTAAATCAATCTTTCAGTCAGGTATTTTTTCAAAATGCTTCCAATATTTTTCTCATATATTCCAAAGAAATCATGAATGAGTAATAATTATGAATTTCCAAAACTGCAGATCCAACAGGCATAAATTGTATGTGAGATTTGTATAAGTGGACTTAGTCTTTCTGTAAAATATTTTCTAAACACACTTTCTATTACATCGGTTGCGAAAAACCTTTTCGAATTTATGTCTCTTTCAAATCGATTTTATGCTACCTAAAGACTCAGGGTCATACACGTAACAATTTATGATAGATTTGAAGAACACTTTTGCTACGAACATTTGTGTTACAAACCTGCAACAAATATTATTATAAATTATATTAATTGCATTTACGCAAAGTTGTGGTTACAAAGATGTTTGACTGACAAACTTAAATTTTTGATGGGTTTCTTTCATTTTACCAACAATTTTCTTTTCGTGAATACTAAAAAAACTAGCCAAAAGAACTCTTTGATTTTCAACAGATTCACTTGAAAACAAAAAATTCTTAAACTATGAATAAACCGTCTTAAATTCACAAACTCTCAAAGTCAAATTTTTGATATTTGGGTTGTTCGAAAAATTTGTTCGGTTAATTCGTTAGTTCACCATGCGTCACTTCTCATGACGTTGAGTTCCTTCAAACGCTATCATAACTTCCTCCTACCCCTTCTCTAAATGTTTCTTTTACTAATGTTTACTTGTGTACTCCTTCTAGCCATGAGTGATTATAGCGTTTTAAAAAAAGTTTTAAAAAGTAGAAAAATTGAGCGAAAAAGAGCATTTTAGGCTTATTATGCTGTATTATTTCTACTGAAGCCAGCCCAAAAATAAAAAATATTTATGATTACAAAATTTTCTACAGATCAGGACGATCCATAGAAATTGTTTCCGAGAAGGTGAGAGATTTAATTTTTTTTAATTCCCGCGCAACAGTTGGGAAAATAGCTGAAATATTAAAAAAATCAGTCTCACCCGTTCACGGGGTCATAAAAGAACTCGAATCTGTGCGCAACCTCAATGTGTGAGTACCTCACTCTCTCACCGAGGCTAAGAGCCTAAGTTGCTTTGGCGTCTGCGATAACCTAAGGATAATAAAAAACAAGACTCCATTTCTGGAGAACCTCATCACAGGGGATAGAAAATGACTAGTCTGCAACAGTGTAACGCGGAAAAGATCATGGGGGAAACCAAATTAACCCCCTCAATCCAATGTTGTCGATTTGGTGGGATGTCAAAGAATAGTCAAGCGATTAATGCGAACTACTATATCGCTCAAGTAGATAAATTAAAGGCGGCATTGGGAGAAAAACGGCCGAGGCTCATCAATCGGGGAGACGTCAACTTCCATCATGACAACGCCCACTCTCACACTGCCTTGCGAACCCGTCAGAAACTGTCAGAACTTGGGTGGGAAGTTTTACCTCACCCATCGTACTCCCCAGACTACGCCCCGTCCGACTATCACCTATTTCGCAGTCTGGGCAATCACTTGAAGGATTTGAATTTCCATAACGACGAGGAATTGAAAAATCAAATTGAACGCTTTTTTTGGAAAAACCACGCGAGTTTTATGAGAGAGGAATTAAAAAGCTCTCAAAGAGTTGCGAAAAAGTTATTAAAAAAAGGGGGAAATTATACAATAGATCACAATAATTGTTTTCTTGTGTAAACATTTGTAAATACATTTTCTTTCAAAACCAAACGAACTTTCAAAACAACCCGATATAGCAGCCAAAAGGAAGCGTTTAGGGATTCTAATATCTTTTTATCAAAGCTTTGTCATCACTCTTAAAGTCGGTTGAACGATGTCGGTGTGTCTGGCTGGCTGGCAGATACTATAATGATGTTAAGTCTCTACGAAATTTCTTGAAACTTTGTACAGCCCAATATTTTGTCAGACCGTAGCCGGAAATTGTAAATGGGCTATGTCGATCCACCACTTCTGGTACCTTAAACACAAATTGGCCGATTTTCTGAAGTTCATTATTTCCTCCCTAGCTCCTTAAAGTTTGCTGCAGTAATTTAAGTTTCAGCTGACTGGCGCCTTCCTTTGGCTTTATTATTTTCCCTTTGCTGATATTCATTTTTAACACGCGCTTAAGCAATACTGAGCCAAGCAATCACGAAACGGTTCGAGTAGTTTTATTAGTACAAAATCGTATGTTTCCAATGCCATCCAGCGTAATCCCATCTCTTAGGTAGCGACTATAGACACATTTATTTGTTCTAAATTTGGTCGAAATCACATTATCATTTAGAGATTTTAAGTGCGTCCAAATTTCCAGGACAACAATTTTTTTCTATAGAAGGCACAAGTGGGCAGAGACGGATTCCGTTTAAATTTCGAACTACAATGGAAACAGAAAAGATATTAATTCGTCGATATTTTGGTCAGTATCAGATATACTCGTACGGGTACTATTAAAATTTTATGGTGTGATTAAATTGAAACTCTGTTTTATCATTTTTACGGGATGTACCCGAAAGTTGGATCCGGGAGGATTTTGGTAATAAATCTATGAGGAATGAAATCTCTTTAATTTGTTTCAATTGCATTGACTATTCATGGCAAAAGAATTGATTTAGAGAAGTAACCTATGACGCAAGTCGAACTGTAATTCTTTATATAGGGTGGCGCATAAGTAACGTTAAGATTTGATCAGTGAATACATTTTTTGTTTAAGTTTTTTTTTCGTCTCTTTATAGAATTAACTAAATAATACTTATGAAATTTATGGTGGAAAGGCTCAGCACAGAACAAAGAACCAAAGTTGTTCAATTTTACTTTGAAAGTCAGCATTGGATTATTCAGATCATATCGAAATTTTTTTCATGTTCGAAATGCTCCTAGCGCTTCAACAATTTACCGATTGGTTCAGCGTTTTGGGCAACAAGGGCCTTTCTGCGATTTTCCACGTGTTTGAAGACCTCGTGCAGTTCGAAATAAAGTGGCCATTGCTCGAATGCAAGTAAGTATTGAGGAAAACCCCGAAACTTCCACCAGGCGACATTCTCAGCAGTTAGAGATATCTAGGCGGTATTTGTAAATTTTACATATGTTACATCTTTTCCCATATAAGATGCAATTGGTTCACGAGTTAAAATCAAATGATGCACAAGAACGCATTCAATATAGTCGCCGTTTTCAAGAATTGCGCCTAGAAAACAACAAGTTTATTCACAAACTCATAATGAGCGATGAGGCTCATTTTCACCTAAATGGTCACGTGAATAAACAAAATTGCAGAATATGGGGCACCGAAAAAGCAAAAATAATTGTTGAAGATCAAATGCACCCACTTAGATGCACAGTATGGTGTGGAATAACTTCAGAGAGGATCATTGGGCCATATTTTTTCGAAAACGACGAAGGAATTGCGATTAATGTGAACGACATTCAACACCGGAAAATGATTGAAAATTTTTTTAAGCCAGAGATGCAGAACAATCCAGATTCGTGGTTCCACCAAGATGGAGCCACAGCTCATACAGCTCGTCCAACTATGACTATCCTGTGCAAAATTTCTGGCAGTCGAATAATATCACGTTTTTTTTTACTTTAGGTGGCCACCACGTTCACCTGATTTAACGGGTCCCGATTTTTTTCTTTAGGGCTACCTAAAAGGTAACTTAAGGCCAATATCCGAGAACAAGTTTGGACGCTGGGACCTGAAATTCTCAGAAAAGTTATGGGAAATGCTTTGGAAAGAGCACGTCGGGCACCATTTGAAAGATATTATCTTTAAAACATAAAGTGAACATATTTCCAAATTATGTTCTAAATTTAAATAAATGCCAACGTTAAATAAATGCATAAAGAAAAAAGTTTTGCATTGAATAAATCTTAACGTTATTTATGCGCCACCCTTTACTTTTCAAATTTCAATTGTTGTATTAAGATGAATAAAAAATGTGTTTAATTCGTTGTAAATGTATTGATTACTCATGCCAAAAAAACTTGATTTCAAAGTGTAGTCATAAAATGTTGCAATACTCAAGAGAAACTACAAAATTTAGAATTTTAATCCACTTTCTCGTAGAATATAGTCCTCCTATCATCATTACCAATTGGGTATACCGAAGTTTAACTGAAGAAAAATTGATTGCGACAGTAAATCGCCATTCAATTTGCTTGGGCATTAGACATTCAAGCACCCATCTTCGTTAACTATAACAAAAAGAGAAAAATATTGTTATCGTTACATTTCATGGAAACTTTTTATAACAACACCAATTTCATACAACATTCACTTGGTTTCTGATACTAAAATAAAAAAGAAAAATGGAAATGTTTCCAAATTTGAAAACTTCATATCTCTTACTCTGTTAAAGATAGAAAGTTGATTTTTCCGTATCAACGCACTAACTACATGTGAATACCATTTCTCTTTTGTTACTTTTCTAAAATGTTTTTTCTGCTGAATTATGAGTGTCCATGTAAAGGATATGCTGTCAGTGTGCTTTGGCTTAGGGCGGTTAATAAATTTTGCTATCAAGATGCTACTTAAAAATGTTTTTTTTTAGTTTTTTTTTTTTCTCTAAACTATGGCGAAAGAAAACTTTTTTCAATTACGTGTGATATAAAAAAAAGTAATATATCTTTTTATATAGCTAGAAATGTGATAGTTGTTGTGGTAGAATTGCAGCAAAAGTTCTCTAGTATGTAGATTTTAAAAAATTTCCAGTTTTTTGCCCTCTAAGTTTTCTGACCTCACAGCACATGATTTTTATACCTTCACCAGAAGGACTGCAGGGGTACTTCATTTGATACAACATAAATGTAACATCCAAAAGAAGAGTTTAAAGTGCAAACATCTTTTGACCAAATGTGTTTCAGGACTTTTTCGTCGATTGAGCGATATTCGTCTACTTTGCTGGTAGACTATCATAAATCTTTACGAGTTTTCCTGGTCGTAACCGGGATTGTAAAAGAGCTATATCGACCTACCTCTTCCAGTATATCTTAAAGAAAATGACTGATTTTTCAAAATTCATTTTTTTCCTGTAGCTCTTCCTTAGCAAACTGCGGTAACTGAAATTTTCTTTCATTGAATTGATTTAAAATACGGCTTTCTGGTAACTCCTATACAGATGACAGATATAATCCAAGCGATTTTTGATTCATATCTTTAATTTTATTACACTAAATTTAAAAAAAAAAACTTTTGGTACACATTAAGCAGTATGAATATCGGGACGTATTATCAAACCTCTTGGGTTACTTCCCAAAAAAATTGTCCGATATTCCGAGATTAAATCTTTGCTCTTCAATTTCTGATTAATAGTGCACAATAACCTATTCTTTTCTCCCTTATACTGTTTTATAATTTTATGTAAAATTCCAGAAAATTTGACGTATTAACCACGCCGCTTACATACTCTTAATTTCACATCTCTCAAATCATAGTATTGTCTTCAGTCAAATTTGCCGCTCGTCTTGCTTTTAGTAAACTAAGTTGTGAGTATGAAATCACGTGGCGTTGCAACGTTAGCTCCCATACAAATTGACGTGTTTATTGAAATAAATTTTTTCGCTGTAGTTCCTAATTCGTGGACTGCAGTTACTATTGTAAAATGTTTGCCAATTATATTGCAATAGAATGCCATCATCGCAATTACCCAATCTAACCCACATATTCTCAGATTCATATCCTCCTCTCAACACATCATGCATTTAGTAAATTTACACCCCTTTTAAAACTACAAATACAATTTTAGCGGTTTGATAAAACATTTACTCGCTCTTTAATTTTTAGACAGTTATAAGTTTGGTTCTTTTATTGCGCTTTAGTTCAAAATATTCTTTTTTTTTTTTTTTTTTTTGTTAAATGCAGTGGGAGGTTTACCATTCCGCATCTGACCACCCTCACACTTTTGCACTAACGCAAGTGGGCCTTGGCCGAATACACTTATAAGTCAGTTCCCCTGGGTGAAATTTTGGCGTTATTCGTTTTTTTTTCTGGTTAACACAAACTGTGAGCTTACGAAACAAAATCAGCTAATTTATATTTTTATCGAAAGTATCGAAATTTGAACGATAAATCGCTCATGCGCACCAAATATTTATACTCAATTATATCTATATACGAGGTGTGTTCAAAAAAAAAAAAAAAAGGTGAATTTTATTTTTTTCTCAAAAAATTTTTATTTATTCATCAATTTCCATTTTATCTTTTTCAAAGTAGTCCCCCTCAGATACAATAAATACACTAATGCCAGCGTTTTTTCCAATCCTCGAAGCAGTTCTGATATGCACTTTTTGGTATGTCCTTGAGCTCCCTCAGCGATGCGGTTTTATCTCCTCAACCGTCGCAAAACGCCGTCCTTTCATGGATCTCTTCAATCTTGGGAACAGGAAAAAAAAGTCGCACTAGGCCAAATCTGGTGAAGACGGTGGCTGAGGCATGATAATGGGGAGGCTTTCGGCCAAATAATCTCTCACAGGCAAAATGAGTGAGCAGGTGCATTATCATGATGCTAAAGCCATGATTTTTTTCCACATTCCGGACGTTTTTTTCGTATTGCTTCCTTATTTACCGTACGACCTTGTGGTAAAAACGTCTGATGCACTACGCCATGGTAATCAAAGGAAACAGTGAGCAAAACCTTGATATTTGATTGAACTTGGCATGTTTTTTTTGGTCTTGGCTCTCCTGGACTCTTCCATTGGGACGATTGGGCTTTGGTTTCGATGTCATAACCATATACCTATGATTCGTCACCAGTTATGACCCTTTTAGGCAAATCTGGATCATCGTTGACGTCATTCAACAATTCCTGAGCGATGTTCATGCAACGTTATTTTTGGTAAAAATTCAGCAATTTTGGAACGAACTTCGCTGCCACACGTTTCATGCCCAAAATTTCCGAAAAGATTGCATGGCATTAGGCAACCGACAACTTCTTTAATTGTGATTCATCGATTCCTCACAACAATTTTCCTCACTTTCTCAACATTTTCATCGGTTGTTGATGTGCCGTCACGTTAAACAACCATGTATAGATAATCTCTATTTGTTATGCCCAGGTGACAAATCGGATTTCTCATGGTTAAAGTTAGCGAGAACTACTTTTTTACAGCCGCCACCCGGAGTACATCTTCTGAGAACTCCGCTCCCAATTTAAAAGAAATTAAGTCAAGCCAATCTTCCGATTTTGTATATTTTTTCCCGAATAAGGACTTCTCCGTAAGTAGTATCAAAATTCAGACTCGTAGATCTCAGAATCCAGAACCTAATTTCAAGACATTTTTTTTTTTTTTTAACAATTACAAATTTTTATTATTAAACTGTACAATACTGTAGAATAATAATATATATATTAATATAAGTTTTAACAAGTTACGCCCCAGCGTCTAAAATAGACATTATAGAGGCAAGTTGGCAGTAAAAGTCAATATCTTTTACAATTATGTTACAGAAAGAAAAAAAAAAAATTATTAAAAATTTTTAAAATTAATTCAAATTTAGTATACAAACAAAAGTTTAAATAAGAATTCCTTCAACATTCTGCAATAAGTGATTTCCTTTGCTGCATTTGGAATCTGAGTTCCAATGTTTAGGGTTTATCAATTTGCAACAGTTTTACAATGACAACAACTGGGCTTATTAGATGTATACAGTTTTAGAACTACTCTCAAACTTTGATCTGCTTTGCAGAAAGGCCATGAAATACGAGTACAACAGATACAGAGATCATTTACTGTATGGGGCAAAAAAAATGCAGCGAGATAAGTAAGCAGCAAAAATAGGTCTGGTGGTAAACGAGGACATAACAAAGTTATTGGTTTCAACGAACAAAGAGTCTACTCATTGGAGACGCTGAGTGAACGTTGACCATTATAATTTTGAAGTGGTGGAAGAATTCATTTACCTCGGTTCCGCTCTAAACAAAACGAATGATATCAACAAGGAGATAAAGAGGAGAGTATTGCTAGCTAACAGATGTTACTTACTATAAGCTAAATAAGCGATTCAATGATAAAGACCTTTCTTGATAAGCAAAAATCTGACTGTATCAGACGTTGGTTATACCCGTCTTGTTATACGGCGCTGAATCCTGGGTTATGACGCAAACAGATGAATCAGTATTGGCAGTTTTCGAGAGGAAAATACTCCGGAAAATATATGAATCCATCATCGTTAACGGAGAGTGTCGGCGTGGCATGAACAATGAGCTGTATGAGTTATATGCCGACATCGGCGTGGCCAAACGCATTAATATATAGGTACAGCGATTGCGTTGGCTGAGTCATGTAGTACGGATGGACCAAAATGCTCCGGCACGGAGAGTTTTCGACAATGAGTTCGAATGACGGCGCATGAGAGGGCGACCAACACCCCGTTGGAAGGACCAGGCTTTTGAAGTACTACCGCTTGGAATTATGTACATACTACGGGCGGCGTATAATAGATAAGGATGTCTATTTCAGTCGCCAGCTAAGAAGATATTATCTTTCCACGTCGCTTAAAGACGATGCGCATTGCTGTCAATTAATTCACTACTGAAATGAAGATATGTTTGTATTCTGTTGTAACACGTTTTTGGCATAAAATACACAAGGGCCACTATGTTCGATTGTTATGTAATTGATCAAATAAGTAAATAAACTGAGTTTCAACAAAATTTTAGTTATTTCATCGATTTTTACAAACTGTTTGATATTATAATACACTACACCACATTGGCAACACTAGTGCTGCCACAGCAAAACCAACGTTGGCTTGAATTTCTCTAATATTCACATAGAATGGAATGAAAATGTATATATTTTTGTGGTTAAGATTTTATTTCAGTTCGTTCATACCCAAAAATCGGAATGTATTCCAAAGTGTGTGAATCCAAGCACGTGTAAAGTGCACTTGCATGCATATTCAGCTTAAAGCCATTCTATCTGTTTTTTATGATTATGGCTTTGATACATTCGTACAAACTAAACACCAAACACAGTAAATAACTTGATTCGCTAAATGGACAAATCCCAGACAGAGAATCATGTACCTGATTCATTCGAAACTGCTGCCAGGCCTGAACAAAAATTAGAACGTTGCCACGTTTTATCTATTGGCAGTCCGCTGAGGTAATCCAGAAACATCCAGCTAACGTATTAATGTTTTTCAAAGTTTAATACAATACATCTTTTTATCACATATCACTGATCCAGTAATTCGTACCAATTAATTTTTTCATAGTTTTGAGTTTGATTTCGGATGTATACGAATATAATATGTTGAGGGGACACAGACTCTTTAATGAATTTTTTAAAATTTAAGAACCATTATTTTTTTTGTCTGTAATAATTGATGAACTGGGTTAATTAATAACAGAAGCTGTATTAGGACGGATTTTTAATCATAGTTTTTTTAAAAATCGAATAAAACACTCAAATTTGCTTCATACTCGTATATTAAAATTTTTTATAGGAATCGTTAAATTGGTCTTTGCCATTTAATTTTTAAATTAAATTGGAACAAAAAAAAAATTCCTTGTGGTTGTGTAACACATGACCAATCGTTGAGGACGGCGACGAATTGACATTTCACAATCGTCATTAACACTGGTCGCTACGGCTGCAATATTTTCTTCAGTACGCACTCTACGCATGCAAGTCGATGGTTTTCTGTCCAACAAAGTAAATTTGGTGGGAAATTTGGAGATAATAGCACGAGTTTTTGATTTAGCAGGTCGATTATGACGACCATAAAATGGTCGTATCAAACGATGCACATTTGTCACAGAACACGAATTTTGATAAAAAATTTCAATGATTTGCAATCGTTGCTCGTTTGTTAGTCTTTCCACAATGAAATGGCAGAGTATACTGTAGACTTTTCACTATGACAGATGACGTTTAGACGCTATACCCACCCAGTGCTGCCAATGTGATTTGGCTCCCAAGATCTTGCGATTTAACGCCTCTTAATTATTTCTTGAGGGGTTAGGTCATGTCGTTAGTCTGTGTGAACAAGCCGAACACTATTGAAGCCTTACAGGATTACACAACAGCGTTGTAACGTTTTTCGTGGGATACAGGCCGAAATGATCGAAAAAGTGACGAAAAATTGGACCTTCCGAATGGATATTTTGAGACGGAGCCTGGGACAACTTTTATATGAAATTATCTATAAAAATTATCTATTAAAATAAAAGATTTTAATATATGTGTTTTATTCGATTAAAAAAAAACTACGATTAAAAAATCACCCTTTATATAATTTTATTCGACAAAAAAATATAATACCGAGAATGAAGCCTTTGAAATGCTAGATTTATTTTAACCAGGTGAATTCCATAATTTGCTAAATCCATTGAGAGATGCCCGTCAATCTGACTGGCTTCTCATCAGGATGACTGCCGTAAACTTTCATGAAAATTCTTAAAGTTTGGTAAAGCCTAACATTTTTCTATTTCATATCCGGGGATTGTCATTGGGCTATATTGGACCGTTCCTTCTGGTACTGCCTATAAAAATTTACCAATATTCCGAAATTCAGTTTTCTCCCTATCCGTTGTATTGGTTTATAATGCTCGGCGAAATTTAAAAAACTTAACCGGTTTGCCACGGCTATTCTGATACCACCCACAGAAACGTCCTTACACATATATTCTTAGGTTCAAATCTGCTATTTAATTGCACTAAAATTGGTCAAATTTGGCATACGTTGAATGCTTGTGTTTCTGGGAACTCCCATACTAATTGTACGAGTTTGGCAAAATTTATTTTTTCCAATAATACCTGAACAGTAAACCACAGAACGTTAAGTAAAACTTATCATGTAATTACACACACGCCTTCTGATACTCCAACACACATGACCGATTTTAAAAATATATTCTTAGCTTTATAACTAAATTAAAAAAGGGAAAAATTATCACACCCCAAAATCTACCGTTTAATCGAAATTTTAGTTTTCTGCTTTTATCCCTAATTCGCTGACTGCAGTTACTTACATTCTCATAAATTTGAAAGCATTACAAAACTTAGTCAAATTTACCACTTCGTCTGTGGTAATTCTTATACAAGGTGGCGCATTAATCGTGCTACTGTCAACTGTCAATGGGAATTATAATTTAATGATGCTGAAGGAGTCTTTTTACACAGAATTGCCCCGAAGACGTATCCGTTTCAACAGTATGTGGTTTCAGCAAGCCATACTGGCTGTAGCGGAGCTTCAACAAAAATTTTTAAACAAGGTCAACTGACCTGACTGTATCAGACTTTTTTTTATGAGGTCAGGTCAAGTAAAAACATACAAAATGTACAAAACGAAACCAAGGAATTTGACTGAATTGAAGCATTCCGTTAAGTGTAAACCGTATGTCTTTGCTGAAGATATTCAGTTGCTAGTTAAAGGGGATTACCAATTTCTAGACGTTCTTCAGGAGAAAATTAATTATGTGTTTGATAGGTTACGTGATTGGATGTCAGAGAACAGACTTTGTGTCAATTCCTCTAACTCCAAAGCTACGCTTTATTCGAACCAAACTGAAGTGGGTTTGCGAGTAGTTTATAATGGTTCTAATTTACAGTTTGTGCATGACATGAAATGTTTGGGGGTCTTGTTAGATGATAAGCTGCGCTTTGAGAAGCACATTAATCACGTTGTTTTAAGTGTTAACTATGCATTGAGGCAGTTATACACAACTAATTTGTCGCTCCCGCTGTATGTGAAAAAACAGCTGGTTCATGCCCTAGTTATGCCAAGTATTATGTACTGCTTAGAGATATACTCTGCTACTAGACAAAAATATATGAAACTCCTTCAATTATCCCTATTGTTCCCTACATCTTTTCCTTCAAGAGACGTGTACATATAACACCTTTTGTGATTAAATTTGTGGGATGTTCATTTCCTGCATTTATCGATGTACGATTGTTGTTATGTTTTTACAGATTATATTCTAACCAATGTCCGCGTTTCCTACATGAAACTTTTAAATTTTGTCATTCCGTTCGTAAAAGGCAATTGTTTATCCCCAAATTTTACCATCTTACAGTACGATCTTTTAATTTAAGAGTAGCTCGTAGCTATAATGCATTGCCAAATGAGCATAGAAATTTAAATGTATCATACGCAATATTTCGTAATAAACTTATCTATCTTTTACTTATCTTATCTCTTTTACATCCTAATACTTGGATTTACGAGTGATATTTGTTAATTATTGGTTTATTTATTGGTTGATATTAAATATACAGGGTGGGCCATATGAGTGTTGGCGATTTAATTCTTCAATTTCTCGGTAACGCGCGGCGCGGGGTGGCGGGGGGATATGTTGTTCGCTACGCCGTTTCCTGGAAATTTAGTCGCCATGGAGCCGTACGCGGGAGTGCAGCGTGCATTTTGTGTCCAAGCGTATTACGAAAACAATAAATCAGTGATTACTGCTCGACGATTTTCACCTTAATGGCCATGTGAACAAGCAAAATTGTCGGTTCTGGTCCGAGACTAATCCCCGACGCTTGCATTAACGTCCATTTCACAGCCCTAAGCTTGTCGTGTGGGCTGGGATAACGTCAATCGGTATTATTGGACCATACTTTTTTGAGGACGAAAGAGGGCATGCAATGACGGTTAGAGCGAACAATTATTGCAACATGCTAGCAGACTTTTTGGTGCCAGCTTCCTTCAGGGCAATACCTCGAGGATGTGGTTTCAACAGGATGGGGCCACATGTCATACGGCTAGGGTATCCATAGAGCTGCTGAAAAATGTTTTTCCTGGAAAACTCATTTCGAAAAGGGGGGATATTGAATGGCTCCCACGTAGCCCCGATCTCTCTCCATGCGATTATTTTCTATGGGGCTACCTCAAATCGGTAGTCTACGAGAATAATCCGACCAATTTAGAGCAGTTGAAGAGGAACATTATTCAGGAAAGTAACAAAATACCGAGAACAACTTTTCAACGAGTTTTCCAAAATTTGCGACTTCGGTTCCAAGAGTGTCGAGCAGCCGAGGGAAGCCATTTGGACAACATTTTTTTAAATCTTAAAAATTCCCATGCTTCTACTTTTTAAAAATACAAATATATTTTTTTATGTTTCGTAGTTTTTTTTTTAATTGAATATTTAAACCGCCAACACCCTTATGGCCCACCCGTTATGATTTTATGTGATAAATTTTTACTTTTGCACTTTAATTTGAGCGTCAGAGGTTATAGTTATAGTTCCTAGTTAATTTGATGTTATATTCTAAGTTATATTTTGTTTCTGTTTTTCAATCCAAGTAGTATTTATTTTATGCATTTTGTAATTTGCTTTATATTAGCCAAAAGACTTATAATTACAAGACTGTTTAATAAAATGAAAAATGAAATATAATAATTAAGTCGATTTCGCAATGAATAATTTTCTGAACAGGTGTCGCGTGAATGACCACGGAGGTCATGTATGGTTCATCATCTTCAAAACCAATTAGTTATATAAAATAAAATTGAATTTTGTATACAATAAAAAAATAAATGAAATACATTGTACAGACATACACTGTACAAACTACGTAATTTAACAAATTCCTAAATTCATGTCTTTCATTTAATTGTTCATAATTTCAGTACACTTCACCTGACATCAAAAAATCGCTAATCGCAAGATTTCATTAAGATATAATTTTGTTTATTTTGCCTTGATTCGTTGTTGTTTTTTCTTAGTTTTTTTTTATAAAAAAAAAACTAGTGCTTTAATACGCCCCTTCTGACAAACAATTAAGGGTTGGTGAATTTCTTCCATTTTCGGTTTTTTATTTGTTCTGTTTGTGATAGCTTTTAATTAATGACGCGGTTGATACAAACCAAAGATTGGAGGCACTTGCTTGGTAATTGTGTTTTTTTTTCTCGAGTCAAAAAATTATCATTATAATTATGCACATTCCTGATTTGATTGTACATACGACAGATCAACTAGCTGGCTTTTTGTATGCCTGAGTAGTTAACAATTTCTAAGTTAGAAATAACATATTTGGAACAGAAACGATATTGCAAACGCTTGCTTGTACCTATGCGCTCCCCCTATCGCACAATTATTGAACCATCACAGACAATTAAGAAACAAACAAAAACAGTTTTATTTTTTTAATAACTGTGAACTTTAAGAAAAATTGCAGAGATAAATGAAAAGTTCAGCAAACATTGAAATAGAATAATATTAACCGTATAAAATTCCTCTTACGCCGCTTCGTACTTGTGCGGTAGTCGCGGTAAAAAAGACAGTTAATAATACACCTACTTTAATATTTCTTTAAATCTCAGGCGAGGAGAAATGATAAAATTTCACAAACCCTGCAGTAAAATGAATGCAACGCAATCTCCCCATTTTTATCACTTGCCACAGATAATATTCTCCCTGAATCTCACCGTGGAACAGACGGTAAACTTACATGTGTGTGAGAGCGCTTTAAAAAAATGCTGTGCATTATCATGTTCGAGTGTCAGTGTGTGGCATGAATGAATCTACTGTAAGGAATGCCACAAACATACGAAAATTTTGTTCAACGAGCATGGATCCCGGCAGCAAAATCCTTGTTTGTTCGCATTAAAGGTACTACCAACTCCTTGCATTGTTCACATTTCATATTCTCCCTTTCATCAGATTTCAGGCAGAAAACTGACCTACTTGTCGTGCACCTTCACAGAGATATAAATACATATACTACTGTAAGTACATTCATATTACCACAAATGCAGAAAGGGTACAGGGAGCCGGTGCGGGCGCGGGTGCTAAGTCAAGAGAGGAAGGGTGGTCGATGTGTATGCATCAAAGCCATAAAAGTATTGTAATGTTCCTGTATTAAACATCGAGGAAAATTATATGATTTATCCGCTCGACGATACCGTTAACTATACACGTGGTGTACGCATAAGAGCAGTAAACTTCTTTGAGATTTTTTGTAGTTTGAACTGGGTAAGAGATTTTTTGCTTTATTTCTTTTATAATGAATTACATGGTCATAAAATGGGAGTAGTGACCGGCCAAATACGTAAATAATTCACTGCTGCTTTTCGTTAAACCCAACGTTGTCTTTTGTAGATCCAAAGATGTATAAACACATGGAAATATGACTACTATAATAAATATATTTAGATGAAAAGAAGTTTATGAAAGTCGATAACACACTATGCTGTGCTCCTGTTATTGAATATCCAGCAAAAAAAGTTACATTTTTTTTTTTTTTTCATAATTACCAATTCCGATTAAGCAGTTTTGAACCAGTTCCAAAAGTATGTTCTTGAACTGTCTCAACGATTCGGTTTTTATCTCCTCAATCACCGCAAAACACCGTCCTTTCATGGGCCGTTTCAATCTCGAGAACAGGAAAAAGTCGCAGGGGCCAAAATCTGGTGAATATGGTGGCTGAGACATGATAACGGGGTTATTTTTGGCCAAATAATCTCTCACAAGCAAAGATGAGTGAGCAGGTGCATTATAATGATGCGAAAACCATTCATTTTTTTCCACAATTCCGGGCGTTTTTTTGCTTCATGTAAACGGCGCATAACTTCAAGGCAATACTCCTTATTTACTATACGATCTTGTGGTAAGAACTCCTGATGCACTACGCCAAGTTAAATCGAAGAAAACAGTGAGCAAAGCCTTGACATCTGATGGAACTTGGTGTGCTGTTTTTGGTCTTGGCTCTCCTGGATTCTTCCATTTTGACGACTGGGCCTTGGTTTCGATGTCATAACCATACTCGTATACCCATGATTCGTCACCAGTTATGACCCTTTTAAGCAAATCTGGATCATCTTTGAAGTCATTCAACAATTCTTTACCGATGCTCGTGCGACGTTTTTTATTTTTTGTTAAAATACGTCAATTTTGGAACGGACTTCGCTGCCACACGCTTCATGCCCAAAATTTTTGAAAAGATTGCGTGGCATGAGTCAATCGATATGCCGACATCCTCAGCAACTTCTCTAATTGTGATTCGACGATTCACCATAACAATTTTCTTCACTTTCTCAACATTTTAATCGGCTGTCGATGTGCTGGGGCGTCCAGAACGACCGACCCGACCGTTTGCGAACAGATTGTGCCACTTGTAAACATTTTTTTGATTTAGAGTACTCTCACCGTATGCCACTGTCAAAATTTCAAGTGTTTTTGAGCACTTAGTTCCCATTTTTTACACAAATTTGGATGCAACTTCTTTGATCCTTTTTTTTTTTTTTTTTTTTGATAGCGGAAAATCGCCGAATACGCAAAACACTTGTCTCATTTATGCCTCTCACAAACAAACTAAACATGCAATGTGGATAAAACCGTCAACATATCTTTGAGACGACTGTAGCAACATAAAAAACAATAATCATCGAAAGTGGAATGTATGTAGCCCGCGAAATTTGAAAATTCATCTTACTTTTTGAACACATCTCATACAAATAATAATACTGTAAAAAGTCAATTCTTTTAATGGATTACATGAATTGTTTGTTTTTGAATATTATTGCAATAATTATTGCAATAATTTTAATTAGTTTAAACTGAGTTGTAAAATGAACTATTGCTAGATGGTGTAAAGGCCAGCTTGTGCAAAAGAGAAGTAAAAAACTCAGTTATTGTTATGCCCACGTGGAAACCCAGGGGTGCACGAAGGTTTCTTGGCTGTAGTTGATGAGAGCACCAGTTGTTTTTCACTACAACCAATATCAGGATGACGTAAAAAAACTGAGCTCTACTTTCAAACAAAACTATCGATGCTAGTTCCAGATCCCAAACCACATTTTCGATCTCAAAAATTATCAATTCGAAGTAAGTAAATTACGTACGTAGAACGAGTAGAAACTCAGACTTCTTGGTTTCCAAATCCCTAAT
This sequence comes from Philornis downsi, assembly GCA_019455685.1. Classification (NCBI taxonomy): domain Eukaryota; kingdom Metazoa; phylum Arthropoda; class Insecta; order Diptera; family Muscidae; genus Philornis; species Philornis downsi. The sequence goes on from JAHXMU010000160.1 coordinate 700,703, forward strand.
TGTTTCATTCTTTTATGTACTTCATGACTTCTTAAATTGATTGAGAGATGTCTGTCTGTCTATTCGGCTGGCTGGTAGATACAATAACTGCCGTAAATCTTTGTGAAAACGGGACCCAGCTTAATACTTTGCGAGATTTTCACCAGGGATCGTAAATGGCCTATGTCGACTCACCCTATCAATAACTCTCACACAAATTAATTAGTTTCATTACTTCTCCGTAACTACAAATTTATTGACCGCAGCAACCTGAATATTTATTCGTTGGTTTGCTGTCGGTTAAATTTGAAAAAATCGATCAACCAATTACTACTTTTCTGGTACAGCACATATTCTTAACTTTATCTCTTTTAGGAAGTTCAGTTCAGTCAAATTTGGTTCAAATCATGTACAGGGTATCCGTCGGGATGGAATACTACTTTTTATTTATAATTTTTGATTAAATGAAAGAGAATGGATCTCATATTGATAAATGTTTTATTTAATGTCGGCAATTGTGTATGGAATACAATATCAGATAAATGTCCGCCCCTGTTAGCCTCACAAATACAAGATGTTTTGAGCATATTTTTCGTTACATTCTCACACATTTCACGCGGTATTTCATTAATTTCATCACGAATATTTTGTTTGAGTTGCTCAAGCGTTTCTGGTTTGTTTGCAAAACCTTCCTTTTCAGATATTCCCACAAAAAGAAGTCCGGAGCAGTCAAATCAGGCGACCGTGGAGGCAGTAATTCCATCATATCACGATATCCCCATTGACAGTTACCGGTCGCCGTTTTCAGTTTCAAAGAAGTGAGGTCCAATGATTCCTCCTGACCAAATTATACACCACACCACCATTAATGGATGCAAAGGTGACTGATGAATAATTTGAGGGTTTTCCATTGCCCAGAACCGACTATTTTGTTTATTCACATATCCATTCAAATGATTTTTTCATGAAAATCGGGGTCTTCATAGGCGAGCTGTAACTTGTATGTGTTGTGGTCCGTGGTTGCCCGTATCAGCTACAGAACCTCTTTCTTCGAAATCATTCACTACACGATAAATAGTGCGTCTTGTTGGCACGTTGTTCCTCCCAAAAATTTCACGTAACTTTCTCATCGTCATAGTAATCGATGATTGATTTTGATAAAATATTTTAATGATTAAAACACGTTGGTTTATCGAATATTTTTCCATAATAAATTTGCCACGTGTCTACTTCACGACTGCCAAATATGAACTGAATATCAAGACTAATTTTTACTTCACAAGCTTAGATCTGAGAATGAAAACAAACACCATTGGCTCGTCCCCACTGGTACTCCCCATGCCACTGGCCGATTTAACCCACATATTATTAGGTTCGTTCAATTTGTTTCACTGTAACAAATTCGGTAAAATTTAAGAGCCCATGAACAGCCCTTAAATGGAAAAAGGCAGCTCTGCCACAACTCTCCTGGTATTTGCTATAGAAATTTGTGGATATTCCGAAATTCGATATTTATTATGTCGCTATTATTTAGCCTTTCTTGGTTTTGGTTTTTTGTCCAATGCACTGTTGTGCAAAAGCGGTCATTCAAGTTACCCATTTAGTCCATGTTTTCTTAGCTTTATATCGTTTAAGAAGTTGTACTGAATTCAATTAAATGCGGAACAATTAAAATGCTTAACAAATTTAGTAACAAAAATAAAAATTGACGGGATTACCGTAACCATTCAAGTAAATACCATGCAAATTGTGACGACTATTGAAATTTTACATTATTACGAAATGTAGGTACCTCACATTCAAATTAACTGATTTATGAAATTCGATTCCTTGTAATATGTAAATTACAAATTTGCTTCTTTTTGGCACCGATTTAGCAAATATAATTGGACTCCCTGTAATATGAAAGTTACAAATTTGCTTCGTTTTGGTACTCGTTGATAAGAACCTAATGATTTACCATGCATCTTCTGATATTCCGCGTACTTTTGCATTACCGCCGAAGATATTGGCTGAAGGTGCATGCAAGTCAGTACAATTGACTGAAATTTTTGTACTGCAATGTTTCAAATTCTCCTAGAACTATTTCATCTGCTGGCACAATTATTAATTATCAAAACTGTAGATTTATCAAATCCCGTATAATTATCTTCTATTTATTGCGCTGCAATTCTATGTCTAAGGTTAAATTTAATACCGCTGGATCGGACGATATCGTAATGTAGTTTTTTTTTGTGATTATTTATACCTTTTTCTTAAAGCACACTTATTTCCAATTCCATTATTATGAAATCTGGTTTTCATTCAGCTAGGAAGCTACACCTAAAACTGGAAATGATCACCGTTAAAATGCGATTCTAACATATCTGTGGAAAGTATTTCGAAGAATAATTAATAAATAAATTTGAACATATTTACCAAGTACGTCATTTCTTTCTAATGTACAATCAGGACTGCTGACCGATTATAGTCTTGTGATTTACAAAAACATTTCAAAGCACCAGAGATCTGACAAGGACAACGGACAAATTTCTTTTTCAATTTTATTTGAACATGCAAAAGCTTTTCGTAGCGTAAATCATAATATTCTTTGAACGAAACTTAAGATATTTTTCGATTTTACCCAGTAATTAACTAATTTAGTCCGATCTTATTGCATCCGCAGCAAATAATCTGTAGCTATTGAACACATTTGGTCGAGAAGTGTTAAAGTGTTAAGGTGAGTACCACAAGGCTCTGTATTAGGATCACTACTGTACACAATTTACAAGAATGATTTGCCCACTATATGTTAAACGAAGTAAATATGTACGCTGATGACCTTTGCATAAAAACTATTTGTCGCGAACAGCACTTTATCTTCTTACATATGAAAATTACCAAATTTTTTAAATTCTATTCGATTAGGATTTTTTTCAAACATTCATTTTACACTAATTGGTGATATTTCTTATCATTGAAACTGATAAAGCTACACATAATATTAGTGATTTTCCCACTAAACAAAATGTATATTATTTATGATGAATATTATTTCGTAGTAAGTCCATCATAAAATTTAATAAAGCAATTCTTAAACAAAGTATCTCCATATTTACATCACTAAATTAACAAATTTTTGCATTCAGTTATGTATATTTAATTCATTCATCCTTACGAGTATAATTAATGAAGTTGTTATTAATTAAAACAATTTTTAATTACGATGATAACGACAATTACAAACTAAGCAATATGTTTTTCTACATGAAATGTCGAAAATATGAATGCGTGAAAAACAGGAAACTGTAGTAAATGATGTCACGTGAATGCGACAGATAAAGAAGAAACTATGAATAAATAAATGAACAGACGTTACGTTGGAAAGGAGGCCGCCGCTTTGTATTCTACAAGTGCGGAAAAGGTTGCTAAAGAAATTAACCAGTATAGAAATTTCAATCAGGTGAACTGACTTCCACCCAACTCTCTTTGCATTAGTGCAATATTGTGAGAGTTGCCAGAAGGGGCGTAGTAAATTGCTAGGTTCCTATAAAAAAAGTCCTTGGCAAAGAATATAACTTACAGAACTTGGTTATTATTTTTTTTTATTGGGATAAAGGTTTGATTTTTGCCCAATCGGCTCATTTCTATGTGGGTTATGCCATGAATTGTTATTATAACTAGCCGACCTAAAAGAAGACACGAAAATGTTTTTTTATTTTTCACCACAATCTCCTTTTAGCTCGATACACTGAATCCAGTGATATTCAATAGCTTCTATACCCCGTTTATAGTAAGAACTGTCCAATTGCTTAAAATAGCCATAAACCGCAGACTCCACCACTTCATTGTTGGCAAATCTTATATTACCAAGCCATTTTTTTCAAGTTTAGAAATAGAAAATAGTCCGCGGAAGCGAAATCTGACGAACAAGATACCGCTTTCATTCAATAATTTTGGTCATTGCCATAGTGGATTTGTGAACTGGAGCATTGTCTTGAATTGTCTTGATGAAACAACATTTTTTTTTCTTCGCCAAATTCGGCCTTTTCCCACAATTTTGTCACCTAATATTTGCCACTGATTTTTTTCCATTCTGAAGATGGTCGATAAAACTAATCCGCTATGCATCCTAAAAAAACAGATGCCATAACCTTGCCCGCAGATGAAACCATCTTCGCCTTTTTCAGGCACAATTCTCCTATCAAATTCACCTGCTTTCACTCTTCTTTTGTCTCATGTGTAAAGTAGTAGACCCATGTCTCATCCATGGTTATAAATCGACGCAAAAATTCGGTTTTATTGGGGTGAAACATCACCAAACTCTACCGCTCTATTGAAATATCTTCACAATGCTGTTTTTGCTCCATTGAAACTAAGCGCGACATCCCTCTTGTGCATAGCTTTCGCATCTTCAAATCTTCGGCCAATATTGAATGCATAGCAGTTTTTGAAATGCCTGCCATTTCAGCTAGGTCTCGAACCTTTAGCTGACGATTATCCAATAGCATTTTGTGGATTTTCTTAACTGTGTCTGGCGTGGAAATCTCAATTGTCCGAAGACTACGGTGTTCATCTTGACAGCTCGTACGGCCTCGTTTAAACTCTGCTACCCAATATTTTACAGTCGCATGTGAAGGAACAGACTCCCCTAGAAGATAATCTAGCTCGGCTTTATTATTGGCTGGACTGAGAGCTTTCGAATGGAAATATTGAATTACAAAACGGTGGCCAATTTTTTACATGTTTACAAATTCACTGATATCGTTTATTTTTGATGGATCAAAAGAAATACTAAACAACGTGTCGCCTTGAAACTGAGAGCGTTATAAGGTTGCTGTTTTTTTATAAGGTTGCTGTTTTTATTTATTTATTTCTGGCTTGTAATTTAAAGCTTGCCGGCCAATTATAAGTAAATTACAATATGCAACAATTCTTCATAATAAAAATTAAATATAAAATTTATAAAAATATAATATGACATATAATAATATAATATGACATTATGATCATTGAAGACAGAAAAAAAGTAAGGGAAAAAAGGCTAATTCAAAAGTTAGAAATTAATCGGAATATAATCTTGAAATATAAGATAATCGGTATGTAATAAAGGCTGCTCACAGTTTAATTGAAAACAAAATTTTACAGTAAAGTCTAAAAGTGTTGTAGAATTTTTCACCAAAATATTTTTTTCAAACCGCCATCACCACCAGCACCATCTATACGTCAAGTCGTTTGGTTTTGGAACCGCCCTCCTATACGAGGTGTGATAAAAAAATGGATTTTTTTGAAATTTCGTGAGTTACGTATGTTCGATTTTCGCATTTTTTTTCTGTTAAGTTGGTGCACATGTCCGTTATACATATATGTTGACAATATCAGCCATTTTGGATTTTTAGTTTGTTTTTGACAGATAAAAAGGTTTGTTGTGTTTAGGTGTGCTCTTCGATTTTTTACTATTTAAAAAGATGGATCAAATAAACTGTATTAAGTTTTGTGTAAAAAATGAAATTGAATGTGCAACGACATTTGAAATGTTGACTGTGGCATTTGGCGAGTCTACTATGAGCAGAACTCAAGTTCACTTGTGGTATAACCGGTTTAAGGAAGGCCGAGAAGATGTCTATGATGATGCTCGTCCTGGTCGCCCAAGCACGTCAAGTTCGGTCAAATGTGAAGGTTTTTCTCAATGTTTTCCTCGATTGCAATGGGGAGGTGCATCATGAATTTTTGCCACAAGGTCGTACGGTCAATAAGGAATACTACCTTGAAGTTTTGCGCCGTTTGCGCGAAGCAATTCGTCAGAAACGCACAGAATTGTGGAAAACCCAATCACGGGTTTTGCACCATGATAACGCACCAGCTCACACATCGATGCTTGTGCGTGAGTTTTTGGCGAAAAACAAAACCGCAATCATGCCTCAACCACCGTATTCACTGGACTTGGTCTCCGTTGACGTTTTCCTCTTCCCAAAACTGAAGACACCGATGAAAGGGAATCGTTTTGCTACGATTGAGGAGATAAACGAAAAATCGAAACAGGAGCTGTTGGCGATAACAAAAAGCGCGTTTCAGAAGTGTTTCGAGGATTAGAAGAAACGCTGGCATAAGTGTATTATATCTGAAGGGGACTACTTGAAAGGAAATAAAATAGAAATTGATGAATAAATAAATACTTTTTGAAAAAATTGAAAATGACGGTTATTTTTTCATGAATGTATCAACTTCCGTGAAAGCAGAGCTAATTATATTGTCTATTGAAAACGAATTTTATAACATCAACAATTTTCTTAGATTTGTCAATAAATTCGATTTAATATTGAAATCCATTAAATGTAATGCCCAAGTTAATATATGTTAGTTTTCTAGGGTGTAGATAACTTAATTTTATAAAATAGATAAGTAAATGAATATGAGTCTAAAATCTGTGGGTTAGATCGGTCACTTTTATGATTATTTGTATCTAATTTTTCCATGTATTATAAATCAAGTAAAAATTGCAGTGGAAAGAATGTACATCGAAAAATCTGTTGTCATATGGAAGGTGCCAGAAAGGGCGTGATATGCCGGCGGTTGCATTCTTAAGCTTAACCTCAGCAAAAGCTTGATATGTATCAAAATTTGACTGAATTTGGTGTATTTGAAAGAAGACAAATACCTAAGAATGCAGGGATGAAATCAATCACATGTATGGGAAGTGCTAGATAAGACATGGTTAGTCAGCTGAATTTTTAAATTTTGCCAAGCTTTACAAATTGCGAATTACAAGAAAAGGATTAAGTTTCGGAAAATCGATATATTTCTAGAATAGGATTTTACAATATCCAACTGGAGTCTGACAAAATATAAAATTTTAGAAATTCCATAAAGACAAAAGACGGACAAGCTCAATCGACTGAAAAGCTATGAAACATAATTTGTTAAAATATACCTGGTACTTTAAACACTTCCATTTGTGTGTTAAATTTATGCCGTACTGAATAAAACATACATTCATCCCAACGAAGATAGATTGAACTACAAGCGAATGATGTGTGTATTATCACGTAACTTGCTGCAGATTTGTGGAAGATGTAAAAACTTGCATAGATTTCATGCAGATACCGTTTTTCAACATAGTATTTTAATACATCCTTATTAAAAAATGCGTGACCCACAGCAACCGTTGCGCACACTGGGTTATTTTACAAGAAATTAAAAATAGATAAATGCAAATGAATTTAAAGAAGCAACCCGTTCATAATAAATTTAAAGCCATCAATATTCAGAAGGACTAAAAAAAGGAAACCACTACAGTAACAGTCAGGTAAAATCATGTACATACATATAGGTATATTATATTTCACACGTGGTCCTTTAGTGTCGGTACGAAAATAGTCGGAATGCAAAGAGAGGCATAGTAAACCTTTAGATTGTTGTCAACAAAAGTTGCACAATGAAAGTATAATTAGATTAACTTGATGATCAATTGTTAATACAGCTTACTTATAACTTATCGTTTTTCAGTTAGAAATTACATGGAAACCATTGATTTTTGATAAATAAGCTAATTTTTGACAAATAAACACCTTAAAGGGGGCAAACTGCAGACCATTTTCAATCGCAGAAATAATTTTGGTCAAAGTCTAATACCAGCTACGTTACATTAAATTTAGTACAATTGAATGAAAGATAATAGTCTAGGAAAAGAGCAGAAACCTATGTCGGGCGAACTGACTTACATACATGTACTTTCATTAGTGCAATAATGTGGTATTCTCAAGAAGCGGACCGGTAAATGAACTTGGTTTTTATTAAAAACCATCAGAGTTAACGCATAAAATGAACTTGATTCTTATTAAAAACCATTTGAGTTAATACTGAGAGAAGAAAAACTCATAATACACCGTAATCTACACCGTACTAGGACTACACCAAAGGACTGATATGTCAATAAATTCGACAAGCTGCATGCTAAACTATATATAAGATTATCCATTTTCTGGTTTCAAAAGTAAACTTAAATAAAATACACATAAGGCTATGATGTTATTTAAATTATTGCCTCTAAATTGGTTGCAGCTATGGATCCTTTTGAGGACGTTTTCGACTACTTTTTCGCACATTTCGTGCGGTACGTTTGGAGACTATCGACGTAAACACGGGCTTTGACGTAGCTCCACGAACAGCGTGAAATCGCCTGATCTTGGTGACCAATTGACGTCGCCAGAACGTGAAATTACACTTTATGGAAACTTCTTACGCAATAAAGCCAACATCGGTCGTGTTGAACTACGTTTGAATCACCACTTTTTAGCAAGTTTTAACTATTTTTACATTCTTCGGTTGTTAAACGAATCGTAGTTTTTTTGAAAATCGAATAAAAAACTCAAATTTGCATTATATTTTAAAGTTTTTTATTGGAATCAATAAACTGGTATTTACCATTTAATTTTTAAAGATAATTTCAAGTAAATGTTGTCCGCGGCTGCGTCTCAAAATGTCGAATAACGCATGTTATGTTATCCTGTAAGGCTTCAATAGCGTCCGGCTTGTCCACATAGACTAGCGGCTTGACATAACCCCACAAGAAATAATCAAGAGGTGATAAATCGCAAGATCTTGGTGGGCCAACTCCCAGGGCCAAATCGAGAGACAAGCTGCTCACCAAATTCATCCCTCAACATATCCATTGTTTCACGAGCACTGTGGCATGTTACACCATCCTAATAAAACCACATGTCAACCAAGTTCAACTCAGCCAATTGGGGCAAAAAAAAATCGCGTATCATGGCTCGGTATCGTTCGCCGTTGATGGTAACGCTTCTTCCACGGTCATCTTTGAAGAAAAATGAAGCGATGATGCCACCAGCCCATAAACCACAACAGACTGTCGTTTTTTCGGGATGCATCGGCAATTCATGTATGGCAGGTGGCTGTTCATCACTCCAGATGCGGCAGTTTTGCTTGTGTACGTACGTATTCGTTCAGCAAGAAATGAGTCTTATCGCTGAACACAATTTTTCGATGAAACAGCGGATTTTCATTGACCTTTTGAAAGACCAATTCACCAAAAATTTTCCGTTGTGGTAGGTTATTCGTCATTCCATGATGAAATGGCAGAGTATACTGTACACTTTTCATTTTGACAGATGACGTTTGGACGCCATTACCAATCAGTGCTGCCAAGCTTAAAAACTAAAATCTTTAAAAATCACCCTACATGACAGCAATAATCTCACTTTTTGTGAAAAATCTAAAAAAAAAAATCAATTTCAGGTATTAAAAAAACATATTTTACTAATATCTACATCTAGAGGCGTAAAATGTTATAAACTTTGTTACAACACCAAATTTGAATTTGATTTTGAGTATCAATTTTGATTTGATTGTCAATATTAAGGTCGGAATAACTTATGTTTTTTACGCCATAATATGTTTTGTAATATATTAGTAAATTTATAAAATTGTGCGGATTTTTGATTACTATTTCATTTCACAAGTTTATAATTGCATTTTTAATGATATTAGAACATATAAAAATGTAGGTAATTCCGACTCCAGTGTCGGAAACTATCAAGGAAAGGTTGGCGTTGCACTGAAAAAAGATTTCTACGCAAAAAAAAAAACATAGTACGGTCTGATAGAAAAATTCAGCTTCGAATTTGACAACGATTTCTTATACGTAGTTGCATCACGAAAAGTCAGCCTATTACCTGAGTTGAATCTTCATTTCTAGAGCCAAATACCCTTCTGTGCGTCGCTAGCAACCAATGCAAATACTCTCTGCGACATACAATATTATTGGAGTATGGAAGCAAGAATTTGCAGCAAATCTAGTTTTCATTCGCATTGCCATTCATTCAATGTTGCCGCAAAACAGCCACAGCCATTGTGAACCCTTCACCAGAAGGACCACAACATGGAAACAATACGAACTTACGTCGGATGCCTCATGAATAGTACATAAGATTGTCATTATTAAAGCTGTTACTGCTGCTCAAGCTAACCGGGTTTGTTACTTTTCTGCACTTGCATTTACTACTACACGCACTGGGAGGCATGAATCAAATGCTGCAATATGAGAAATGTGACAGGTTTTGAAGCTGTTTATCGCTGCACACGGCTAATACACTGTAAAAATTAATGAATCAAGTAATTCAAAGATTGTTGTCGATTACACGAAATTTACTTTTGTAAATAGCGTAGAGAGAATTTCGAAAGTCGGTCTAAGTTATGGCTGTTGAAAACGTGATTTGGAAAATCTTTATTCTTTTTTACCAAACACAATACCGATTTTTTCAAAGATATCCTTTGGATTTTTTTGCGACATTCAAACTTTGGAAAGATGTAAGAGTGTAGCTTTGGTTCGGAAGATGGCAATACATGAAACTATAACAGTCTGAATAATAACGATAATACGTATCAGGAATGATACAGAAAACATATTCTTTAGCGAAATTTAAACTTATTTTTCAGCAAATTCGGTTTCAAGACTAATAAAATCAGTGCAGTAAAAGTTTGAACACATTTTTATACCTTCGCCTTGTGGAATAAAGTTATATACGAATATGCATATCAATTCATTCGGTAAAAATATAGCCCTCTAGAGGAAGCGTATAAACAAACTACAGCCCGTCTGTTTGTTTGACTGCCTGGTAGACACGATAATTGCCTAATATTTTGCCAGATTATAGCCGCTACAGTAAATGGGAATACTCAACTATAAAGGGTGTCCCAAGAAGAACGCAAGATTTAAAATTTAAATAAAACACAGATATTTAAAAAAATAACGTGAAACTTCATTATATTGTAAAGTAGACAGAATGAGGTTATGTATGGAACAACACATCGGGCCGCCGCGGCTTTGCTGGCACACACGCGATCTTTTAATGAAATTTTCAATGACCGTTTTGCATAAATGCTACGGTATCTCATTAATGCAGCGTCCAATTTCCTCTTTTAAGACTTGAGTTGTCCTCGGCTTATTCTCGTAAGCCATCGACTTCAAAACTCCAAAGAAAAAAGTCTAATGGTGTTAAATCGAACGATCTTGGCGGCCAATTTTGGTCTCCAAAACGCGAAATAGCACGACCGGGCAATGACTAATTCAGCAATTGAATTGTTTCTCTGGCTGTATGACATGTGGCGCCATCTTGTTGAAACCACATGCCTTCCACATTCACTTCTTCAATTCTAGGCACGAAATAACTGGTTATCATTTCACGATACCGAACACCATTGACTGTTTGCGCTTGACATGCCTCATTTTCATAAAAAAAGGTCCAATGATTGCTCCAGCCCAAAATCCACACCACACAGTGACACGTTAAAGATGCATTTGCTTCTCGTAAATCACTCGAGAATTTTCCTCACCCCAAATGCGACAATTCTGCCTATTGACGAAGCTATCAAGATGAAAAAGGGTCTCGTCACTGAAGATGATTTTATCGGCAAAATCAGCATTTTCATCTTGCCTCTCCAATATCCAATTAACGAACTCCCTTCGCTGTCCATGATCAGCTGGCTTCAGTTCCTGAGTCAATTGAGCTTTGTATGCATGAAGATGCAAATCTTTCCTCAAAATTCGCTGCATAGTGGATTTGGAGACACCAATTTGCTGAGCTCGGTGCCGAATTGAGGTGAATGGAGTTTGGGCGACATCATCACGTACAGCTGCGACATTTTCGGTCGATCGACCTGTTCGAAGGCGCGTTGTTGTTGGGTTTATATCACTAACAGACCCAGTTTTGGCAAATTTATCCATTAATCTCTTTACAGTTGACTTTTTTGGAGCATTATTGTGATCCCAAATTGATCGCAATTTGCGAACTGTAGCCGCAAACCTTTCGCCATTTTGGTAAAACAATTTCACAATCAGAATGCGTTGTTCATTCGTGTAGCACTCCATTTTTACTAACCTCGTACCTTCTACTAGCAAACAATAACAATTCTTCAAATGTCAAACAATGACACTTCGAATGGCGCCAAATTTAAATCTTGCGTTCTTGTTGGGACACCCTTTATAATCTTATTCCTTTAGGTGCCTCCCATACAAATTAACCGATTTTCGAAATTAAATCTTTATTTTTTAGTTTCTAATATGTAGGCTACAGAGGGCTAGATATTTTTTCTCTGAAAAAACATGCGGGTGGCCACAACTCTTCTGCCACCTTGTAGGCAAAAACAAAAAACAATTTAAACAATATGTTCTTAACTTAATATCTTTTAAGCTGGACTCAATACAATTGGGCACGCATCATGTATATGGCAAAATAAGTTCTGCGAATGAAAATGGACAGCATTGTCAATCCCATTCTCATCGATTCAGAGAAATTAAATTTTTGCTTTGTAATCTGTAATCCGTAGATGTAACAGTTTTTAAAATTTTTCTAATTTTTTCTTGGACTACATAATGTTTGCTAAATTTTGAAAAAAATCAACTAGATTACCAAACCATCTACGGCTAATCGAATATGTCCAGAAATTGTTGCGTTAGTTACTGACTGACTGATTGATCATTACCCTGGCCAAACGACAAAGCTAGAATCACGGGTTTTGTGATATATATTATGTGATATATCTTATAGAGTACGTGCGTGATAAGAAATAATTTTTGAAAATTCGTACTTTTAGGTTTAAGAAAAGGGTAAAAATTAATAAAACTCGAACCATCACCTAGCCGAAACGGCCTTGGCTATAATAAAAAAAATTGGTGTCCGTATTACCCTTACAGAACAAGATATGGAAGGAGAAATCAATGACAATCGCCTGTCAAAAGGATAAAGCAAAAATAATGAAAATTAGTGTCCATAATCCACTTCCAGTATAGAAGGGGTAAAAACAGGGTAAAACGGCTCAATGCTGGTATTATCGCTCACCTCAAAGGGCTACAACTGGAATCTGAAACATTGGCGTCCGCATTCTCGTTCCAGATTAAACATGCGGTAAGATCATCAATCATTATTCACAGTAAATGATTGAAGGCATGTCAACATAATTGAGAGTGTCCATTCGCTTTACAGAATAGGCACGCGACAGTAACCGATTTTTTCGGAAATTGTATTTTTGTGGGATAAAACTTGTAGGCACGGAAGAAAACTGATATCACTAAATATCGCAAAGGATCGAAATTAAAGTCATCAACATTACATTGCAAATTTTTACACAGCAAATGTGGAACAAGAACAAATATGACGCTGTTCTTAGCTTTAGATGTTAATTAGTTTAGAAGAGGGACAAAAATAGTACTGTCGCTCATAACAAGTAGCTGAAACTAAAGTCATGAATCTGCTTTTGTATACTATTGAATACTCTATTTTTACGGCGTAGTCGCGTTCAGAAAAGAAATTTTTAGAAATTCGTACTTTTAAGGATCAGAACAAGAAAAAAAGATTCGAAATTGACCAAATCGCCAAGAACAAAAGAATGAGGCGTCAATCAACAAATTGGGTGCGTATCAGCGTAGTTTAGGAATGAGAAAAGTTGTATAAAAATGCTTGCCTTTAGGAACAAAACATTAAGAAATAAAGGCAAAAACGGTACAATCGTCCAAGACAAACGGCTTATGCTGGAATCAAAATTAATGTAATCATTAGTATTATTAGGCAGGCGCGAAATCGTACTTTAGGCAAATTTGGGCTGGATCAAAGCTAAAGTCATGAATGTGATAATATAGAATCCTCTACAAAGAAGAGTGCACTAAGAAGAGGAATTTTAGATTTTTGGGGATAAAGCGAGGAATTGGTGGTCCAAAATGGACCGTTCTATAAAAAATCATTGCAACTGAAACCATCGGTACTTTTCTCTTAAGTTGTAGTTGCGTAATGTCACAATATATTCTGAAATCTGTTGTTTTAAGATACAAGGAAGGCAGAAAGGTTGCCTAAATGGCACAGCTACTTAAATTCAAATGGAAGAAGCCGTGAAATATCGATTCTATCATGAAACATAATGAAAATACTAACTTTAGAATTCAAACAGAAACAAGTAGGACAGGAATTTAACCAGACTAGATGTGAAGGCTGAAGCTGAAAAGACCACGGAAATATTACAAAAATCGCGTTTTCGAGGAAATGCCACAGACGAGAAGGAAAGACGATGCAAAGACGATGCTTTTGCCTAGACTAAAAAGCTGCAATGACAATAAAATGAACCTGTACTGTCCGATATTTGAATTATTATCGGACCAATCACTCGGATGTGGGAAAAATAGACCTTCTGAATCGCGGCAAACAAACTCTACAGGCAGTGCTAAATAAATTGCGGAGGAGTTTGAATTCCTTCTTAATTTTTGCTTAAAATGTGGAACCACGTATACGAAATGACGGGAATTTGCTAGTATTTTATAACGCAGACTGCTAGATTTATATCTTGCATTCAACTGCACTAAACTAATTACGCTTCAGGCATTCAGTAAACATACCTCTGCGAATGAAAATGGGCTGTATTGGCACGACCATTAGGGTAGTCTATCTGTGATTTCTAAGCGGATGACTTCAGAAATTTATAATTTGACGGCATGTGCCCTTTTCAATACGGCTTCACAAGGGGCCATAGTGTTGAAGATGCCTGTATCCATGTTCAGAGATGCGTGAGCGAATCCACTGAGAATTATGTTCTTGGTGCATACGTAGACTTTAAGGGCGCTTCCGATTACCTGTTTGGGTGAGGGTGTTGGAAAGACTTCAGGAGGTAGGGTTCCAGAAGTTGCGCCTTTGGCGTAGTTCAGCGACTGAACAGCAAAAGTAGTTGGGGCAAACAGTGCTGTGGAGCTCGACGTTGTTCGTGGCTGTCCGCAAGGTTCCATCTGCGGTCCATTTATATGGAAGCTTATGATGGACCCATTAGTACGGCAGCTAAGTGACCAGTGCAAAGTTTGTGCATATGCTGATGATCTACTCATCATGGTTGAGGGTCCCTCTCGTTCTCAGATGGAACAGAGGGTCCTGACAATGATGACGATAGTTAGGCCATGGTCAGAATATGTCGGTATAGATGTTGCTGTCAATAAGACCAACATGATGCTCTTGCGGGGTAGATTATCCCGTAAGCCACTCGTTCGTTTGACTGGTGGGTTGGTGCTCAGGTGCGTCCCTGAGGTGAAGTACTTGGGCGTTGCCATGGGAGAGCGAATGAACTATTTACTTCATTTGAATAGGCTGAGATGTAAGCTGGTCAGCGTTGTCGGCCAGCTTAGACGAGTGCTTAGGAGTGACTGGGGACTTAGTAGACGAGCTGATCATTGCCATGGCAACATACGCCTTACCTCCGCTAATGAGAATTATGCTCTATAGTAGCATAATCAATTTGGTATATCCTGGCTGCAAAGAAAGGGTTGACAATTGCCAAGTTTTAATTGGCTATCCCGGGCGGGGCGTTGGCAACCGAATTTTAATATGCCCAGTGTGTCGCACACTGAGTGTAAGGCCCTCACGGCGAGACTCACGTTAAACCCTGGAGGACTTCTGTACCAAATATTTGCAACGGAAAGAAAAACATGGACAACAACTAAACAGGACTCTCCATGTGAAATTTAAAATAGGGAACTTAACAAAATAAATGAAATATTAATTTTGTATTGAAACATATTTCAGAATTTATACAAGCATATCAAATGATATAACATTATAATTTTCTATTCATACTTGATAAATAATTAAGCATTGAAATCTCTTGTTATTTAACTAAGTAAGCAAAAGTTCAGTTCAGTTTTGAGAGCTGGTATGGAGTGTCGCGCCATACTGCTGAAAACAAAGTGTGTACATTAACATGTCTACGAGTTCTGGCTCCGTTATCTCCTCTCTGCAGATTTCTGACCCAACCGCACTCCTTTTCTAAATAATGAAAGTTTTGTTTCATTAATGATGTTTTCTGTTTTGGTGAAACATTCGGAATTTTGCAGTGTTTTAATGTTGCTTTCTAAACAAGAAAAATCTACTTTGCCAAATAACAAGCACAACACTTTGGAGAGTTGCACAGCGACAAGGAAGTTTCTCAAAAAATTCATCATTATTTGATAAAGAGGAATTCCATAAATATTTGGAAATCTACAAATTCGACGACATTGTCTACAAAAAGTGTAACTAATATTTCATAGTATATTCTCTTAAGAATCCATTAAGAAGAGGCGTTGTAAGGCCTCTTCTGACACTCCTAACACTTTTGCAAAATGTACTCGCAAAGGACCATTGGGGGAAACTATAATGTGTGCAATTCACCTAACCGAAATTTCTATAATGGTTACAACATCTGCGGAAGATATTTCTTGCTGAGGGAATACGCATGTTTCGTAAATCGAATAAATCCTGTTAACATTTTAAAGGCGAAAGAGTAACGTTTCTGAAAGACATATTATTTAAAAAGATTGTTGTTTCGTTTGGACTGTCACAAACCAAATATGAAGTCATTTATAAAGCAGGAATAACTTAAACGAAACCAAATTAACAGCTTAAAGTTGCATTATGGGAGAAGAAATAGAACACCGTCATGCAGATGCACTGCACAAAATTCACTTTTACCTCAAATGTATAACTTTCTGTTCGATTACTGGAAATTCTTTAACGACATTAACTTTAACAACTTTTCTCCCCAAACTTACAAATAATTTCATTGAATCCACGAAATGGAATTTGTTTCGTTTTTTTTTTTAAGTGCACTCTTCTCCTGCACATACCGTACACATACACACACACTCACACGTAACTATGATGATGGCGATAATTATGCTGTGTTGTTCATTTTTGCACTTCCTTTTGATATGTTTTATTTTTTGTTATTTCTGCTGTTTTCTACCAGAAACAAAGAAGAAAGCAACGGAATGAGAAAAAAGGAGGGAAAACAAATGCGACTAACAACATCACCACCAGTAACTACGGCGGCAACAATAACATCAAAAACCATAATAGGTGGTGCAAAACCCGAACTCCATTTAAATCAGTTTTGCCATAAATTTTCAAGCAAATAAGGCAACGGCAGCAGCAGCAGCACCGATGGTTCTTGTATGATGCCAACGAACGCATGCAGCATTAAGAGTAGCACTTCGAGCGAGTGGCGCAAATTGCAACCGATTTTTAATGCCTCAACACTACTGTTTTCACCACAAAACTGCTGATGCTGTTGGTTGGCATTTGCGGCACTAGTTTTTGCCGTTTTTTCACTGGTATTTTTGTTGCTGATGTCGATGGTTTGTAATCTTTGTGCAACATCATGTTTGCCCCATACTGGTCGCTGTTGCAGAAGGATATGAAAACAAAACGAAAAAGGTACCGAAAAGGTAACACCTTGAGCGTTGTGATAGTGAACCAAATTCAGGAATACTCGTATATTCGAATGTTATTGTGGAGGAACAGAGTGCACACTGGGGTGGTCTAAATTTGTGTGAAAAAAAAAACATTTTTCCTATTCTAAAAGGTAGTACACCCTAAAAATATTCCATGTACCGAAAAAATTATATACCCGAATTAAAACTATGAGTTATAGTAAATCCACTATTTTTCCAATAGATGGCTTTAGCAACCTGTATCTCATATAGCATAAGTGCGATCGGATTAGACCAGATGACCTTAGAAATATGAGGCCATCTAGCAAAAAACTACTCAGACAGTTTTGCGATTGCGATAAAGATAGACATAAGCAAAGAGAAAATACACCACATTTCACATTTAACAAATGCCAAGAAATAACTCTCATATTCACCTAATATGGCTACGACTAGCTTTTTCCTTTATTCAAAATTCAAATTATTAGTTCGAGACACCTGCTTTCAGCCGATAGAAGACATAAAAGAGGGATTATTCTATGTAAGTATTTTTTTCGGAAGGGGCATAATTGGAAGGCCACACCATAAATTTGACTGAGTGATAAATAATTTGCGTTTTATCGACCAGCTTCCGTTACTATTTGGCAGAAAGGAATACTTGCTATCTACAGTAGTTATGATATTTGATGTAGATCTGGTGCTTTTTAACCAAACGTTCAAAAGTTTTGTAATAAAGGGTGTCCCAACAAGAACGCAAGATTTAAATTTGGCGCCATTCGAAGTGTCATTGTTTGACATTTGAACAATTGTTACTGTTTGCTAGTAGAAGGTACGAGGTTAGTAAACATGGACCGCTACACGAATGAGCAGCGCATTCTCATTGTGAAATTATTTTACCAAAATGGTGAAAGTTTTGCGGCTACAGTTCGCTAATTGCGATTAATTTGGGGTCACAATAATGCTCCAAAAGAGTCAACTGTGAAGAGATTAATGGATAAATTTGGCAAAACTGGGTCTGTTAGTGATATAAACCCAACAACAACGCGCCTTCGACCAGGTCGATCGACCGAAAATGTCGCAGCTGTACGTGATGATGTCGCTCAAACTCCATCCACCTCAATTCGACACCGAGCTCAGCAAATTGGTGTCTCCAAATCCACTATACAGCGAATTTTGACGAAAGATTTGCATCTTCATGCATACAAAGTTCAATTGACTCAGGAACTGAAGCCATCTGACCATGGACAACGAAGGGAGTTCGTTAATTGGGTATTGGAGAGACAACATAAAAATGCTGATTTTGCCGATAAAATCATCTTCAGTGACAAGACCCATTTTCATCTTGATAGCTTCGTCAATAGGCAGAATTGTCGCATTTGGGGTGAAGAAAATCCTCGAGTAATTCACGGGAAGCAAATGCATTCTCAACGTGTCACTGTGTGGTGTAGATTTTGGGCCGAGGGAATCATTGGACCTTTTTTTTATGAAAATGAGGCATGTCAAGCCCAGACGGTATCGTGAAATGATAATCAGTTTTTTCGTGCCTAGAATTGAAGAAATGAATGTGGAGGGAATGTGGTTTCAACAAGACGACGCCACATGTCATATAGCCAGAGAAACAATTCAATTGCTGCATCAGTCATTTAAATCTTGCGTTCTTGTTTGGACACCTTTTATATTTTGACTGCTGCACTGATACACTTGAACATGTGAACTGTTTTGATGACAAGAAAAGTCAATGAGAAATATCGCATTTCATCGTATATAAGTTGCTTGAGAGTAGTTTACATCGTTGTTTTGCATTGTCCGCTAAATGTGTGAAATTTAGCAAATGTTTATTAGAAAAATTTGACTAAAATTTCGACAAAAAGTAACGCATCGATCGCATTTATCTGATGATGTATTCTTAGTGTTATCTTCCTTAGCTTATGGTCTATCGGCAATTC
Organism: Philornis downsi; assembly: GCA_019455685.1. Lineage (NCBI taxonomy): Eukaryota > Metazoa > Arthropoda > Insecta > Diptera > Muscidae > Philornis > Philornis downsi. The sequence goes on from JAHXMU010000160.1 coordinate 719,846, forward strand.
AAATTAATATTTAATGTGAATGTAACTTACTTTATTGTTTTGTTTTGAATGAAATTGGAAGGTTTTCATTGGATTAACTTCCACAATTTAAATAGGGTATTGGGGATTAAGAACACTTCAAGTTGTAACAACCAGGCAATGATTTTTGTTTTCGAGATATCTAATTGGTAATCTAAGTTTTGCCACGTCTATTCAGGTATCTATAATAAAAATTGGCCGATTTACTGTAATTTGATGTTGCACTATAATCTCTAATTCATAGCCTGAAGTTAGCTAAATTCTTGTCAAATATATAGCATTGCAATGCTTAGTAAAATATAGAAAGATCGATCCATATATATATCTATCCATTTATGAATCCAAGTCAATTTGTATTGTATTACATATATATATAATACAATACAAAATATTATAGTATATATTATTAATTGACTTAAATTCATATCTTCATTCTATTGTACTATATAATTGAGCACATATCAGGCACTTGTCATCGTAAATAAAATTAGGCTGCAATGCAAATTGGTTGCTTATGCAAAATCAGTGGTTCTTTTACATTTGCCAAACGAAGGACTTCTTGTATTTAATTCACAGTACTTTTTGCAGCAACGCAAAAGGTCGTTGGGTGAAGTTTACCTGACTGAAATTTTTGTACTGGTTTTTAAGCTTTATATCTTTTTTGTAGTTGTAGAGAGTTCAATTATATTTGACACACCTAATGCGCTTGATAAATTTAATTATGCGAATGGAAATGGATCACGTTGAAACACCCTCTAATGTGCTTCATATATAAATTAGTAGGATTAGAAAACATAAATTATTCCTGTACAACTTTTAGGTGGAAAACTTTTGTAAGCTAAAGGTTTGCTTTCAAAATTCAGATCACTTTTTTTCTTTTTTTGGTAAAAACTCCTGGGATGCTTTGTTACATTTCCTTTCTCATTTGATGTGGTAGTTAAGACACCGTTCTCAAATGTATTCATATTCGAATTTTCTGAACGAAATACAAATCAACCTACGAGCAATTTTTGTGAGTATTGTTATCTATTTCGAACTAAAACAAAAACCGCCAATATGTCTGGCGCTACTTTAGATCCGGTCTAAATTGTATGCTCTTTTAAATTCATTTATTACCAGCATTCATCTTTCCGCCAGCTTATGTATGGGTTCTGTTATGAATGCATATACTAGTATCTATGTGTGTAATGTGGTGCATCTGTCTGGAGCGGTGCACTCGATTCATTTACCGTTGTCAGTGTTTTTGTTTTACGTTACACAATAAACTACTTCATCTATTGCATATCCTTGGGGAAACAAAACATACTCGAATATCCCTGGTATTTTACTATAAAATCCCTACAGCTAATATTGTGCTATTATCCTTTGATAGGTATAGGTAACTCTTGGGTACATTTGGTGCAAGTCTTGTATATATATATGTATATAAAGAGAGTGTTTAAAATCCAAATCGAAACCTGCCAAATTGGGATTTTTACTGAGAGAGTATGCCAGTTTTTGCAAAATCTTTGGTTACCGGTTTTTGGAAAATCGAAAAAATGTTTGTCCGGAGCAAACTACAACCATGAAAATTCATGAATTTCATGAATTTAATATTGACTTTTTCAGTGTTGTTTTGTTTTCACAGTGATCACGTTAATGATAATTTTCCTGATACTGTACGTAAGAATGTACACAAAATTAGATATGTGAGGTCAAGTAGACATTTGATGTAATGATAAAAGTGCAGTAAACGAAAATCTGAACATTTTCGATTGATATCTACTTCAAATATACATAATCTGGTTATAGGTAGATACATATATAGCTTTAGATGTATGGCTTCACTCCAGTCACAAAAATGATCTGAAGGTGGACTAGTCACGGAGTCCAAAAAGCATCATTCTTGTGGGTGATTACTGAATTGGCTGTAACTCCAACCAAATACTTAATAACATTTTCAATTTGGAAGTGTCTACTTGATCTCAAAAGTAAATTGGTGTACATACTTCTGCATACTATTAAGAAAATTGTATGATTTTGAACAAAATTATTTCAGATCACTATAAGAAGAAAACTTAAACATTGACCGTTGCGTGAAATTTAATGCTAATACCATAGTTTTATAGTATAAAAAATCAATTTTCCAAATTGTTTTTCAAAAATGTTACATTTTGCACAGCTTTGTAAAGGGAAACTGAATGGAGAACGTATAACCGATATTGATTCACAATCTTTTTCATGTTGAAACACCATCAATACAAATGTCATTGAACAATAGATTTTTATGACAGCTTTTACAAATTTGAATGTTTTGAATTTTTTTGAAGTAATAACTTATGAAATTGTTTTCTAAACGAAATTAATAACGATAATAGAACAAATCAAAATTTATAACATGGGCTTATCCATGTTATCATAAAATCTCCTTAAGCAGTGTTATGGATTAAACCTGATTCCCAAAATATTATAATATTTGTAAGAATGTACTATAGAATAATTTAATTAATTCATTTCACCACTGTTGCCCAAAACTGAGCAATCTCTCTTTAAAATACTGGCCCGATGCGACACTCGAACTTCCAAAACAAAATCGGATAGTTTGCCTCTATCCTAGTAATTTCCCTATTGAAATCATTCTGGACTTGTATGACACATTAAGGACAAGGTTAATGTAAACATAATCTTATGTTTCTTGAGACAGCTAACTCTAATTATACGTTAGCTTTTTTCTCCCTTCATCACTGCCAGATTTGATATTACGGAAATTGTCTGTAGCATGTCGGAAATCCAGCGCCAAATGGATTTCTGAATCGCTCGTGTAAATAAATATGTGCGCCCACGAGTAGGCTTATACATCAGACATCTGATTGTGATGAAACTGTGATTATTATTTTTTAGTTGTCTGTGATAGTATCTAAATATTTTTGGTTGCTGTGCGTTGAAAAAATTTAATTTTTTATTTAGCTTAAACAGGGTGGGCCACATGAGTGTTGGCGGTTTAAATATTCAATTTCTCGGTAACGCGCGGCGCGGGGTGGCGGGGGGATATGTTGTTCGCTGCGCCGCTTCCTGGAAATTTAGTCGCCATGGAGCCGTACACGGGAGTGCAGCGTGCATTTTGTGTCCGAGCGTATTACGAAAACAATAAATCAGTGATTACTGCACGACGTTTGTATCGGCATGAACACAGTTTACACGATTTAAGTGAAGTTCCAAGCGCCAATGTGATACGAAAATGGATCAGAAAGTTCGAAACAACCGGCTCAACAGTACCAATTACGGTTCGAGGTCGCCCAGTTTCTGCAAGATCAGCCGACATTGCGGAGCATGTTCGTGTTTCAGTTCAGCGAAATCCGCAGCAGTCAACACGTAAGAGAAGTCAGCCTTTGGATGTCAAAAGAACAACTTTAGGACGAATTTTGAAACATGATTTGCATTTGAAGGCTTACAAGATTCAGATAATCCAAAAATTAAAACCCGATGATGCCAATAACCGACTTAACTTTGTCAATTTGATGCTAGAGCGGTTCAACAATTTCAACAACGTGATTTTTAGTGATGAGGCCAATTTTCACCTTAATGGCCATGTGAACAAGCAAAATTGTCGGTTTTGGTCCGAGACTAATCCCCGACGCTTGCATGAACGTCCACTTTACAGCCCTAAGCTTGTCGTGTGGGCTGGGATAACGTCAACCGTTATTATTGGACCATACTTTTTTGAGGACGAAAGAGGGCGTGCGATGACGGTTAGAGCGAACAATTATTGCAACATGCTAGCAGACTTTTTGGTGCCAGCTTTGCAAGAACTTCAAGACAATACCCCAAGGATGTGGTTTCAACAGGATGGGGCCACATGTCATACGGCTAGGGTATCCATATAGCTGCTGAAAAATGTTTTTCCTGGAAAACTCATTTCGAAAAGGGGGCTACCTCAAATCGGTAGTCTACGAGAATAATCCGACCAATTTAGAGCAGTTGAAGAGGAACAATATTCTGGAAAGTAACAAAATACCGAGAACAACTTTTCAACGAGTTTTCCAAAATTTGCGACTTCGGTTCCAAGAGTATCAAGCAGCCGAGGGAAGCCATTTGGACAACATTATTTTTAAGTCTTAAAAATTCCCATGCTTCTACTTTTTGAAAATACAAATATATTTTTTTTATGTTTCGTAGTTTTTTTAATTGAATATTTAAACCGCCAACACCCTTATGGCCCACCCTGTATGTAAAATGGTGGCAACAGGTTTAAAACGTGATAACTAATAGTTATTTAAAGATATGAGTATTTTTTGTTTTAACTTCCCTCCATAGTATTCTTTCAAATGACTCGAAACCCGTTTTTCTGTAAAAATCGGGCATTTAAATATTACACAACGCTTGCCACCTTGAACGATGAGAACGTTCAGAATTTCCTTATCTCAAATATTAGGATGTAGAATAACATCCTGTAAGCTGGGGTATGTGTATATCCTTTAAAAAAACACTTTATTTTCTGCTTACTAAATTCTATGAATTAAACATAAAATTAAAAATAAAATTTAAATTGCAATACCTTTGATTACGGCAAATGAGAATTCCGTATCGGTAAAAATAACTAATAGCTGTGAAAACTAAAGCAAATTGATATTAAAAGTCGCATTTATATTTTGCTTAACTCGTTAATTTGTGGATTGAAATTAAATAAATTTTTGGCAATTATATTGCATTATATTGCTTAATACAATGTTATAAAATCAAATAGATAACCACACTTTCTCTGATAACTCTAATACAATTTACATTCATATAATTTAGCAGACGTCCGGCATTTACCAAACTTAGTTTTGCGAATGTAAATGGCAAAGTATTTTTAAAGAATTTAGTGATTCACATTTTTGCACTACTGCAAAGTAATGTTGGGTGAATGTACTCGAATACACGTATTGGAAGTCACGTTTGCCTGACTGACATTTCCATACTGCTATTAGTTTTTTTAATTAAAGTTTTTACATTCAAAAAGCAAAAATAGTGAAGATCAAATGGGTTCTACAGGGTGGGTCATAAGGCTGTTGGCGGTTTAAATATTCAATTAAAAAAAAAAACTACGAAACATAAAAAAAATATATTTGTGTTTTTAAAAAGTAGAAGCATGAGAATTTTTAAGACTTAAAAATAATGTTGTCCAAATGGCTTCCCTCGGCTGCTTGACACTCTTGGAACCGAAGTCGCCAATTTTGGAAAACTCGTTGAAAAGTTGTTGTCGGTATTTTGTTACTTTCCTGAATAATGTTCCTCTTCAACTGCTCTAAATTGGTCGGATTATTTTCGTAGACTACCGACTTGAGGTAGCCCCATAGAAAATAATCGCATGGAGAGAGATCGGGGTTACGTGGGGGCCATTCAATATTCCCCCTTTTCGAAATGAGTTTTCCAGGAAAAACATTTTTCAGCAGCTCTATGGATACCCTAGCCGTATGACATGTGGCCCCATCCTGTTGAAACCACATCCACATCGAGGTATTGCTTGAAGTTCTTGCAAAGCTGGCACCAAAAAGTCTGCTAGCATGTTGCAATAATTGTTCGCTCTAACCGTCATCGCATGCCCTCTTTCGTCCTCAAAAAAGTATGGTCCAATAATACCGGTTGGCGTTATCCCAGCTCACACGACAAGCTTAGGGCTGTGAAGTGGACGTTCATGCAAGCGTCGAGGATTAGTCTCGGACCAGAACCGACAATTTTGCTTGTTCACATGGCCATTAAGGTGAAAATTGGCCTCATCACTAAATATCACGTTGTTGAAATTGTTGAACCGCTCTAGCATCAAATTGACAAAGTTAAGTCGGTTATTGGCATCATCGGGTTTTAATTCTTGGACTATCTGAATCTTGTAAGCTTTCAAATGCAAATCACGTTTCAAAATTCGTCCTAAAGTTGTTCTTTTGACATCCAAAGGCTGACTTCTCTTACGTGTTGACTGTTGCGGATTTCGCTGAACTGAAACACGAACACGCTCCGCAATGTCGGCTAATCTTGCAGAAACTGGGCGACCTCGAACCGTAATTGGTACTGTTGAGCCGGTTGTTTCGAACATTCTGATCCATTTTCGTATCACATTGGCGCTTGGAACTTCACTTAAATCGTGTAAACTGTGTTCATGCCGATACAAACGTCGTGCAGTAATCACTGATTTATTGTTTTCGTAATACGCTCGGACACAAAATGCACGCTGCACTCCCGTGTACGGCTCCATGGCGACTAAATTTCCAGGAAGCGGCGCAGCGAACAACATATCCCCCCGTCACCCCGCGTCGCGCGTTACCGAGAAATTGAATATTTAAACCGCCAACACCCTTATGGCCCACCCTGTATATTATTTTTTATTTTATTTATTTATTATTTTTTTGTGAGCGCGAATTTTGGTTTGCGTTAAACGTTTTTGACGTGGATACAACTTACTTGTATAATTGCGATTGTCTGCGACTAAAGCTGAAGATTTAGCTTAATTTTTTTAACATTCCACATTCTCATTTAAATCCCCAGAGTGTTGACGCCTGGGAGGGTACAACAATATTCAACACGGCCGAGCGTTATTCTTGTGCAGATTATTATCCATTTCGTTTGTAAAACATTAAATTCTATTGTATTAAAATTTATGTTTGCAGACATAGACTTTGCACTTCAAAAGGATAACTTTTTGTTTTGTACAAAAATGTCGGTACTCACGAGAGTAAGCCCAATCCCATCAGATATCCAACAACATAAACCGACGAGACGGCTACAATTTGTGTGTATATGTATATACTTATGTGTGTGTGCTTCTTTGCCTGTTCATAAGATGCGAGTTTTCATTTAAATGCAAATCATGTCCTGTAAATGTATTTATTTAATCGTATGAGTTGAAGACGCCAGCGAATACATGTAATCTATGATAACGATGCCTAACTTCTTTAAAAGGTTACAGCAATGCTGTGCAAATTAAGTTAAAGCAATTGTAGACAAATGATTATGATTACTATCAGAATAAAATTAATTATATCTTATTTTAGAAGATTCGAAATTGTTATAAAGAATAAACCATGGTGCTGCTGTGAAATTTAAATAAAATGTATTATTGAAGTGACTACAGAGCGCCGTAAATCTGGCAAATTAAATTGAAGTCCATGACTTCAAAAGATATTAACAATAGCTACACAAGAGGTAGGCTAAATAAATTACCAGAGTAGTCAGAAAATATATTCCAGGTATACCAAAAAACGTCTCAGGAATTTATCGACTCATAAATTTCTGTCGGGTATAAACATTTAAACACATCCTCTTAAAGAAATTTGGGTTGTTCGCATAGAAGCTTGTATGCTGAAAGGGCTAACTACCATTGTCATGTAGATAGCGACATGATATATCAGTCCCAAAGAAAAATCGCGAAAATTAAATGAAAAATGGCTCAAAAAACAAAATCAATTAAAATTAAATTTTGCATAACAGTAAATGAAAAATCAAATACAGGGTGATTTTTAAGATTTAAGTTTTTCAGGTTGGCAGCACTGGTTGATAATGGCGTCCAAACGTCATCTGTCAATGTGAAAAGTGTACAGAATACTCTACCATTTCATCATAGAAAGACTAACAAACGAGCAACAATAGCAAATCGTTGAAATTTGTTATCAAAATTCGTGCTCTGTGACAAATGTGCATCGTTTGATACGACCATTTCATGGTCGTCATAATCGACCTGCTAAATCAACAATTCGTGCTGTTATCTCCAAATTTAGCACCAAATTTACTTTGTTGGACATAAAACCATCGACTCGCATGCGTAGAGTGTGTATCGAAATCCGAAAATATTGCAGCCGTGGCGGCCAGAGTGAATGACGATCGTGAAATGTCAATTCGTCGCCGTTCTCAGCGATTGGACATTGGCTGAGTTGAACTTAGTTGACATGTGGTTTCATCAGGACGGTGCAACATGCCATACTGATCGTGAAATAATGGATGTGTTGAGGGTTGGCCTCTTCAATTGGCCTCCAAGATCTTGCGATTTAGCGCCTCTTGATTATTTCTTGTGGGGTTATGTCAAGTCGTTAGTCTATGTGGACAAGCCGAACACTATTGAAGCCTTACAGGATACCATAACAGGCGTTATTCGTGGAATACAGATTTCGGCTCCAAAAAATGACGAAAAATTGAACTTTCCGAATGGACATTTTGAGACGGAGCGGCGGATAACATCTACATGAAATTTTCTTTAAAAATTAAACGGCAAAGACAAAAAAAAAAAAAAAAAAAAAAAAAAGCAGAAATAAAAAAAATATAATACAAATTTGAGTGTTTTAATCGATTAAAAAAAAAATTACGATTAAAAAATCACCCTATGCATAATATCTTCTAAACTCACTGGGTTATTCATCGTATAATTTTGCGCTTAGTCGAATAATATTTTGAAAGAAATGTCAATGTATTGACACCTTCACCTTTCTTCTGAAATTATCTTTGAACGATTTTAATTCAATACAAATGATTTTTTGGGGGAATCTAAGGAATGTGAGTGGTGTTCAGATCTTCTTTTCGCTAAATTTTTAGCATCTAGAATCTTATTTGTTTTACATGGATTCGTTTTTTAATTTTGTCTTTGTAGCGCTGCAAATCCAGTCGGATTAAGTCCCTACTTTGACGAAATCTGTCATTTCACAAAACTGGATAGAAATCAGGAATTGCACCGCAAAAAAGAAATAAAATAAAATAAAAGTCCAGCAATTTTTCTGTTTTTAGATTTTTCTTGTTTTTATTTATTTATTTTTTGTTTTTTTTTTTTTGTTTCCTTATTTTACAATTAAGTTATAATTATTAATATTTGTTTAGCAAGTAATTATTATTTGGGCGCAACCAAGTTCTACCTGTTTTTTTTTTTATAAAAATGGAACTTTATTATGAAAACATGTTTACAAATGATTCATTGAAAGTATTGTCCATGGCTAGCTGCTACTTTTTCCCTCATATTTCTGGCAAAGCTCGAATTACGTCACAGTAAAAATGTTCATCTTTTGAGGCTATCCTCGAATGTAGCCATTCCTTGATGTCGTCATATGAGTGGAACTGCTGATCAGCTAAAGCGTGTGCCATCGAACTGAACAAATGATAATCCGACGGCACAATATCTGGAGAACATGGAGGATGGGAATTACTTTTTGTGCCTCTCCGCGTATTGTAGACGTTTCTCGCGCAGAGCTCGACTCGATAGCATTAATTGAAGTCGATCCCCAGTGAAAGTTTTGCTTGGTTTCAACAGTTCGTAACAAATAACACCGACCTGGTCGCACCAAATACAGAGCATAAACTTCGCAGCGTTAATACTAAGCTGATGCGAAGACGTAGTAGCATGACCGGACAGCCCCCGTGACTTTCTTTTCTTTGGATTGCTGTAATGAACCCAGTTTTCATCACCCGTTACAATACGATGAAGAAACCCCTTCCTTTCCTGTCGCTGAGCAGTTGTTCACAGGCGAAAAACCGACGCTCAACGTGCCTCATCCAAGTTCCTTGCTTTTGAATCATTCGCAACGCGTGCAATCGCTTGGAAATGGCTTAGCGGGTAACTCCTAATACTGAAGCAAGCTCTATTTGCGTTTGACAGGGATCTTCATTCAGCAATGCCGTCAATTCCTTGTCTTCGAAGGTTTTTCGTCTTCCTTTACGCAAACGATCGTCAACATCAAAATCACCATTTTTAGAGCGACGGAACAAATCTCGACACGTTGTTTAACTTAAAGCAGCATCTCCGTAAAAGTTTTGAAGCTTTGGATCAGCTTCAGCTGCCGTTTTCTTCGATTGAAAGAAGAAAATCAATACTTCTCACATATGACGATTATTTGACACAAACTCATACGAGGTGTGATCAAAAATAACCGTTATTTTCAAATTTCTTGAGTTACGTATGTTCGATTTTCGCATTTTTTTTCTGTTATGTTGGTCTGTTATACATATATACGTTGACAATATCAGCCATTTTGGATTGTCAGTTTGTTTTTGACAGATGAAAAGGTTAGTCGTGTTTTGGTGTGCTCTTCGATTTTTTACTATTCGAAAAAATGGATCAAAGAAACTGTATTAAGTTTTGTGTCGAAAATGAAATTAAATGTGCAAGGACATTTTAAATGTTGACTGTGGCGTTTGGCAAGTCTACTATGAGCAGAACACAAGTTCAGTTGTGGTATAACCCGTTTAAGGAAGGCCGAGAAGATGTCAATGACGATGCTCGTCCTGGTCACTCGAGCACGCCAAGTTCGGTCAAATGTGAAAGTTTTGCTCACTGTTTTCTTCGATTGCAATGGCGTGGTGCATCGCGAATTCTTGACACAAGGTCGTAAGGTCAATAAGGAATACCACCTTGAAGTTATGCGCCGTTTGCGCGAAGCAATTCGTCAGAAACGCACAGAATTGTGGAAAACCCAATCACGGGTTTTGCACCATGATAACGTACCAGTTCACAGATCGATGCTTGTGCGTGAGTTTTTGGCCAAAAACAAAACCGCAATCATGCCTCAACCACCGTATTCACCGGACTTGGCCCTCGCTGACTTTTTCCTCTTCCCAAAACTGAAGACACCGATGAAAGGAAATCGTTTTGCTACGATTGAAGAGATAAAAAAATCAAAATAGGCGCTGTTGGCGATACCAAAAAGCGCGTTTCAGAAGTGTTTCGAGGATTGAAGAAAACGCCGGCATAAGTGTATTATATCTGAGGAGAACTACTTTAAAGGAAATAAAATAGAAATTGATGAATAAATAAATACTTTTTGAAAAAATTGAAAATAACGGTTATTTTTTTATCACACCTCGTACATATTCACACAACCAAAAGAATATGACATTAAAAGAAAATCACTATTGTGTCGAGGTGGTTTGTTTACCACATGCCTAAGATTGGCTCATGACGTTTAGGTTATGGCAGAATCGACTAGCACTTATAGCTGACGCCATCTATTGGCAAACAGCGGGCGCTTAGTTGCGCACCTAATACATTAAAGATTTAAAAACAAGATGAAATACCTAAAAAACGAAAATTTAGATGTTTATTTTTTGTTTTGTGTTAAATTTAAATGTTTTTGTTAAAAACAAACAACAAAATCCCTCAATTTGTATTAGAACGGATTTGATTGGTAGGACTTAATGCAACTGAATTTCCAGAGCTAAAAATATCATAAAAAGACAACTGATGCAGACTTAATTAAATAATTATAATTGACTAGCCGACCCGGCAAACGTTGGCTTGCCTTCAAATTTTAGCAGGAGCAGAAATAATTGCTTTTTAATTTGTGGTTTGTATAGGAGGTACCACGCCCCATTGTCCAATCCCGCCCATATTTG
>JAHXMU010000160.1:731195-793950 GCA_019455685.1 Philornis downsi
GAAATAATTGATTTTTAATTTTTTGTTTGTATGGGAGGTACCACGCCGCTTTGTCCAATTGGACCGAATTGTAAATCTAAACCATCCCGGGCACCACCCAGACGCATATACAAAAATTTATGCAAAGCGGTGCAGCCGTTCTGGAGTTTTAAGCATAGGAACAAACCACGATTCATTTTTATATATATAGATTAAGATTATTTGTTGTTAATTAATTATTGTTAATTAATTATTATAAATTAAATATTATTAATTAATTATTATTAATTATTATTAAATTTTTTCCTTTTTTCACTGAGATAAAATCATTCGTCTCGAAAAACTAGGTAGATGTACAGACAGCGCTGAAATCGAGCAATGTTTATTTGAAATATTATTTTTTGTTTTTAATTAAAACAAACTTACTTTTTTTCACAAAAAATGTGCATGTTATTTAATGTGGCAAAAATATAACATTGTGAAGAAGACGTTTAAAGTACCACTTCATGAATTTTTAAGTCGATATAGCGATGTCGTTCTGTTCGGCTGGCTGGTTGATATGAACTGTGACTGTCGTAAATCTTTATAAAATTTCCTGATACTTGGCACAGCCTAACAGTTAATTAGGGAATGTTAATGGGTTATGCCAGTTTAACCTTTGTTATATCTCCTATATTAGTTAAACAATTTTCAGGAATATTTTTTAATTTTTTCCTGTAGCTCCTAGTTTGTAGGAACCAGCTTTCTAAATCTCGTATATGTTACATTGTTGTATTTGTTTACAGATTTTGGCAGAATTTATAACAAATTGACCTAGACTTGTTTTTATAAAAATACAACAAAATTTAAACGTTACTTTAATGTTAAGTTGAAGGGCAGCTTCGCAAACGATTGGCTTTTGTTGCAGTATGAGAAAACGATCAACAGGAACTGAAGTGATTGTTAAGACTCTTTATCAATTTTCCAAGAACACGAGTACTCCTCTTTTATGACTTGCCTGAATATAAATGGTCAAATTCTAAGCCTTTCCATTTGTAGTGAAAAGATATGTGGTAAGAGAAAACGAGGCGCAAAAATCCAATTCTAGTTATATGGTAAAGAAGTTAGCATTTGCAATTTATATCTTTTCAAATAGTATTAATTTTTTCATTTAATGTTTTTAGAATTGTTGCATCTAAACCCAAAAAACCAAATATAGCTAAGGTCAAGCATGAGGCAATGGTTTGTACACGCGGCTATCATTCGCCCGATCGTGGGTTCAACCCCTATAACAATGTGTGAGACCAACATTTCAAGTAGTTTTGTAATCAACAAGTCTAGTTAATCCTTCTCACTCTCTGATGTACGGAAAAGTCGTTAAAGTGTATTCAACTTTGAGTGATTTTTGAAATAGAATGGGTGCACAGAATGTGACAAACTCTCCTATAACTCATTCATGGACTGAAGGAGATTTTATTTTGTTTTGCTAGACACGCATAAAAATGGGCTATGTTGATCCACCTCTGCCGGTGCTTCCAAAATGGACAAGTTTCATGAAATTTTACCTTTCCTTTTTCGTCCGTTGTAGTGCCTCATAAATCGTAATGAAACTTGAAAAGCTTCAACCACTAATTAAGCATTTTCTTATACTTCCTATACAAATGACCATTTTAGATTTATATGTTTCTTTCAAATTAAATTAAATTCAATCGCATTTAGCGTACATCAAACATTGGATATAGTTAGATAGGAGAATGAATATAAACTAATTTTCCACATTCCTTCAGAAGCCTCCCATATAAATTGATCGATTTACATTAAATTCAAAATTACTCTGAATTGGTTTGCTTTCCAGCACCAGTCTTACAAAATGATCAGTTTCTTCCCTAATTTCCAAGTGATAGGATTAAAAGATTGTAATTTTGTTTCATTATTTATTATTTATAAATTATAATTATTATTAAATTTCGTGACTTCAAGCTTATTGAGCATAGAGTAATATTTAGAGAGGTTGCACTTGATGTTTGAATTTGCAAAATTGAATTAGAAATGTTGGTGAAAACGGCATCAAAACTTTTCCGAAAATCGAAGAAATTATGTGCTTACGGGTGGATATTTTCTATGCTAAGGCTATTGCAAGATATTTTATATTTTATAAAGAATTTTATTTAACAGACTTCGCAGCAAAAAATATCTGAAAATTGAAAACAAATGCTGTCTTTTACAGCGCAAATGTGGATCTTTTTAACAACGAACAAAATCTATTCCGTTTTTCCAGTTTTTCTTCAAAAAATCGTTAGTTCGATTAGTTCACAGCCCAAAAATCGATTACGTTTTTTTTTCAATTTTTCTTACAAAAAGTCGATTGTTCGATTGGTCGAAATTTGATTTTTGAACCATATTTTAAAACTTTCAGAGAATCATGGAACGTGGTTTAAAAATTTTCTGTGGTATTTCCTAACGTCAAGCTCAATTTTTATGGTTTATTATTTGTAAATCTCTGAGCAAAATCATTCAAAGACAATATTTTTCGAATTTTTGTCCTGTTTGTCGTGTTATATGGAATTCTTCTTCGCTTTTTCCCATGATAATTCTTATAAATTCTTATCGTCGATGAAGTCAAAACAACCATTTTTAAAAGAAGTGTAATAAAACTCTTTCCTACCGGACCCGAAATTCAGGCAGATGGGGCTAAATCTGAGCTGCTCGTCTCATTTTTGGAGAAAAAATATTTCCACCTAAGTCGGCATAGTTCACATGATCGCAATGATTGTTTATTTCAGCGCTCCTATAAAGCATGTCTGTTAAGGCTTAAGAAAAAACAATACCCCTACAAACTTGTTTCTAAAAAAAGTGTTTCATTAACTAATTAAGGCAATTTGTTTTACTTACATGCACATTTAATTTTGTCCGTAAAAAAACTTATCTAAAATAAGAAGATAAACATTTTGACTATTAGCAAATATTTAAATAGTAATCATTTAAAAGGTGTTTATAAATAATTTATTTATAGTTTATTCCGCTAGAGTTGATATATACTTAAGAATAAATGAACAATAACAAATGAACAATAACTAGGATGGACAACGACTGATAATACATTTGCTGATCAATTATCAGCTACAACCGACGAAATTGGAATATTCCATTTTACTATTAAATTTCATATTGTATTCATAATAAATTCGACTTTGCTCCATCGTTAGAATTGTACCACATAAATGTATTCATTTGTATTTTATGTATTCATATTTCAGCATTTATTTTACGGAAAGGTTGTCTTCAATTCCGTTCAATTAGCTTCGACAGGTCTGATATCTGACCACAAACAGTAACAGAGTGGTCGGCCTAAACCTTTTAATTGGGTCATTTTTCAGGAAACTGAAATCGTTTCCATGTATGTCTACGTACATAAATGAACAAAATATTTGCATTTATGAATAAAATCGTAATACGTGTATGTATGTATGTTTGTACGAGCATTATTCTTTATTACTTCACAAATACTCAAATACCATTGAATGGTAGCATAGCCTGCACTGTAGATTGGGAACAAATAAGAGTAAAATCCTTACCCAGAGACGCAGCAGCTGACAGCTGAACTGATTTTGTTAGGGCCTTATTGGTGGTGTTGCAAAGAGTGTTTGCTCTATTGCGTACATATGTTTCATAAGCTTTCGAATCGCGTTAGGCTACGAAACGAGGTATTGATTACAAAAGTACGAGTATTTAAAATCATATATATTTTCACAAGCTTCTCTTGAGGTGAATTTTATGCCGGTTAACATAAACTTGGTGGCATATCCGAACTGTAAAGTGCATACGTAAGAAACTCCCAAACAAGGCGCAGCCTCATTTTCCTCTCCCTTTGGCAGGCCGCTTCTGGGCAATTGCTTCCTTCAGTTATAAAGTGCAATCACAAAATTATCCGAATAGTTTCTTGAGTACAAAATCTTAACCTGATCGCACTTACAAAACGAGAGATACAAATTACTAAAGCCATCTATAAGAAAAATAATGCATTTCTTTCCTATGCCCATCATCGCCGCCCAACACTAAGCCCACCGATCTCGCTACAATTTCTAAACGATATGTGTAGAGTACGGTTCCAAAACTAGCCGCCCTAACAAAGAAGACACAAAAAAGTTGGCAAAAATGTCTTTATTTTTCAATATAATCTCCTTTTCCAGCGATGTTCAATAGCTTCTGTACCCTGTTTATGATAAGAACTGTCGCACTTGTTAAAATAGAAATCAATCTTAGACTCCACTTGTAAAATAGAAATCAATCTTAGACTCTACATTGTTGGCAAAACTTTTAGAAAGTAGTCCGAGGGAACTAAATCTGGCGAGTAAGGTGCGTGATGAAGCATTAATTCAATAATTGTGGCCATCGCAACTGTGGATTTGCAAACTGGAGTATTGTCTTGATAAAACAACACTTTTTTTCATCCCCTAAACAATGTAATAAATTAGCATAATATTCGCCGTTGATGGTTT
Source organism: Philornis downsi (assembly GCA_019455685.1). Taxonomy (NCBI): domain Eukaryota; kingdom Metazoa; phylum Arthropoda; class Insecta; order Diptera; family Muscidae; genus Philornis; species Philornis downsi. The sequence goes on from JAHXMU010000160.1 coordinate 735,653, forward strand.
TTCCTTTCCTTTTCCGAAAGGTAATCAATAAAAGTAATGCCATGCGAATCCTAAAAAATAGTCGTCATGCCTGCACGAGGAACCATCTTCCACCACTTTGGACATGATTTTCGCATTTCAGTCCACTGCTATCACTGGTTCTTTTGTTTCTGATGTGAACCCATGTCCATCTAAGGTTATAAATCGACGCTGTTTTCCCTCTATTGAAAGCAAGGGCGGCACCCATCTTGCTCACAGCTTTCTCACCTTCAAATCTTCGGCCAATATACGGTGTATAGCATATTTGGAAATGCCCATTCAATACCATTCTTTGGATTTTCTTGACCATGTCAGGCGTGGATATTTCAATTGGTCAATCATGAAGGTGTTCGTCTTGGCAGCTTGTAGGGCTTTTTTTAAACTCTGCTACTCAATATTTTACAGTCGTAAATGAAGAAGTAGACTGCCTCGGTCTAGAATCTAGCTCGGATTTAATATTGGTTGGACTGAAACCTTTCAAATGGAAATATTGAGGTCGGCTACTTTGAGGACCGCCCTTGTATTTCAAAATAATTAACATGAATTCCCTCCTCGATTCCTTCAAGATATTCTTGTGGATATGTTTGTGTTGAAACCTGGGTTTTATTAGCGTCCATTTTTTCCGCGAGACAAAATCTAACTGTCCACAATCCGTTATAGGTGGCGTAGTTCGCATTTTCTAACTTTTGGATTATGGACTATTTCCCGTTGCGTTTTGACTATAAAATCGCGGACAATAATTTTAAAATAGAGGCAACTACAGCAATCTTACGTTTTTTCCAAGAACCCAAAAGTTACATTTTCGTTTTATTTTAAAACTATAGACGGGATGGCTAAATTTCGTAACAGTTCCGAATTCATAAAAACGAGAAAAATGAGGAATCACGTGACTAACAATAACTTTTGCAGGGGTTAGCTTAGTTTAACTGTGATTTCAGAAATTGTAGTGCTAAACATTTGCGGCCAACCGCAAAATCCCTATAGAATTCTGCCAACTTCGAGTACAATAATTAACAGCATAATGTTTCCTTGTTCGTGAAGTTTAAAGTTTAAACAGTTTAAATGGAAATTATATTGCAGTGTGGCTGCCAGACTGGCTGGCACCCAAACTCACGCACGATGGCTATCCCTTCCGCCTCTGGAGTTTTATATGAATTTGTTTATATTTTTATTAGTGCCTTACATCGATCTATTTGCATAAAAACCCCAAAAATTTCCATGTTTTCAATGGATATAAACAAATATTTTTATTATTCTAAAATAAATGAGATTTATTTTATAATGTTTGCATTCTAAATTCTAATTTACAAATTCGCAAATGTTTAGAAACTGGAAATAAACAAAAAGTCAGTGTTATTGGTGACTCATACTTATACATGCGTGGATGCACGTAAACATATATATTTATAGTCATATCGAAAGTATTGATGATTTAATTCCATCTAATGGTGAAGAATTTATTTCATTCATTCAATCATATTCACAAACCAATAAATATTAAAAAAAAAAACCTCAAAGTACTTTAAGATAATTGATAAATGATTGGTTTTAAGTAAAGAAAATGTTTACACATTTTATTCAAACATTGAATTGTTCAATAATCTGCATTTGTTTAGATGATACGTGAATTTAAGATTCACATACGAGTATATTCCTGATATTGAAGTAAATACATATTAAATTACTTGCAGACGATTGCTCAATATTTATTAATTTCATATAAGTAGAGACAATTTTGAAGCATAAATGGTTCATACCCCAACAAAATGTCGTAGTATTGGTTATTTTAGTTTCTTACGTCATATTTAATTTCACATGAATTTTACAAACCTAAAACGTATTAACGTTTTTCTGTGTGAGTATTCGGCTCTTTTTTTTTTTTTTTGTTTTTTGTTTTGTTTTTTTTTCGCGCTACTATTTAGATTTATTAAAATTAATGCTCGGGGTACCTAAAAGGTGGCTGTATCGACTCACCGTTTTGGGTGCCTCCCATACCATTTTATCGTTTTTCCGAAACTCATTTCTTTGTTTCGTAGACTGAAACAACGTGCATTTTTGTTCATTGTTTTGCTCAACAATTCTTTGTAAATTATAGGAAAATCGGTCAGCTAACCTCGCCCCTTCCATACAAATTACTGTTTTAAAAGCTTTTTTTTTGAACCATATAAGTACTCTTAGATTTCTGTCTTCTAGACACTAATTTTAGTAAAATTTTGGTGTACATGTCCATTCGGTCCAAATTTCCGTCACTTTTTCGAGAATTTCGGCCTGTATTCCACGAATAACGCGTGTTATGGTATCACGTAAGGCTTCAATAGGGTTCGGCTTGTCCACATAGACTAACGACTTGACATAACCCCACAAGAAATAATCAAGAGGCGATAAATAGCAAGATCTTGGGGGGCCAAATCGAGACATACATTGTTTCGTACATATCCATTGTTTCACGAATAGTGTGGCGTGTTGCATCGTCCTGATGAAACCACGTGTCAACCAAGTTCAACTCAGACAATTAGGGCAAAAAAAAATCGCGTATCATGGCTCGATATTATTCCACGGTCGTCTTGGAAGAAAAATGAACCGATGATGCCAGCAGTCCACTGACTGCGGTTTTTTCGGAATGCATCAGTAATTCATGTATGGCATGTGACTGTTCATCACTCCAGATGCGACAGTTTTGCTTGTTTACGTATCCGTTCAGCAAGAAATGAGCCTCATCGCTGAACACAATTTTTCGATAAAACAGCGGATTTTCATTGAGCTTTTGTAAGGCCCTTTCACCAAAAATTAGACGTTGTGGTAGGTCATTCGGGTCCAATTCTTTATAGGCTTTCAAACCCAAATCGACGTGTATAATTTTCCTTGTGATTGAGTAACACATACCCAATCGCTGAGAACGGCGACGAATTGACTTTTCCGATCGTCATTAACACTGGCCGTTACAGCTGCAATATTTTCTTCGGTACGCACTCTACTCATGCAAGTCATTTTATGTCCAACAAAGTATATTTGGTGCGAAATTTGGAGACAACAGCACGAATTGTTGATTCAGCAGGACGATTATAACGACCATAAAATGGTCGTATCAAACGATGCACATTTGTCACAGAGCACGAATTTTGATAATAAATTTCAATGATTTGTAATCGTTGTTTGTTTGTTAGTCTTTCCATGATGAAATGGTAGAGTATTCTGTACACTTTTCACTTTGACAGATGACGTTTGGACGCCATTACCAACCAGTGCTGCTAACCTGAAAAACTTAAATATTAAAAAATCACCCAATACAAGGAGCCACAAAATCGCCAAAGTTAATTGAGGAGAGAGCAAATTTCAGAAAGGCCCACTGAATTCTTTCTATGCGTGATACATTGACTTGGCAAAGGCAATTCCAAACAACAGAGGCATATTCCAACTTTGATCTTACATGGGAAGTATACACTATTTGTAAGGTATGTGGGTCAGTAAAATCGGAACAATTTCTTCTAATATACGCTAATACGAAATATCGCCCAAAGAAAAATTAGCCAAAAAAATATTACGAGAAATTATCAGAAAAATTATCAGTACCAGAAAGTACTGGCCGATACACATCATTTATAATCTATTTTTTATTATATCGGGTTACGATCTGTCCAAATATTAGCCAGCGTCAAGTTTTTAGAAGCTCCGTGAAGATTTACGACAGTTGACGTACGAGTATGTGGCAGCCTGCCATACAGACATCACTCAGTTGACTTAAAAACTTATGAAACAGATTACTTCAAGAGATATTAGATGCTTTATTTTGAGTGTTAAACTTTCGCGATATCAAATGTTATAGCATACTATAATTTCTTCGGATAAATGTATAATTATGCTACTTCGTCGGGAAGGAACCGTTATTGCCACATCCAATTATCATGGCTGTGGGCATATGTTTCGATCTGGTCTAGCTAATGCTAAACTTTTTCTATTGCATCCCATAAATGGGATTTGGGAGAGCTTTTCACATTCTTCAGGCTTACAGGTAATCAGTTTTAAGGCTCACTGAAAAGTTTCTGCTGCTTGATGATTATACCGGAAGTTCGTCTGAAACATGTTTACTAAACTTCCCTCAAGCACAACTATATACCAAGGTGATCGCTGCTGATTATGGTTATATCGAGCCTGGATTATGTGCATGACAGTCATGTTAATTGAGAAAGTTATTCTGCTAGCAACGTTTCTCATAAAGAGTTCTTAACATGGTGTCAGAGTAGCCAAAATATGCAGGACTTCAATTTTGACTTCAAAATAAAATAAATTCACTTGCATCTCATGAACGGTATATTGGAAAGCTCCTCACTTTCTATGAGAATGCAGTCATAAGATTACAGTCTCTCGAAATCAGATTACAATCCTTTCAGACTTACACAATAGGACCTACTGCCATATAAAGGTTTTGGAAGTTAGTTTCTGAATCATTACATCGATGTAGCCGTGTACACGATTGCCGCAGGAACTACATACGAGTATAGTATCATAGAGTATAGTATCATCATCGTACTCTGAATTCAGAATATCAAAAGTTAACGTACCCGCATTTAGGGATCAATGCTTGAACTGTTTCCAATTAAAAATGCTGTAATTTTGTCTACTTTGATTCTTTAATTTAGAAACTTCAATGCACCGCAAACATATTTAAAATTTGAAGGAAAATATAATATTGTTTGACGCAACTATCTTTTGCGAGGAAAATAGCATCGAGTTTGTCAGGGAAGGCTTCACACGATGGGTGAATGTGGCCTGATGGTATTTTGTCCCTTTCTCGTTGAAGTGCAATCCTTAAGGCGTTGACTATTTCATATTTTTTAGTTGTTACTTTGGCTTTCGTAAAAAGAACGTCGTGTTTTAAGATCTTTGTGGGATGTTACCGAGTTTTATTGAAATCTCCAATCCGATCTCTACCGGATTGTTTACGTTTTCTATGACAACACAGCATCACTTAACATTTTTTCACGGTGGACTAGTTGATTTACTTTTACGCCCCGTTCAATAAAAACGTGTGATAAGAGCACTGCGAGACTCAAACCATCAGGCGCTTGCTTTCGAAGAGCAATGCGCTGTCGTAGATCGTTATTTAATTTGCATTCTGACCATACGCGATCGTCCGTCCTATTTATTTACATATTGCTTAACCGTAGAACTTTTTTTTTATTAGAAGAGACCAAAATTTCAAGCTCGCCAGCAACGAAAAGTATTTTGATACCTTTGGCATTGCTAGGAGAACTGCCTTTTGTGTTAGGTGTTAAGTCATCCGCTTTTTATATTTTTTTATACGCGCTTCGTGTTACGAGCGGACACGTTGACATTTTTCGATAACTTTCCTTAACAGCGACGTAAAGCGATATTCTTCGGTAGACTTGTAAGCAACAGAACTAACTGACGCTTGTCAAATTCGAAAAATCCTTAGCCGTTTGGTTGCTACAGCGACGTGAAGTTGGTCAAACTTTGAGCGACAGCGCCTGTAAACGCGAGACGCATATCTACAACCTGTAATACTTCTTAAAGTATCATTTCTTCCTTATGTTTTGTTTTATAACATTATTTTTTAGAATTAAACAAGGAATAATGAAAATTTAATTTTTTCCGATTGCTTAGCTATTGTCAGATAAATGTGAAATTATAAACACAACCCTTTATTTTTCACAATACAACCCCTATATAACTTTCACCATTTAAGTTCCGTTCGCTGCACCGAATTATTGCCAAAGCATAAACTAAGAAATACGCATATTCTTGAAAATCTTTAAAAGCAACGATTAAGATGTGGTGTTTGCACCTTAATAAATGCTTCCTTTCCACCTGACAGGGCTCATACAACAGTATGTGTGTGCACTCGTACATAACACACGATTATAATCCTTCATGCGAGTTTAACCTCAGCAGGAGATTAGACTCCAGGAAATATTTCAAACGTCACTTTATTCAATAAACTTCACAGTTGTGGTTTTTTTTACTTGAAAAAAAAAAAATATCTTAACTACCGCCATGCCTGCCAAAATATGAGTATTTCATATGGTATGACATTAAAATATCTGGTGGGAGGACTAAAGGGCTCGTATAAATCAGCAAACATTTACTTTTCCATCATATGCCCTTTCAAACTTTGAAGATAAATTTTGTTTGACATTTTGTGAATGTGTGCGAATTTGCATAGGGGGTCGAAATGAGGACACCTGCTATTTACAAAATGATACGTTTGATGTCAATGATGCGATAATAAATGGCGAAAATTTCGTAACATATGGTCACGAAAAAAAAAATGGATAAAAAAGCATATGGAGCGCATATTTATCAAGGTGTATTGCACCCGAAGCATTGTTGCCAACCCGAAGAACAAATCCATTTTTGAGGGATTTTTATACAAAAAAAAGGGAACACAACCTACCTTTTCTGGTCATTTCGAGGTATTTGTTCCCTTCTTGCCAGCCGTTATACTTCGCACTTTATGATTGGTATGATTTCGCACTAAATTTTTTTTTATGCAGCAGCGCGTAATGAGGCCAAAAATTCTCAAATTATTCAGAAAACGATAGGCAGATTATGTATTTTGATCCTTGTTCAAAATTTAATAGACAATGTTCTTTCTGTGCATTGTTTCTTCGTTTCTGTTCCTTTTTAAATTTAAAGAATAGAATATAATTGAAAAACTTGCTAAATTTATTATGGTGCCAATAAATATAAAGTGTCAATATAATCAATTTTGCAAGTTTTTGAATTATATTATATTAGCAATACTATATAGTTGCTAATAGAAACCAATCTTGTACCGAATATTTTTTATTTATTATATTTTACCTATTATATTGAAGATCGACTATAAATTTACAAAAAAAAAAAAATAAATAAATAAATAAAATAAAACGCAGAAATTACACTGTCCAGCCTTTCATTAAGTTGTGTTTATTGACTACAACGGCCTGTATGCAATTGTGTTTCATGGACAAAAGCATAGACAAGAACTTGTAATAATTGAGTTGTATTTGACTTGTGCTCTTCGTTGAGAACATTTTCGTACCGTTGGGCAAAACTTCTCAATTGTTTTGTGAAGTTACAGACCTTCAAGGTGGCAATGATGTTAGAGAAGGCACAAACAGATAAGGGCGAATTCCGAAATACTTATGAGGTGTGTTCAAAAAAGGTGAATTTTTACGATTCTATCCTTATAGTATGCTTAGTTTGTTTGCGAGAGGCATAAATAAGGCAAGCGTTTCGCGTGTTCGGCGAATTTCTGCTATCGAAAAAAATGGATCAAAGTAGTTGCATCAATTTTTGTGAAGAAAATGAAGTAAAGTGCTCAAAAGCACTTGAAATGTTGACTGTGACATACGGTGAGAGTACTCTGAGTCAGAAAAATGCGTAGAAGTGGTACAAACTTTTCACAGAAGGTCGAGAAGATGTGAATGACGACGCTTGCTCTGTACGCCCCAGCAAATCAACACCCGATGAAAATGTTGAGAAAGTGAGGAAAATTTTTATGGAGAATCGTCGAATCACAATTAGAGAAGTTGCTGAGGATGTCGGCATATCAGTTGGCTCATGCCAAGCAATCTTTTCGGAAATTTTGGGCATGAAACGTGTGGCAGCGAAGTTCGTTCCAAAATTGCTGAATTTTGACCAAAACCAACGTCGCTCAGGAATTGTTAAATGACGTCAACGATCATCCAGATTTGTTTAAAAGAGCCATAACTGATGACGAATCATGGGTATATGGTTATGACATGGAAACCAAAGCCCAATTGTCCCAATGGGAGAGTCCAGGAGAGCCAAGACCAGAAGAAGCACACCAAGTTCGATCAAATGTCAAGGTTTTGCTCACTGTTTTTTTTCGATTACCATGGCGTAGTGCATAAGGAGTTCGTACCACAAGGTCGTACGGTAAATAAGGAGCATTACCGTAAAGTTATGCGTTGTTTCCGTGAAGCACTACGAAAAAAACGCCCGGAATTGAGGAAAAAAATATATGGCGTTTGCATCATGATAATGCACCTACTCACTCAACTTTGCTTGTGAGGGATTATTTAGCCAAACACAACACCGTTATCATGCCTCAGCCACCGTATTCACCAAATGATGCGCAGACTAACCATCCTTTTAACTTTGTCCAGTATCCTATAGTACGAGTATGTGGACTTCTCAAGAGCCTTCCACCACACGATAACGCCACACAACAATAAAGGTCTTACTACTGCATGAATACAACCAGTAAACAGTGCGAGACCATTGTTTCCCTATTGCCCTCTTGAACGCATATAGCGCCACAGTGGCCTTTTTTGTCCTGTCCAGAATGTCCAATAATGCACCAAGTTATTTTGCAGAGTCCGCGAAAGGAATTTCAGAAGCTACCAGGGAGATAGAATCCACAGGTGGAATCTTGTGAACAGATCTATTTCGGTCTTGTTTGGATTTACTCCGAAATTATTTCTTCCGCCCACTTCGTTGCAGTGAGAGTGGCTCTTTAAGGGTTGTCTCTTAGTAGTCCCAAAAACTTCCCCCTAACTGCTATTGCCAGATCATCTGCGTATGCAACAACCTCGGCACAAGCTTCCTCTAAGAGAACAGAATACTTTTCAGAGTGAGGTTCCAAAGTAGGGGGATAGAACACCACCTTGGGGTGTTTCCCTACTGACAAATCTATTCAAGGCCCGACGACCCTAATATAGCCCTGATACCTCTCTTTGTATGAAGATCGTACACTTGCCTTCTAATACTGGCGTCTACTCTCAGGTTTGATTGTGCTGCGATTATCGTATCGGGAGAAACGTTATTAAACTCTCCTGTTATGCCTAAAATGGCTACCAAAGTATACTCCTTGACGGCGAGTGAACCCTCGATGAATCCAACCAAGTCATGCAGGGCAGTATCTGTGGACTTACCCTTGCAGTAAGCAATGTTTATATCCGACAGCAGCTTCCGATCTGTGCTCGTCCTAAGTTAGCTGTCAATGAGTTTCTCCAGTGTTTTGACAGGCTGATAGCTCTAAAATCTTTTGGTCCCGTATGGGAGGTTTTCCCCGCTTTGGGAATAAAGACCATTTTGGTTTCCCTCCGCATAGCAGGGATATATGTCGATACAGCCGACATACAACTCTTCAAGTCATGGAATCAGCGTGTCAGCCACCGCTTGCAGTTCACTTTTCTATTTGGCATATTTAGTAAGAAATTCATTATAATTTGTGGCTCAATTTCCATCCGCATTTTTGAGCTCTTGAACTGTACTGAATTGGCGATTTTCTTTGTACACCTTGCATACTAAGATGCCCCAGAGGTTTTCTATGGGATTAAGGTCTGGTGATCTTGATGGCCAGTTCATAACATTGATTCTTTGAGAAGAAAACCAGGATTTTGTCTCTCTACTGGCATGAATTGGGGCGTTGTCTTGTTGGAAAATGGGATAAGACTATTTCCCAAAACTCGGATATAATGTGCACTTTTCATTTTTGGCAAACGGCAAACCTTTCACTAAATAAATAACACTTCAGATGACAGCTGTTTACCAGCTGACAGCCTTGCTAGGCCGACAGTTTTGCAACCATTAAATGGATTTAGTTATTATGGATGGAATTAATTATTATTATTATATTAAATGGAATTAATTTATTATTAATTATTTTATTGTCTTGTTATATGGCGCAGAATCGTGGGTTATGACACAGGCGGATGAATCAGTGCTGGGAGTCTTCGATAGGAAAATATTCCGGAAAATATATGGACCTATCCATCGTTAACGGAGAGTATCGGCGCCGCATGAACAATGAGCTGTATGAGCTATATGCCGTCATCGACATAGTCAAACGCATTAATATACAGCGATTACGTTGGCTGGGTAATGTTGTGCGAATGGATCCAAATGCTCCAGCGCGAAAAGTTTTCGATAACGAACTCGATGGACGGCGCAGAAGTGGGCCACCAAAGCTCCGTTGGAAAGACCAGGCTATTGTACCAATACTATTGGAAGTTGATGTGACTAATTGGAAATCAGTCATGGGTCGAAAAAGTCATTGCCTGAGGAGAGAAAAATTGTTTCAAGAGTAAGAGAAAATGGCCAAAGTTTTTGTTCTATAGCAGAAACTATGAATCGGGCGCTATTTTTCGTACAAAATGCTTTAAAGCCTAAAAGGGCCGTCAAAACTCGTGGACGATCCAAAAAAGACTTTAAAAACAACGGACAATCCATATTGTAACACTTGCGAAGAAGGACCCATTTGTGTCTTCAAGAGCGATTTCAGCAGAAGCTGGAAATGTAATTTCATCGGTAACGGTTCGTCATAAACTACAAGAAGCAACGTTACCAGGACGGATAGCCAGAAGAATTACTTTGCTTAGACAGAAACGTTTAAAGGCTAGAGTGGAGTTTGTAAAAAGTCATTCCAATCGGTCCGGAGGAGACGATGAAAAATAATGGCGAAACATTTTGTGGAGCGATGAAATATAAATTAATGTACTTGGAAACAACTGTGCCCGGAATGTTCGACGCCTTAAGGGTAAGGAATTCTGTCTTCGCTTAATAAAAAGACGGTCAAGCACTGGCTCGGCACTGGGATTGTTTCTCCTGGAATGGTGTAGGTCTGACACATCGAATTACTAGCATTGTAACCTGATTCCACTACAAAGGTATCTTGGAAAATACGATGTTGAAATGTGATGTGGAAAGTATGCCTCTTAGATGGGCATTACACCAAGATAACGATCCGAAGCATACTTACAAGTTGGTAAAGGACTGTTTCCAAGATAATAATATTGCCCTTCTTGACTGGAAAAGTCAATTTCCCGACTCAAATCGAATCGAAAATCTTTGGGGAGTTTCAACTTTTAAAAAAGATTTTTAAAAATGAGGATTGGTTAGGAATTTTGTTCAAAAAACTTGGTATGTTCAAAAAACTGGTATACCTGCAGGAAACGTATTGCCAGTATACCAAAAGAGTTAACAGAATAATTGAAAAAAGATGGTTACACCCGCTTTTAACGAAACTCAGCCAATTTAGCAGAAAAAAAACTTGATTTTTTTACTTCTTTGCTTATTTTAACTAAATGTACTTATTATTTTGTCCGATGTTTTTTGATTAATTTCTTACTTTTTGGAAAATACTGAATTTAATTTTGATTTTTATTATTGTTTTAGTATCTATTTTATTTCTAGTGTTATAACAAAACAAATTATTATTTGTTTTTTCTTTTAATTTAAATAAATTTTCGTCAACGAGCCTTTAAAAAAAAATATAGGGTTTACTTATTATTTTGTCCATATGTGATCTTGATGATATACATATATTGCTATAAGAAATTAATTTCTAGAGTACTTATCTAGTATTTAAATTAAGTTATTTTATTTAATAGAAATTTGTAACAACCATTGAAAGAAAGATAATGACAGATTTTTAATAATTTTTTCTTGAAAGGTGGGTTTCTTTTCCTATACAACCTGATGTAGAACAAATACAACATAAATTATATTTAATCAATTTTAATCCATAGCTGTCTTTAGGCAAACCCTATTCCACTAAAAATCAATGGAAACAGCAAGCTGTTATAAAATATGAGTTTTATGCTTCCAACTTATGGTTACAAATTGAACAAAGTATCAAAAATAAAAAGAAAATAACAACGAAAACGAAACTAAAAATATAATCCAGAAACTTTATCGTTAAAAAGACATAAATTGTAACATATTTTTGGCAAAATTACTGATCATACATAACAGGCATTCATGTATATGCTTACATATTCAGGCGTACATTAGCATACATACATACGAGTACACTCCAAATCACACACACAACAACAGCATACACGCACGGAGAGTCCTTTTGCCATCGTTTGTGTTCTCACAATCACCTGAGAGGTTGTTGATATGACAACTTACGTATTACAGTTAACGACAAAACATTTTTGTAAGAATGTCTGCACACATACAATTATCGTACACAATACTTGTATATTCATAAAAATACATGTTTGCTTAGTAAAATTATGTATTTGTATACAGCCAGCATAAGCGTGCATTTGTATGTATATATATATGTATATGTAGATGAACTTGTATTTACTGTCAATAATAAAAATCGAATTATTTTTCAGACGCATATCTCATAAATATATGCAAATATTGCTTGCCACAAACATAATGACATTTGCTGCCGTTATGGAATCTGCAACATTATACAGCAGGACTTCAGCAATAGACAAAACGAAACCTTTGTTTAATAAATGTTTAATGTTTGGTGTAGCAAATGATGATGGAAAGTTCAAATAAATGGGTATCAAATGAGGGTTTAACAAATTTGAATCCCAACAATCTAATCGTTTGCGATCTCACATGCCATGTGATATGATATGCAAATCAGCATAGAAATTACTGACATGTGAACAGATGTGTTCGTACCTTAACCCCTGGCAGTTTAATAAAATGTAATAAGTTCGCCTCATAACATGAGGTTTAAGTTAACAATCTGAAATATTTATCATTAACGGAGTCAGCCATACAAGGCCCTCAGAGTAACATTAGATACCTTGAACCCACATATAAATTTCAGTCAGTTGAACTCGCTTACTACTACAGTCGCCCAAATTTTGCGGAATTTCGGAAACGGCGTGCTAAATCGTTGGGTTCTCATTAACAAATGTTATTAATAAATGCAAAATAGGAAAACTAAAATTATAACTTAACAGACTTCATTGTTGCAAATTAAGTATAACTCACAGTCTTCCGTTTACAAATTATAGTGAAACCACTGATTTTTGCTTAATCGGCTAATTAGTTTGTGAGGCATCCTAAAGAGGGGGCAATCCTGACCATTTCCATTCGTAGACCCAAATTTCATAAAAACCTGACGCTCGCTAAATTACACTGAATTTAGTGAAAACGAATGAAAAGTATGAACCTCGAGACATGTGAGTTATATTAAGCAATTCTTATGGGAGTTACCAGAGAGGGAATGGTTATCTGGTAGATTTTTTCAAAAGTATTACAAAGTGACTTTTCTTCATTTGTTGAATAAATCTTTGGCCTTTACTTAAGATTTCCGTGGAGAGGAGCAACTTATAGAGTCCAAAAATATAAGCTTAAAATTATCCATTTTTCGGTTTCAAAAGTAAAGTTAAATAAAGCACACAACTTTACTTTTGAAACCGAAAAATGGATAATTTTAAGCTTATATTTTTGGACTCTATAAGTTGCTCCTCTCCACGGAAATCTTAAAGCTATGATTGCGATGAAATTTTTGTTTCATTGTAATGCTTGGACCTTGTCATTATGTATGAAATACAATGTCATCTAAATGACGGCCTCTAAATATAGATTCCTCCACCTTCATTTCGAAAAAATACGGCCTAATGTCACCTACATACCATTATGCGCATCAAACAGTCACTTTTTCCGGATGCAATGGAATGAACTTCTTTCGAGCCCCATTTGTAACACTTTTGCTTGTTGACGTAAACATCAAATGAGAAATAAGCTTCATCGATGAAGAAAATTCTGTTCGATTGATAGCCTACATTTGGATCACCACTTTTGCAGTAAGTTTTAACTATTTTTACGCGTTCTTCGGTTATTAAACGATCCATATTAGTAAATGGCAAACATTTCACTAAATAAATAACACTTCAGATGACAGGTATTTAATAGCTGACAGCCTTGTCAGGCCGGCGATTTTGGAAGCACTAAATGAATAACACCTTTGTTACAATTTAACGCAATTGACCGAAATTTAAGTTGCTGCAGTCTGGGAGAAAATTAAATTTTGAAAAAAATCACTCAATTTCCATGAGATGTAACCAAATGAGCGTACTAATGCAGTTCATTTTCAAAACTAAGCTTATCAAACGCAGGATGTATAAAAAATTTTCCTGCTTTCAGTGCAAGTGTTTGTTTGATATGAAAGAATCAATATATCTATTCAGTCGACCATTTGTATAGGAGGTATCAGAAGGGGCATGGTTAATTGGTGAATTTTTCTCAGTTTTTACTAGTCATTACAAATCAGTACAATAACGAAAATTGAGGTCGATGCAGACCAAAAATTACGAGATGCAAGAAGAAAAAGGTTTGCGGAAGATTCGTCAATTTGTATTGCAGGTGATAGAAGGCGTGACAACGATATCATTTTTTATTTCCAGACCACATTTTTGCAGTTTTTTAATATCCGCAAAATTTGATTGATTTTAGAGCAATGCATTCGTGGTTATACATCGACGTAAAAATTCGACTTTCTTGCGGTGAAACATTGCCAAACAGTCACTCTGGAACATCTTTACGACTTTGTTTTTTCTCTACTGAAAGCAAGCGCGGCATCCATCTTGCGCATCTTTTTCATCTTAAAATCTTCGGTCAATATACGATGTATAGCACTTTTTCAAATGCATGTCATTTCAGGTAGTTCACGCACCTTAAATTTGTCAAACTACCGGCATCATCTGTACGTTAGGTCGGCAAGTTCTGGTACCGCCTTCGTAGCAAAGGATGTAGCAAGGCCGCCCAAATGTATTACCAAACTCTGTTTTAGCAAATCCTTAACGTGTATCAAATTTGAGTAAATTTGATGCAACGAAGTTAAATATTTGAACATAAGAATATGTTAGCTCACATCAATTAATTTTTTGAAAAATCCCAAAATGGGCAAGGCTGGGTGATCCGATTTAATTTTCAGAATAAAGTTTATACAATTCAAAACTTAAGCGAATTCAAAGAAACTACTTGAAACACAAGCAGTTAAGATTATTGGTCACTTGTGTGAAAAACACCATAAGGGGCGAGGTAGCGCTGTTCATTTTCATTTTCAGAACTGATTTAGGGAAGCACATGATGCGTGCTAAATTTTACTGAATTTCGAACATTTGTATGCGAACACTAGAAGATCGATGACCAATAATTTATTTCAGATTTTGTCAATATAACGGATACCAATTTAAGTTGCTGCAGTTTTCGTGTTAAGAGCTATAGAGAAAAATCTGAATTTCGGAAAATTTGTCCAGTTGTATGGTACGTACCAGAAGTGGTGGACCAATGCAGATCATTTGCAGTCCCCGGCTACGGCTTGGGCTCTGCAAAGTTTCAAAGTTTGTGACAGCTATCGTGTCTTCTAAACAGTCTGGTAGTGGAATGTCTTTCATTCTACCTACGAGTACTTTCATCACCTCCTTCTGTATGTCAAATATTTGCCGTACCAAATAATATGTAAATGATACCTAACCTCATTTCCTCGGTTAAAGGTATAATGATATATAACGCGATTTATTTTGAAATATGCTCTGAACTATAAACAACCGAATAATTTGCGCTTTATCATTGAATGTCATGTGTATCATTCGGCGCGAATCACAATGAATTAATCGCCATATTTAAGGTGACAATCTCCCCCAATAGAATACACCTCAAGCGCGGAGGCATCAGTGTCACCAAAAAAACCAATTTAATTAAAATTCAATTATTCCCTTTTCATTTGAATGCTAATGCGACTCTTTAATCCGATCTCGTTGAATGATTTGTATCCATTTGCCCAATCCTGATGTGAAAACAAGCAGTTGTGACTGACTAAACATCTACACGAATTTGTAGCGATATTTGAAACTGGCGAAAATAATCAGCCACATAATCGAGCACAGCGTATACGAGAATAGTTTCAATGGTTGTCCAAATGCAATTAACAAAATGAATTTCGCACATCAAATTAAATTGATTGTTTGATTGGACAAAAACCAATGAATGCGTTTGTACGAGTATATAAGCAAGGAATGCGATGGATTTTTAATGAATTAAATTTCTATTAGCGTGAACAGAGTGAATTTGCATGGGCAATGTTTATTTCACACCCTCAACAA
The DNA here is from genome assembly GCA_019455685.1 of Philornis downsi. Taxonomy (NCBI): domain Eukaryota; kingdom Metazoa; phylum Arthropoda; class Insecta; order Diptera; family Muscidae; genus Philornis; species Philornis downsi. The sequence goes on from JAHXMU010000160.1 coordinate 751,513, forward strand.
TAACTATTAAAGAATATTTTTGACCAATACGCCAAACTTTGCGAAAGGACTCAAAAATTTCGAAACAGATGCCAGGAAATCTGTGAATATGTGGTCAGATCCAAATTCACCGGCCTATGAATAATTTCGGAATATAGCAAATAGCAAAAGAAATCTGTTATTTCCCCAAAAGATTGTCTTAGTAATCTGTAGCCCAGATTAAATAAATACGATCGGGTTATATTAAATTCCATACTCAAAAAACTACTCACAGTTTTGTGATTGTTAGAATCAATACTGTTTGAAGGCGCGCCAAAGATGGAGAACAGCAAAAGGAAAAGACGCCATAATTTACAGTTTTCCTTTGATAAGGGCGCAAGCCAGGCGGCTATAAATGTAAATAGTGTTTATAGTGGTGTTACTGTAATAGCGCAATTTTTTTTTTCATCTATTCCGTTCCTGCAATATAGATGTTAAAGGCGCACCACGCTCTGGAAGGACAATTGTCGAAAATATCGATCAAATAACGGAAATCATTAAATACGACTATCATGTAAGCACTGGTTCGAATGCCCCTGAACTAAATATTGCACTAGAATTTTGAACTTGAATAAGGCTGGATGTAAAAAGAATCTCGATGTATGGGTGCCACCAAACGACCGAATTTCCAACATCGAAACGCTACTGAATTGCAGTTAAATCGGCTCCTCTTCCGAAGCGCTTGGTAATAGCTGAAAAGTAGGCCACATACGACAACGTCCAGCAAAAACGGTCGTGGCCGAATCACGGTAAGACGCCGCAAATGGTGGCCAAACCAAGATTGGACTTCCAGGAAGATTTTCCTGTGAGTTTGGTGAAATTGACAGGGAATCGTATATAGTGGGCTGCTCTTCCATGGTCAAACCTCTAATTGGAATCTATACTATCGACAATAGGACTGTTTGAGGGAAGAAATTGTCCAGAAACAGCCAGCGGCCAAAAGAGGAATTGTTTTCCATCGGGACAACGCCAGGACACACTCATCGATAGTAACTCTCCAGAAGTTCTGGTAGTTTGATTGGGATTATCTAATACACCTACGTTTAATGTAGGTAGGACCAAGTGATTACTATCCGTTCCTGTCAATGGCGAATGATTTTCTTGGAGAAAATTTCGTTTCAGGAGAAGCTTATGAAAAAAAGATTTTTACCAACAGGGACGAGGATTTCTATTAGAGTCACATAATAGACATGTCTTCAGAATGCCAACAAATTATAGAACAAAATTTTCAATCATTTTAACTATGCAATATGAAACCTTCAACTTTCCTACCTTTAAAATTGCCGAAGCGAAATAGTATCGAAATCATGGAGACTATTCACATTCTTAAACGCCTGGCTTGCGTTTTTACTTATACGGAACAACAATTTTGAAATATGGAGTATTTTCCATCTGCTAGTAACTCTTCTTCGACTCATCCCATATAAGCAATCACAAAATTGTTTGAATTACTGGAGTACAAAATCTTATCTTTATAACGCCATCTAGTGTAAACCGATCGCATTTGTACATAGCGAGATCATAGATAAAGGAGGACATACAGACGAAGCAGCTCCCTCTGGATAAAAATTATGCGGGTAATTGTTTACAGAGGGCTCTGCAATCACTTTCCGCATGCAAATTTGTTTACTAACAACCCTTTCCAACCAATAATAATGCCATTGAGGAGTGTGGCCTTGTCAAAAGAATTTCCTATTACTAAACATGTTAAAAAATTACGTCAGTACTATGTATCATTCCGAAATTCTGAATCTCATCATTTCATACCAATTGGTAGAGAGCAACTGAACACACATTTTATGTCCTCATCCATTTCGTGCTTTTATCCATATTCCTACATATGAATTGGATTTACGTATTTCGAGAGCAAATTTTATCCAAATTGAGTGAAATTTGCTTCTTTTTGTGCGTAATTGGTATGATTTAAGAGCAGCAACGGTATCGTATTTTTCGGTTATTCACGTATTCCCCTAGCGGAAAAGTTTTTTCCATCCAAATAACTTATTTACGAGTATGTAAATCCTTGTTTATGGCGGAATATAAATTTCTAAATTCATCTACTGAAAAATGAATTCATTTTTTTGTGCGTTAGCTTTGTAGTCACTCGAGAGCGGACAATATTGCCGTTCTCAATGAATTGGAGTTGGACGATTGATTAGAACTTCTAATCGCTTATGAAGTGCTAAAATCAAATAAATTCTAAACGGTATGAAATTCACAGGATGCTGCTGATATTCTCTTAAAAAACTACCTTCATGCATTCACAACGGCACTCCAAAATATCGAAGTGCCTACAGGTTTGCGTATTTAAATCTACTAAGTCCCAGAACTGTTATACGAGTATTACAAAACCTCTTTCAAAAAGAATGAATGTATCAGCCAGGGAAATCATGTCGGTAAGCTGCCTCAGAAATTGCCACCAAGCGGTCATTTTAGCAAGGATATTATGGGCTTATTTTGCTCATATTTATTACGTATTTTACACTTCCGATAGTCGATGGAAACAATGGCATTAGCAGGTAATATTTTGTCTACTCTTTACATACAGGTAACAAATCTGCCATATGAACTTCTATACGCCTGGCCTCGCTTATCTTCAACAGGAATTTTCTTCCTGTAAAGTAAAAGAAGAGCAACCATTGAGTATAAGACTAAATATCATTACAAAAGCTGATTGATAAAGGAAACTTTTTTTCCAACTAACTGCCATCATTTCAATCAGTGTAAACTCTTAAAAGAAAAAAAAAATCCCATTACCAAAACTAATTTGAGTGATTTAAAAACTTAAAACTTTTGGAAAACTTTAGCAAACACGGATGAAAGTCCTTAAACATAGAGAAAAAAACTGAAACTGATGCTGGACTATCAGCACTTAATCCATGTATTATGTTTGCTGCATAGCTAAGCTTCTTGCTACTTGTTCCCTTATTTCGTAGCCTTGTCCTGGCTGGATTACCCCGGCCTTGTAGCTGCTGGTGCTAGTAGTCAGTTGGTCCATTTCCTTTTTTAAAGCGATTTCCCAACAGTTTTTATTTCCTTCTTATTGCACTGCCAACGACAGCTGTTTTAAATCGATTATGCATATTTCGTCGTTTGCTTTTTCGTCGCATGCACTGCGGCCTTCCTTTAGATGTATAGGAATCATTTAAGGACACGGCTAAGTGTTGGTTTTCTGCCAGAGGATGTTTTTGGGGGTTGTTTCGTGTTTGTGAGTTTTTGGAAATTTATAACATTTCCTATTTAGTGCAGTTGTCGCCACATCAGCTTCTCTAGTTTCTCTTTAATGCTCAGTTTATTTTCAGTTTAACACTTTAGCCAGCCAAAAATCCCCAGTACAAGAAAAGTGAATTCGCTAAGACGAATTTGCTAGCAATGAACGCGTTTATAAAAGTCGTCTCTTCGCAAAATGTGTTAAGGCATGTTAGAGCAATGTTGCTTAACTATCTTAATAGGAACAAAGGAGGAGTAGAAGGAGGAGCTACGGATTTTATGTCCTCAAGAGGCACTAAGGAGAATCGTAGTTTAACCGTAAGCATTAAGCAACTCATGCTGCATTTTGCTTTATGAATTCAGTTCTGTTTTGTTTTCATCCTCCCTGATTCGAATTGGTTATCCTGCATTCATCCCTTCTTGATAGTTATAAGAAAGCAAATGCGGACCGTGTTGCTTTCATTAGTAAAATTTTAGAGGTTTATTAGTTGATTCAATACGAGGACTGTGTCAAGAATATTCAGTTTTTGAGAGTACTGTTAAAGCAATGATGCCAGAATTAAAATACGAATTGTGCTACAATATTGCACTCCAGGATGCTATTAAAATCTTATGCAAATGTAGGTTTTAGCTATCGTATTTATAATGTCTACGACAATTTCTGTGAGATCTGCTATCCACCAAAGAGAATAAAATTTAAATTGTGGTAAAGAGTTCCCTTAACTGAAGACAAGAACAGAAACCTGGCCATTGGTATGCAGAGTGAGTTAGAAAAATTAAGATAACGCGCCTGTATATACGAGGTGTGTTCAAAAAAAGGTGAGTTTTCATTTTTCTCAAAAAATATGTATTTATTCATCAATTCCTATTTTATCTCCTTCAAAATAGTCCCTCCCAGATATAATACACTTGTACCAGCGTTTTTCCCGAATAACAATTAGAGAAGTTGCTGAGGATATTGGCATATCGATTGGCTCAGGCCATGCAATCTTTTCGGAAATTTTGGGCATGAAGCGAGTGGCAGCGAAGTTCGTTCCAAAATGATTGAATTTTGACCAAAAGAAACGTCGTATGAACATCGCTCAGGAATTGTTGAAGGACGTCAACGATGATTCAGATTTGCTTAAAAGGGTCATAACTGGTGACGAATCATGGGTATATGAGTATGGTTATGACATCGAAACCAAAGCCCAATCAACCCAATGGAAGAGTCCATGAGAGCCAAGACCAAAAAAGCACACCAAATTCGATCAAATGTCAAGGTTTTGCTCACTGTTTTCATCAATTATCATGGTGTAGTTCATCAGGAGTTCTTACCACAAGGTTGTACGGTAAATAAGGAGTATTACCTTGAAGTTATGCGCGGTTTGCGTGAAGCAATACGAGAAACCGAAACCACTTTCTCTTCACTTTCTCAACATTTTCATCTGTTGTTTATGTTTTGGGGCGTCCGCAGCGAGCGTCGTCATTCTCGACCTTCTGTGAAAAGCTTGTACCACTTGTAAACATTATTTTGACTCAGAGCACTGTATGCCACTGTCAATATTTCAAGTGTTTTCGAGCACTTAATTCCATTTTTTACACAAAAATTTGATGCAACTTCTTTGATCCATTTTTTCGGTAGCAGAAAATCGCCGAACACGCAAAACACTTGTCTTATTTATGCCTCTCACAAACAAACTAAACATGCTATATGTATAAAACCGTCAACATATCTTCGGGACGAGTGTATCAATATAAAAAAAATGATATTAATTGAAAGTCGAATGTACGTAGACCGCGGAATTTGAAAATCTGCCTTATTTTTTGTAGCACACCTCGTATATATTCTCGCTATTCCACATTTTAATTACAAATTAAATCAGAAGTTGTACTTCTCTGCTATTTATTAAGCATTGACTGGGGAGTCTTTTTAACAAATTCTCACAGTTCTGATTTCAACACTTTAATCATGGAGGTGCTGCTTGTTTATCCCAGATCCAGTTCAGCTCTTAGTAATTCATATTTCGGATAATGTAGCTTAATCTATTGCCACAGCCTTTGGTCTAGACGATGGGATAATTTTTCTCGTCTATGGGTTTTCTTTTAAAATGTGATTTTCATAAATTTCGTGATTAAAGTGTAAACAGACAGTAAGAGTCAAGTGTTTCTTAACTTTAGTTGTTTTCATCCTCAGCATTAGGATCTAGTCGTGTTCTTTTTATTTCCAGTTCGAAGTTTATGATCTATATTTCCACAATATTGCGTAATAGAATGCATACTTCTAATTTTATGCCTTCATTTGGCCCCAGGCGGTTGTGCAATTTGTACACCTTTTTCTAAAAGGAATTCACCGATAGTTTTAGTGATTCCATTATGACTTCTTTATTTCCCGCTTTACACTTAACAGCAAGAATTTTGTACAATTCCTCTTCATCACTCGCATATATTGGCAGAGGAATCTACTTTTCCAATTTTGTTACTTTAACTTCAACTGTTTGTTGAAGTCAACTATTTGTCACGCCTACATCGTAGTTTTAATGTTTACGTTAACTTGAGTGTTTCCAGCATTAGTTGTGCGTATTGGGCTATGGTATAAGTTTTGTCCTCATGCCTTCAAAGTTTATCCCCTAAGGCCACACATTTTTATAGATTGCTTCCCTTACCTTAGCTACTGGTAGGTGAATCTACATAGTGATTTAAGTTTCGTACTTTTGCTGTTGGCGTTACTCCATTTCTTTCTTGTTTCACGCACGAATTTCGAAAAATTCCTATTCTATAAAAATAGAGCAATGGCATTTTCCATTTTCATTTTTGTCATAATTGTAGCTTCAGCCAACAATTATGAGCAATCATATTATTTTTGTCCCGATTCTAGCCTTATTTGCACCCAAATCATTGCACGCCTTTGATGTGGATGCTTCCAGTGATGTGAATATATCTCAATGCAATACAGTAAAACTTTCCTACACTCTCATCCACAGTTTACGTTCTGACGACGCGCCTAATCTTTAAGGCATACCAATTTTTATAATTCTAGATTTACCTGTTTGGTTTGGTCTGTGGTACCACCATAAATCTCTTTTTACTACATGAAAGAAAATCCATTTATACAGCGCTTCCAATCTGGAAGAGCAGTAAGAATATAAATTTTCACGATTTCAGCTGTAGCCTTTTGAAATGAGCAACGACACCAGATTTATCCCTTTTTTGTCTGCACTAAATTTGCTAAATTTTGCAGTTTGAAAAATGTCTACTGGGAGTGACTGGGCGATGATACCAGATTTACCCATTTATGCTCGTAAAGATACGAAATCCCTTCTTAACACATGTTTTCTCCGAAAGAGGAATACGGACACTGCTTTTCTAACTGAGCGAAGGCACCAGATCCTGTTTCTATCTACCTGTGTCTATCGCTAAAAGCAAGAATTTCAAAAAACTCTTTTTAATCAAATGTTTGCTCTGAAATTAGAATACGGACACCAGCTTTCGTGTTTGTAGCACTAGAAGTTTGAGCAGGGCTACGAAACAAAATTGGTCCTCCTTTTCTCTTGCCCTAAAGTTACGAATTTTGAAAAATCCTTCCTTATCGAACACCTACATTATAAGGTGAATATACGAGGGCAGTCCCAAAATTAGCCGTCCTGATCTGTAGTAGTTTGAAAAAAAAATATTTTGGCAAAAAGTGGCATCCTTATAAAACATACGTTTTAAGTTCCAAGGCGCCACTTTGTTTAGTATTTTCGTTTGAGTCATCAAATGCAAGCATGGAAAAAATTGGTCACCATTATATAATTTAATATTTCGATTTCGATGATAGGTTTCAATCCAACCAATATGAAAGCGCAGCTAAATTCCACTTTAGTGCTGTCTGCTTCTTCGTTTCCGACTGTAAAATATTGGTTAGCAGAGTTTAAACAAGGCCGTACGGTTTGACACTACGAAAACCGCAGTGGTCGACGCAAAACACGGTTAAGAAAATCCACAAAATGGTAATGCATGATAGCTGAACGTCCATCACCATTTGAAAAAGTGCTATACATCATATATTGACCGGAGATTTGAAGATGAGTAAGCTGTGCTCAAAGTGGGTGCCGCGCTTGCTTTCAATAGAGCAACAATAGCGTCGTAAAGATGTTTAAAGGTGAGTGTTTGGCGATGTTTCACCGCAGCAAAGCTGAATTTTTACGGCGGTTTATAACCATGGACAAGACTTAGGTCTAGGAACAGTCAAAGCAGTGGACTGAGATGTGATAATCGTGTGCAAAGAAGGTGAAGACGGTTCCATCTGCAGGCAAGGTCATGGTGGGATGTGGGATGGGACAGGGTAAGATGGGATAATTTTCATTTACTATTATCAGAAAGAAAAAACGGCGAAATCAACGGCGAATATTACTGCAGTACTTGAGGAATAGAAAGTGTAGTTTCACCAAGGCAATGCTCCAGTTCCCACATCTACTATTACCAAAATTAATGAGTTAAGGTTCGAACTGCTTCATCGCGCACCTTATTTGCTAGATTTAGCTACCTCGGACTATTTTCTATTTCCAAACTTGAAAAAATGTTTCGGTGGTAAAAGATTTGCCAACAATAAAGAGATGAAGTCTCCGGTTGATGGTTATTTTAAGGAGTTTGAGAGTTCTAATTATAAATAGGGCATAGAAGCTATTGAATATCGCTAGAAAAAGTGTATCGAGCTAAAAGAGGATTGTCTTAAAATATAGGGAACATTTTCCCCAACTTGTTTGTGTCTTCTTTGTTAGATCGGCAAATTTTGATACCGTCTTGGTGTATCCTAATTTTCGTGATTCCAACTTTCGTCGTTTGGCCTGGGCGATGATCAGGCAATTAGTTGTTGACGCAACAATTTTATATATCCATACATACATATATACCTATTTATATATATATATATATATATACGAATTTCGATGAAATTTCATATGGCTATAGCAGAAGTGTAGTCGAGTTTAAGTTTTGGACCTTATATATATATATATATATTTGCATGTACGAGTATGGTATACAAGAAGCACAATGGGCGTACAATGCCCACCGTTAAGCCGAAAAGAAATCAGCATAGAAAGTCCACTTTTGAAAATCAGGAAGACTGTGGGTAACGGCGACCATCAGACACATCCCAGACATATTGCGCATTCCTGACAATGAAGTTAATTTCTCACTCGGTGGTTACGTCAACAAGCAAAATTGTCACATATGGGGTTGAGAGAACTCAGAAGTGATTATGGAAAATCCAATAAATCCCGAAAAAGTGACTGTTTAGTGTACTTTATGATATGGGAATGTCATTAAGCCATATTTTTTCGAAATGACGCAGGAGGAACTCCCAAAGAATCCACTGTTGCAACCAATCCAGAGGCGGTCGTATAAATGACACTGTATTTCGTACATAATGACAGGGTCCAAGGATTATAATGAAACAAACATAGCTTTATGTGTGTTTGATTTAACTTTACTTGAAAACGAAAAATAAATAACCCTGTATATTCAGAACCATCTATTGAGCTGCTTTCCACAGTCCGAATTCTTCTACTTGCGAAAGGAGTACATTTTAGAGGAAGGCGGCAAAACCGTAGTTAGTTTTTAGCATTCTTAAAGATGGAAGGGATCCTAAAGGTCCAGTATCAACGCAGGGACTCACATACTCATATAATCAGGTTAAAGAAATATCACAGCTCTTATGTCATGATCATCCTGGCGCTATTCATAGCATCTTCTGAGAGGTGATGATATCGAACTTATATTTCTAGACGACTTCAGATACTTAGTTCTTTTAAAATATTTGAGCGCTTCAGTTGCACGTTCTTAAATCATGTTCCTAATAAAATGAATGAAATGAACAATTGAGTCTTTTGAATTGATATTGATGCCTTTTCCTTATTTTAACGCACTTTTGCAAGCCGAAGATTAAATAATGCACAGATGCTGGACTATCATCTGTACCCAATATCCCTGTTTGCCATTAAGCACTCACTCTGAAACCCAAGTTTGTGTTTATTGTTATTTAACGAAAGTTTAAAAATTATTTTTCATCACTTCATGCTTTTAAACTTTATTTATTGTTTAGCGTTTAAACAACTCCATTCGTTTAATCGTTTAAACATCAGTTTTGTTCAACAACGCAAGACGATAACTTTGTGCGTAAACTATAACTTTTTACTTTGTTCAAGAGCATGAACTGCACAGGGGAAATTGAAAACATAAAAAAAACATCAAATGGAACTTGAGCAAAGCTATCCTGGCAAACATAAAGTAAAGTGAAATAAGCCATAAAGTTTCGCAAAGCCACGGCAAGAAATTTTAATTAATGTAAGCAAACAGTGAGACTGGAATCATTTCAATAAATAATAAATATTTGTGCGTATTTTTTCATCAAACATTGCTGGGCACAATGCGAATTCCATTGCCTTCAACGCGAATTCCAGATGTTATCTTTAGTTACTTAAATGGCATACAATGAACGTTTACCGACATTTGTACATTGTAAAAATTAGCATATTGGCAATGAATGATAAACATTCATGTGAGGGCAGCATAGAGATATGAATGTGTCAGCCAGTTTACGGGCAAAATGTTTTCATTTACATTTGTATTCCATTTATGACAGCCAACATGACACTGGCAGACGTTTATAAATGCAACAGACATATTTCGATAGAGAGTACATTTCAACTTGTCCGATTGGTAATTCATAATTTAATTTAATGCAATAATGTTGAAAATTGGAATAACTCAACAAATGTAATAAAATTTATAATGTTGATGTTAAAACTGTTAGTTCATGTGGAAATTAGACAAACATTTTGGCTACTCTAACAATTGTGTATCTTCCCTGGAACAATGGAGGACAATTTCATTTGCACTGGTTTCACTGTGCACAAATTTCAGTCGGGTGAACTGACTTACATGCAACGTTCCACAGTGGGCGGTTTTGAAAAAATAAGAAGTAAATCTGCAGTTTCTAAAGAGATGGTCCGAATTTCGATGAAATTTCATATGACTATAGCAGAGGTGTAGTCGAGTTTAAGTTTTGGACCTTATAGCAGTACGTCTAAAGGATGCTGCCCCACAATGCCTCAAAGTAGGGCATCTGGGGAATTTGAAAACAATGCAATTTCTTACATTTTTATCCAATTTAAAATATGTGCATATGTATTCCACTAGTTGTTACCTTCAAAACAAAACATTCCTTTTCTTTATTCTAGAGTCTTAGTAATTATTCGACTTTTAAAATTACAATTTTTGTTATTTACCTACTTAGTTCACTTTTTTTCCTAATAGCGGGAACAAATTTTTCACAATTTTTTGGAATATGTTTTTTTTTTGTGTTATTAACAAACTTTATTAACGAACTTTATTTGGACAAAAAAAAAAAGAAGCGCTTAGTCAAGAGTTATACTTATACTTAGTATAGAGTTAAAGTTAAAAACTAAAAAAAAAGTAAAATTTTCGAAATTTTTTTGCTAAAAAAGGTATCTACATTCTTTTATATTCATAAAACAAATAATAAAATAAAATAAATTATTTATGTTTTTCTGAATAATAACTTCATAACGGACTTTGTAAAGCAAACAGTTTTTCAACATTTTCACACGAACCAGAATCTACAGAATTGAACTTATTTATAATAGAAATATCAGTTTTCAGCCATAGATTCCAGAAAAGCACTCGCGTATGCCGATTATATTGACATTATTGACAGAAAACTATGGAATGTTAGCTTCCCCAGCCCCCCCCCAACGCTTTAAAAATATACGCGCAGAGACTGATCGAAATTGGTCCAACTGTTAAGAAACGGCATTTACTTCCACTGTGTGTCCCTCTTGCATTCAGCACACTTTTCTTTTGCGCCATCGCGAAATTTAGTAGTTTTTCAACATTTTCACGAAAACCGGAATCTACAGAATTGAACTTATTTGTAATAGAAATATCAGTTTTCAGCCATAGATTCCAGAAAAGCACCACTGTCATCAAAAAAAGTAAATCTTGGTTTTATGGCCTAATGTATTTTAAATAATTCAGCGAAGGGATTTTTTGCCCGCCTTTTATTAGAGCAAATACAAAAAAACAAAAAAAAAAAACAAAAACAAAAAACAAAACAAAAAAAAAACTGAAAAATCTCTTTTTGGGAATTTTTGAAAGTTTTATTGAGAATAATGGGATTTTTAGGAATAAATCTTTACTTTTTCTTTCAGTTTAGCACCCACTACCTAAATTTCTCTATAAATGCATGGTAAATCGTCAGATTCTTATCGACGAGCACTCTGAAGATATAAAAAAGGAAGGGAGGTGGCAAATATGTATCCGTGATAGCAGAAATGGCGAGGATTTCCCGTCAATTTTGTACAATTTACCAAGCATTACAATTATTTGGCATTGGCAGCAATTTAAGTTACTGCATTCTCCACATTTTTACAGGAGAAGGACTAAATTTCGGTAAATAGAACAAGTTCATTAAAAAAACTAACTTTTCTAGACGCATAGATATTAGGCGCCAGATTTGGTTCAATTCAATGCAACTGGATGGGATGGATATGAACGTAAGAAGGGGCATGGCAGCCTGTCGACGTTTTCAAATTTGATAGAGGATTATAGAGCAAAACAATAAACAACGGCTCAGGTTGCTTGGTAGAAGTTACGAGGAATAACAGAGTAGCTATGATTTGGCAAAATATTAAACCATCTTAAATTTTAAAAATCTTATTAAATTTAAGCCAGTATATTTACTAACCAAAAAAAAAAAAGGAAAAAAAAGAAAGTGAGAAAATGATTAAACATATTTTGTCAGAAAACACATGACATCGTATAAGATATATGTAAGTACTTTCATTCCTTCGGCTGAAGATATAAAAACAGGTTCTACACTGTGGAGAAATTAAAGGAAATTGCGATAAATGTAATCCTGTGTAATTGGTAATTGATCAATGACGAATACAATTTTAGATCGGATACACCAAAAATATGATTGATAACCATTGAATCGATAGAAGAGCTGTCTCAAATGTAAAAGAAAACATTGCCCAACCATCAGTAGTAACAGACAAGAAAATACCAAAGGTGTCCGTTTAATTTTTTCATCTGATAAATAGCCTGCATCAGCTCATAAATACGGTTTGGCTCGAAGAATGCTTGTCCGATGATTGGAATTTGATTTTACTATGTTTTGTGCTCAAGAAAAGCTATGCAAGTTTGTGTTAAAATTATCACGTTATCAAACTTTTACGTCAAGTGTGATATGTGAAAGACTAAAGCCGTTTCTAGCTGACCTAGTTAGGCTGTTTCAGTGAGCTGGCAAATCAACAACTAACCAAATATTCACACTGCAGCAAATTCTGGAGAAGACCCAGGAAAAACGAATCGACACGTACCATCTTTTCGTCGATTATAAAGATACCTTGGACAGTCCATGAGTTTGGAATTCCCGCTATGCTTATATGTTTTTGTAGGATGGTGCTGACTGAGAAGAAGTTTTCAGTGCAAATGATCAGAAATCTTAGTGAGGCTTTTTACACCAGGCGAGACACTTTAGAACGACTGTCTATCGTGCGGCCTCATCAGTATACTGTTGTTTATGATTAAATTTAAGAAAGCTACAGTTAACACGACTGGTACCATCATCGAAAAAAGCCATATCTTACTCTCATATGCCAATGATATTGATATTATTGACAGAAAACTATGAGATATTAGCTTCCCCAGCTCCCCAACGCTTTAAAAATGTAAGCGCTGATACTTAACGAAATTAGTCCAACCGCTAAGAAACGGCATTTACTTCTACTGTGTGTCCCTCTTGCATTCAACACACTTATCTTTTGCGCCATCGCGATATTAGGTAAGGTGAAGGTGTATGAAAGTCATGTTCAACCGACTGAAATTTCTGTACTTGTTTATATTACACGTAATGGGACAATTTTTCCAATAATTAAGATAATAATTCGTATTTGATTTTCTCCATATCAACATGATTTCGAAGGTAAAACAATTTGCTTGGCAATACATAATAATCGGGAAAAACTGAATTGTAGTAAAGCTTGCCCGAGTATAAATTCAGTTACGAACCTAATCCCCATACGCAAAAGAACAGAAATTAATTTAAAACTGATCACTGCAAAAAAAAAAAAAAAAAAAAAAAATTAAAACTCTGTTTTTCCAAAACACACCCTTACAGGTTTGATTTATCAGCGGCTGTCGGTAGCGATTTCTATGGCTGATGGCAGCAACAACTTTATGAATCAGTGCACTCGTTTAAACTCAATAAATTTTTGTACGACATTGAAACCAAAGTCCAATCATCCCAATGGAAGCGTCCAGAAGAACCTAGATCGAAAAAAGCACGGTCAAATTTGAAGGTTTTGCTCACTGTTTTCTTCGATTGCAATGGTGTGGTGCATCATGAATTCTAAGGAATACCATCTTGAAGTTATGCGCCATTTGCGCGAAGCAATTCGTCAGAAACGCACAGAATTGTAGAAAAACCCATCATGGATTTTGCACCATGATAACGCACCAGCCCACACATCAATGCTTATGCGTGAGTTTTTGGCCAAAAACAAAACTACAAGCATGCCTTAACCACCGTATTCACCGAACTTGCCCCCGCTGACTTTTCTTCTTCCCAAAACTGAAGACACCGATGAAAGGAAAGCGTTTTGCTACGATTGAGGAGAACAGGAGCTGTTGGCGATACAAAAAAGCGCGTTTTAGTAGTGTTTCGAGGATTGGACAAAACGCTGGCATAAGTGTATTATATCTGAGGGAGATTACTTTGAAGGGGACAAGATAGTTATTGATGAATAAATAAATACTTTTTGAAAAAATTGAAAATTACGTTTATTTTTTATCACACATAGTAAACAAATAAATGAAATGAAAAGAGTTTCACAAAGTTACTCATTATCGCACTGATTTACGAAACTTAATCTCCAAAATACTGATTTCAAAAATTCGTGAAGGATGTGCGTTTTGCCACTTTCTGTCTTGTTTTTTTGAAATCCACTAGGTTTTGCGCCCCATAGTCGCGCAATTCCGTTAGCATTTTCACAAACTCTATTTACTGTGATTTTGTTCCTTAAAAATCCTTTCATATTCACAATGTTCACTGTGTGTTTTCATGTTTAGTATTCATTTGAAATTTTTCAAATGGACAAAAAAGAGAAAAACAGGAAGACACTCACAAGTTTGGCAAAACTTTCTACTAGGCAAAAGGTAAAAAACATAAAATCTGCAACAATTTTTTTCGCCGAAAATGCGAGTTGTTTTGGCATCTGATTTCCCATAAAGTTGTGCGTTGTTACACAACGAAAAGTGATGCTTTACCGCTTTACCGTGTGAGAAGAAGGACAATGGGAATAGGTAACAATTTGTTAATAGTGTTTATGTTAGGGCAAATACAAACTGAATTGAAATTGAATGAAAAGAAAGACGAATGTGTAAAACTTTTCTGCAAAAAAACATTTCAAATTTGTATAACGTAGTTTTTTTGGGTTAAACTGTTGGAGAGTTTAAGGAGTTGGAAGAAAAAAAACTGTTAATATTTTACCAGTGAGAACTATGATGACGTGCTGTTGTTTGCAGTAAATATTTTATTATCGTATTAATGAAACTAAATATGAAAAATGTAAGGGTAGTCAACACTACACAATCAAATGTTTTAAACAAATAATTTTTTTTGGTGATTGACTTGTAATAGAAGAGATGGAACGATGTAAAGGAGTGAATCTCTAATTAACGTCATCCATTAAGTCATCCTTTTATTGTTATACTCACAAACTATGTATATAGTATAGTGAAAAGATCTCCATTATTTTTAAAATAGACGGCTCTAGTAATCTAAATCCTTCTTTATATAGGGTTATCCATTTTCTGTCTTCAAATAAAGCTAAATAAAACACACGATAAAATTTGATCGAAATCATAGATCAAACTTCTACTTCATTATAATGCTTGGACTTTGCCTTCATGTACGAAAAACAATGTTATCTAAATGGCCGCCTTATGATTGGTTAGGGTAGCTTTCGAAAAAATACGTCCCAATGACATCCCAGACCACAATGCGCACCAAACAGTCACTTTTTCTGGATGCTTTTCCACAACCACTTCTGAGTTCTTCGAGCCCCATATGCGAAAATCGCTGAAGAAAATATTGTTCGATTAAAAGCCCACGGTTTAATCACCCTTTTTGTAGTAAGTTTTAACTATTTTTACGCTTTCTTCGGTTGTTTAACGATCCATATGTGTAAATATCTAACATTTCTCAAAATAAGTAACACTTCAGATGAGAGTTATTTAACAGCTGACAACATTGCCAGATTGACGGATTTAAAGGCACTTAGGTGACATTAGAAAAATAAGATTTCGTGCTTAAAAATCTTTTCGGACAGTTTTGTGATTACTTAATTCAGTATTGTTTGAGCGAGTTTCAAAGAGAAAGTGCGCCATGCTTCACAGTTCTTTTATTTTATATAAAGACAAAGATGCAAACCAGACAGCTGGAAAAGCGAATAGTTTTTATGGTTTTGAAGTTGTAACAGCCAATAATTTACAATTTTGGTTTCTTCGCTTTAGTTCCGGTATTTGTGATATCAAAGATTCACCACACTCCGGAAGGCTAGTAGTCGAAAAAGTCAATAAAATAATGAAAATTGTGAAGCACTTATGTAAGCACTGCATCGATTGTGAAACGTTGCAGAAAACCCGTTTGAAACCCCTTGGCTAGATACAAAAAGAGCCACGATGTATGTTTGCTACACGACTAATCCAAAAACCCTTATGAACCGAATTCTTCTCCGTGAATCGCTGCAAAATTCCAACAAATTCGACACACGTTTGAAGCGGATGGGGACTAGTGATGAAAAGTGGGTCACTTACGACAACCTCAAGTGAAATCGGTCATGGTCGAAATGCGGTGAGCTGGCACAAACGGTGACCAAGCCATGGCTAATGACAGGGAAAGTTTTGCTATGTGTTTGGGGGAATTGTCAGAGAAGTATCCACTATGAGCTTCTTCCTTACAGAAAAATTCTTGATTCGGGCCTGTAATGGCAATCAATGGACCGTCTGAAGTAATCAAACGCTCAGAAGCGGACATCTTTAGCCAATAAGAGAAGAATTGTGTTCCACAGGGACAAAGCCAAACCACAAACCTGACTTCTTATGCGATTACCTCCTGTTCCTGTCTATGGCGAATAATTTTTGGTGAAAAATTCACCTTAAGTGAAGCTTTTGAAAATTTACTCTATTAGTCTTTTGTCTCATTAGGGACAAGGGTTTCTGCGAGAGAGGCTTAATGGAATTATTTTCTTATTTGCATATTTGACTTTAATCGTATCATTCTAACCACTGAACAAACCCTTCGAAATTAGATAAAAATGTAAGACTTCTTACTGCACCCTATACCCACTCGGGTTGTGGTTGATACCAAAATCGCTGGTAGAGATTTTGTGCTCGAATGTGGAGTTGCATTGCAATCGGGTGCTACAAACCCATAGAGTAGCAGAGGTGGTAAGATAGGCCTCACCTCCGCCAATGGGGATTATGTTCCATACTAGCATAATCAATTTGGTATCTCCTGGCTGCGAAGAAAGGGTAGAAAATATGCGGTTGTACCAAAATTGTCAGCCCCTTTTACTAGATAGTCCAAGTTTACTTGGCTATCCCAGGGGGGCGTTGGCAATCGCATTGGGCAACATGTCCTGTGTGTTGCATACCGTGGGTAAGGCCTTCACGGCGAGACTCACGTTAAGCCCTCGTGGACTTCTGCACCTTATACCAAAAAACTATTACAAGAATTTCATATAGATAAGCTAATCTATACAAATCCTCGCCTTATGACAAGTAGTATTTAGCCTATTTTGCTTGATGTGGACTTTAGCCTGCCTGTGCCGGGGCGAAAGTTTAGCACCGTAGCTCAAGCTCAGCGACCTCTGTCGTAAATTTTATAGATTTGCGGTCGAAAGGAAGGATGTGCAGAAATACTTAGGTTGACATATATTTTTAAGACTATCAGAAGAACGTGTTTTATGGGGTCTCAAAGGAATATTTGCGATGTTTGCTTGCGACGTTTTTGCTGATTTTTTTTATACCACAAGATTGTACATACGGAATTTCAACAATTAATTTTCTCATAAGAATAATCGAATCGAAATACTAAATCAGTGGTCACATTAATGCACCCTTTATTTGTACAAATATTATATATCTCAGGAATAGATGTTATTCAAGTACATGCATATTTTTTTTAAATTTTTCAATTGCTTTTGAGATAATAAATATACAACGCCAATCCATTCACTGGTATCCACTGCAACATTCCATTTTAATTGTGATGTAAATTACTATGACAACGACTATTTTTCAAAAGGTGACTGAGTTATATTCAATTTCCAACATAGATATGTTCGGTTGCAGCCCTAATACGGCAACAAAGTGCAAATAAATAAATAAATTACTTTTTTCGTTCTAACAAATTTTGGTTTTTTTAGTTCTGCTAATTAAATTCATTGAATGTTATTTAGCTTACTGTTTGAAAGCTATTTCATTATATTATGGCATTTTCACCTTTGAAACCACTACCATTGAAATGGGGGATATGTTAAGGCTGTCACTTCATTTGCAACCATTAGAAACTCTCATCTAAAACCTAATAAGTACAGGGCGGCACATAAGTAACGTTGAGATTTGATCAGTGAATATGCATATATATATATGTATTTTTGTTTAAGTCTTTTTTTCGTCTCCTTACAGAATTAAAATAAAACTAGGGAAATTTATGATGGAAAGGCTTAGCACAGAACAACGAACTAAAGTTGTTCAATTTTACTTTGAAAGTCAGCATTCGATTATTCAAATCGTATCGAAATTTCTTTCATGTTCGAAATGCTCGTAGTGCTCCAACAACAAGGGCCTGTCTGTGATCTTTCACATGCTGGAAGACCTCGTGCAGTTCGAAATGAAGTGACCATTGCTCGAGTGCAAGCAAGTATTGAGGAAAGCCAGGCGATGTTCTCAGCTTAGAGATATCCACGTGGTCTTTGCAAAGAATTTTACATATGTTACATCTTTTCCCATATAAGATGCAATTGGTTCACGAGTTAAAACCAAATGATGCACAAGAACCCCTTCAATATAGTCGCCGTTAACGTTACTTATGCGCCACCCTATCTATGTATATATAAAACAAAATCGGTTAAGGGCAATTTCGCTTAAGCATCACTCATTTACTGTCGAAATCTTATTTGCGGTCTGCATTTTCATAAAAAATTGATTTCCGTATATATGGTTTTGATTTTTCCGGTCAAAACCTTAATCCGCTTAAGAGCTTTCAATCAGCATACGCCCGCCAAAGAAAAGTAGAATCACATTTTCACCTCTTTTAAGGATGTAATCGGAGCGTATTTATCGCTTCTAGCGAAGCACTTTTAAACTGTTTCCACAACTACAACAATGAAGTACTTAGAAACTTTAGTTCGATTCCTATTTATAATTCCTGACATCTCAAGCAAAACGTGTTGGTATTAAATAACAAAAACCTAATTTTTTAATAGTCGGCTTAAAGAAGCTTCATTTATAGTTTTTGGGAGAAGGATGTAGCACCTTTATGAGGTAACAGGTATATTAAGTTTGTCAATCCATTTCAGAAAACTACAAATATTCAGATGCCAAAAATCAAATAACTACATAAAAATTTATGTCGTTACTGTCCGCCCCAATATTATGGATTGCAGTTAATTCTATAGGCTGTGTAAACTTCGATCCTACGGAACAGCAGTTCCGCATATTGGTTGCCTGTATATTGGTTTTTTGTGGAAAGTATCAAACCCTTTGGAATTTATAATAATAATCACTCTTTAGGATGCTTTTTCAAAAGCAATTTTTTTTTTTTTCAATTATTTATATTGAGGGAATACTTTTCAATGGAAATACTTTTTCTATTAACATATTTTAAAGACACATTTTCTAGAATAAAAAACAATTCCTTTGAATAATAGAAAATTGGCAAAGATTTGAAATTTCACTGCAAATACATAATTGATAGATATATAGTGAAGGTGCACCACAAATTAGGGCTTCCCTCCTATGACAACACTATACTAATATCATTGAGGATCATGCAATTTTTTACCACTTCCCCATCACAAAATGTGATGAATGTTTGCTTCCTTAGCTGCACTTTTTGCAGGGCGCTAAAATCATATGTGCAGGCATATTTCAACGACTAAGAACGTGGCAATAACCTATGGGAGTAGGTGAAATACGATATTTCTAAATATAGCGAAAGCAATGTGGCATGTTATGAACACTCTGATTTCATTGCAAACAGCCAGAGAAATGTACAAAAATCGTTTACCTTACTAAAATGTATAATACTGTTCCACCTAATGAGTGCAATACAAATAATTCAAGGATTACATGATTAAAATTCATACAGAAATTTCAGGCAGGTGAACTGACTTACTTGTACTTTCACCCAACATCCTTTTTCGATACAAGTTGTGCTGGGAGAGACGTGATAAATTTCTACGTTCTTATGAAATTCAATCTAAACTAAAATATTCAAAATATTCTCATAACCTTCTGAAGTCCAACGTCTAGAAATTATAGAGAGACCAGTTTGCTAAATCGGCAATTTGGTGTGTGTTGTTCCCTAGGGGGCGTGGTAGTGCAATCTACCTATATTTCCATCGCGGTAACTAATGCATGATGTAAACTAAATTAGGCTGATACAGTGTAGGTGTAATTAATTAAGATTATAAATTAAAGACACGAATCTATAATTTTTATGGGGAGTACCGGAGAGGACAAAGTCACCCGAGCGATTTTACATCTAAATTTTACTCAGTGTCCAAATATGAAACCGAAAACCTGCAAAGCGTGTGCCAGTCTTTTTTTTTCAAAATTGTCGTTCTCGAACAAGCCTGCTAAATGTTTTTTCGCTTCGGTTAACCTGTTTTATGGAAATACGAGGTGTGTTCAAGAAAAAAGGTGCATTTTCAAATTTCGCGGGATTCGACTCTCGAATTATTTTTTTTATGTTGGTGCACTCATCTCGGAGATACACGAGTATAGATGGTTTTATACACATACATGTAAGATGGTCACCCTCAAGTATTGGGACAATATACAGTTCGAGGGTCGAGCAGCGAATTGAAGTCAGGTTGGTCGTTTGTGATAGAAGAGTCAGTCGTTGAGAGTCGTCAGTGGAATAAGTTGTAGTCGTCAGTTGAACAAGTTGTGGCCGTCAGTGGTCGAATCAAGTATCTATGTATTGCCTTTCCTTCTATATTTAATAAAGAATACTATAATCATACAACCATCGCCCAACTACTCCTTTACATACATACATACACATACATACATATAGCATGTTTAGTTTGTTTGGGAGAGGCATAAATAAGACAAGTGTTTTGCGTGTTTAAAAATCTTCTGCTATCGAAAAAACTGGATCAAAGAAGTTGCCCCAAATTTTGTATAAAAAAATGGAATTTAGTGTTCAAACACACTTGAAATGTTGACAGTGGCATACGGTGAGAGTACTCTGAGTCAGAAAAATTTGTATAAGTGGTACAAGCTTTTCACAGAAGGTCACAGAAGATGTGAATGACGACGTCCGCCCTGTACGCCCCAGCACATCAACAACCGATGAAAATGTTGAGAAAGTGAAGAAAATTGTTACGTTGCTGAAGATGTTGGCATATCGGTTGGATCATGCCATGCAATCTTTTCGGAAATTTTGGGCACAAAGCGTGTGGCAACGAAGTTCGTTCCAAAATTGCTGAATTTTGACCAAAAATAACGTCGCACGAATATCGATCAGGAATTGTTGAATGACGTCAACGATGATTCAGATTTGCTTAAAAGGGCCATAACTGGTGACAAATCATGGGTATACAACGCGCGTGATGCCCCCACTAGGGGTCCTACATCAACTGATCAGACGGAAACTCAGTCCCGGGGCCTCCTGATCTCCACGATACCGGCCAAACTCACCGATTGGAGCAAAGCAAAAAGCAAAGCTACTACCAAATTGTGATTTATACACCATACTTCATGGGTTTGGTCGCCCTGTGGCAAAAGAGTACAGACTGAACATTTTTACATACCTGCAGGCACGGAGAACCCTGACAGATGGAACGGTCGGTACCGCATTACAAGGATGCAGTACTCTCACCGGTGGGAGACAGGGAAAACTCCAAACCCCTTCCGTTCGGCGACGGTGAACGGCAACCCTGACATAGACATTTCAAAAACTCGGGGGTACCCCCGAGAAATCAAAAAGATACAGATGACAGGGCACGAACCCGAGACCTGCCTGTGTGTTTCCCTATCACCTCCTGTACCAGACAAAGCCTCTGATCAAACTCTGTAGCTAATCTACTCCCAGTTTCAACCCCTTGCGTTCCAGCGACTGGTGCCTTTGCACACGAGCGCACAGCTGCCGAATATCAAGCTGAACGGGATTGTGGGATCAGCATGATCTTAACAGTCTCGCAGCCCATCAACTCCCAGGTCAGACTGCATTGAAAAGGTCAGCAGACCCACAACTACGTTGCAGTAGCCCTACGCCTAGCAAACGCTCTGAAGGGGAAGACCGCTGCTCTAGCCAAAACACCCTGGGTAGAGAGCATATTGCTGACTATTCAGCCATCCCCTGACCTTGTTATCACTAGTGCCAAGAGGTCCCTTAGTTCTGCATACCATTAACAAAATTACTGGAACGAAATCGAAATTGCCTTTGATTGACTGTTGCTGTATTAGGACCATAAACAATATTCATATTTTCGATCATAGGGTTAACCTTTATTGAGGAAAACTGCAAAATAAAACGTAATTATTCTTCGCTGGTGTCCACATTTGATGCGTGTATGAAGCAATCACAAAAGTCCCTAAGTAGGATTTTCAGTACGAGATTGTAGCTTCCTAACGCCATCTAGCGTAATACGGTAGGACTTAGATAATAAGAAGCGCATATTACTAAAGCTATCTGTTAGGAAAATAATGAATTTTCTTCCACTATATCTTATACAGGGTGGCGCAATAGAACGTGCATATTGCATCATCTTTTTTTGCGGGTAGAAAAGGCGCGGGCGAGAGGGCGCCTACATCGTTTGGTTGGCGGGCTCGTGGAGTTTTAGTCGCTATGAATCACTTCGACGGGAAGCGTCGCGCATTTTGCGTGCGCGCATTTTATGAGAACTCTCGTTCATATATTGCTACTAGGCGACTATATGTATATTGTGCTGAATATGGACTACGGCGAATTAGTGAAGCTCCGAGTGCTAATTTAATTAAAATATGGGTAAAGCGTTTTGAAGAGACCGGTTCAACATTTAAACCACAAGCAAATGGTCGCCCAAGAACATCTAGGACCGGAGACAATGCTGAGAGAGTTATGGAGTCAGTACGAGGAAATCCACAAATGTCGACTCGCAAGAGATCGTCTGTCTTACAATTATCGCGACGAAGTTTGCAACGAATTTTAACATTGGATCTTAAACTGCATCCATATAAGCTGCAATTAACACAAGAATTGAAAGAGTTTGACTTCATAGTAAGGCTCGCATTTGCTAACGAAATGCTTAATCGATTTTCCAATTTTGGCAATATCCTTTTCTCTGACGAGGCTCATTTCCTTATGAATGGGTTCGTAAACCGTCAAAATTGTTGTTACTGGAACAGTGAAAATCACAAAATCAAACACCAGAAACCATTGCATAGTCCTAAAGTGACAGTATGGGCAGCAATCTCTGGCAGAGGAATAATTGGTCCTTTTTTCTTCGAAAATGCGTGGGGCCAAAACGTCACGGTTAATACGGAACGCTATGTTGAGATGTTGGACGGATTTTTGGCTCCAGAAATTGAAAGTTCAAGAATAGTGAATTCCAGAACTTGGTTCCAACAAGATGGAGCTACCTGTCACACATCAAATGACTCCATGGCGGTGGTGAAGCAGATGTTCCCTGGCAGACTGATTTCGAAAAGAGGTGATATCCCATAGCCCCCACGTAGTCCAGACTTAATGCCTCTTGACTTTTTTTTGTGGGGATACCTCAAACACAAAGTCTACAGTAATAATCCAAGAAACATCGTTCAGCTCAAGGAGAATATGCGTAGTGAAATGGCAGCCATTACACCAGTATTACTGAAGAAAGTTTTCAATAATTTTCGTCTGCGATTAGAGGAGTGCCGTCGTAGAGAGGGTCACCACTTAGATGATGTTATTTTAAAAAAATAAACTCCATTTATTACTCTACAATGCCTTAGATTTATTTTAACCATACCTTTTGTATTTATTTTTTAACTATTTTTTAAATATGCACGTTCTATTGCGCCACCCTGTATTTATTGAAGACATTCCCCAATCGGAAAAAAGACAACTTTTTTGGAGAGAGTTCAGATATATTAGGAACCTCTACATCTTTGTCCGTATAATACTTTATAATACTGGCATGCTCAGTATTTTTCTATTGTTTAGTATATTTATTGATAATAAAACGCTGATGGAGGATGGTAACCCCCAGACGCCAACTTTCTGATAGTCTGATCAGTGTAAATTATGCCACATGTCAGTATTCCTAATATTCATATACCATAACATAGTATAGTTCGATATGTAAGTTCGATGTTACATCCACATGACATATATTTTCATAATATTAAAAACCAAAAGCCGCTTTCAAAATCGTAAATTGAAAACCTTTGCCTGATCCTTCTAGAGTAGACATTCTTTACATGAGCGTCTCATAAAAACATAGGTAATAAAAGACAATTGCTTTTGCAAAATCCTCTAATAATAACCCGCAACATCTATTAGCGGCAAGATTATTTCTTACATTTCTCCCCCTTTAAGCAATTCCTTAAAACCTAAGATCACCGTAAAGCGTAAAGAGTAAAATAACACACAGATGCGTTCAAGTTTTTAAATTTTATTTCTCATGCTATTTGTCAACGGCGTATCTACATATGTAAATTCTATATATTCCAAGAGGAGTTGGAGAACACGGTGTTTCCTTGCTACTAGTAATCCTTATGGGGACAATATATAATATTAGGTGAAGTGGAAAGTTTTGCGAGGTGGAAAGAAGCTACGACAACAGGGGAAAAACTCATTTTCACTGTCAATGTAAATATTTTTTGACAATATTTGCACAGAAGTCCTTAGCAAAACTAAAAACTCATGCCGGAAAGTTTGTTTTTAGGCAAACAACAATGTCCTCTCGACAGCCTTTGTCTTATAGGCGAACCTACTGCCATACACACGAACAAATATGTGGATACCCTAACTGTATGAGTGCTTCATCCAACACATGCATATGTTAAAGACGGATATGCTTAAGCAAAAACAACAATTCAATGTAATGTGTCAATGCTCTGTGAAGTACGCAAACATATCTGCACATACACACATATGTATAGACACATAGGCCAGCACATACATACATACACAAAGGACCATATTATACCTCCTACCTTTGTGTAAACGTGTACTACAACGAGTCTGTGAGCCTCAATTACGCACACACATACACGTAAATCCTTCGTTTGTGTTTGCTTTTTTCAATGTTTGTTTGCTATTTTATTTTCCTTTTTTTGGTAGGCCTGTGTCACAGCACAGCCTTTCGCAATTTATCCGTTTTTTTTTCATGTGAGAACGGGCGGTAGGATTTAATGGCTATGGTGCTTTGTAGTTGTTGTCTGTTTCATTTAAATTTACGAGGAACGCCTTCGCTTAGTTTTAGCTCTATTCTGTTTTTGGTATAATTTTGTGTTTAACGCATAAAACTTGGATGTTTTCTGTTCCTTTTTATTACCTACGAGTGAGGTGTGTGAAGGTACGAAATTGCAGATGCTCGATATCTAATTCGAAAAAGTTGCAAAAAAAAGGCAAAAGTAGGACACCGCAGGAGGGTACTCCTTGATTGAACATCAAGATATTGAACTGTAATAAAGCGATATAAAGAATAGTCTATTTAAGCAGCAAAATGCTTTAATGCTTCCTGCTTTTACATACAAATTTCAGTTTAAATAAACAAGCAGTTAATATTCTTTTCAACGAACAAATCATACTATGCTAATCGAAAAATATAATAAGCTGAATTTGCATGTGATAAACTTAAATGGCATAACATGGTTTTGATGGCACATGGACGTTCTTTCTTTAATCTCGGCACTGACTTGCTTAAAAATCCAAATTAAACTATACTATAGTAAGGGCTGATGTTAAGAGTTGCATTGAGTTGGTGCAGACGTTAACAACACCCAACTATGATAGACTTCGCCCGTACAAAGTAAATGTCGATTAACTCAGAATCATTTATAAATCGAATGAATGAAGTTTTTCTATCCCTGAATTTTTGTTATCAAAATACCAATTATGAATTGATTTCACCAAAAGTAGGCACATTTTTTAGGCAGTGGCGACCCAAGTTTTGATATTTCACAATATTGAATTTATTATTAAAAACGTTAGTTTTTATGGGAATCTATTTACGAGCATATTATATATATATATGATGCCGGTAGTTTTAAAAAAATTATTTTCATAAAAAGTGGCAACATTATAAAACATGAATTTTAAGTTTCAAGGCATCACGTTGTTTAGTATTTTTATTTGAGTCATCAAAATTAAACGATCTCAGTTAATTTGTAAACATGGCAAAAATTTGTCACTGTTATGTAATTCAATATTTGTATTTTAAAGGTCTGAGTTCAATCAATATTAAGCCCGAGCTAGATTCAACTCTGAGGGAGTCTGCTCCTTCGCCTACAACTGCAAAATATTGGGTAACAGAGTTTAAACGAGGCCGTACGAGCTGCCAAAATGAACACCTCCACGCCGGACACGGTTAGGAAAATTCACAAAATGGTACTGGATGATCATCGGCTGAAGGTGCGTGAGCTAGCTGAAATAATGACATTTCAAAAAGTGCTATACATCGTATATTGACGGAAGATTTGAAGATGCGAAAGCAGTGCACAAGATGGGTGCCGCGCTTGCTTTCAATAGAGCAAAAACAGCGTCGTAAAGATGTTTTAGCGGATCAGTAAATTTTGGCGATGTTTCATCACAACAAAGCCAAATGCTTTCGTCAATTTATGATCACGATAAGACATGGGTCCACCACTTCATACCTGAGACAAAGGAACACTCCAAGCAGAGGACGATAATGGGAGAATTATGTCCAAAAGAGGAAAAAACGGTTTATTCCGCAGGCGAAGTCACGGCGTTTGTTTTTGGGATGCGCATTGGATAATTTTTATTAATTATTTTCAGAAAGCAAAAACCATCATCGGCGAATATTCCGCAAATCTATTACAGCGTTTAGATGATGAAATTATGGAAAAGAGGGCGCATTTGGCGAATATGAAAGTATTGTTTTATCAAGGCAATATTTCAGCTCACACATCCACTATTGGCGATAGCCAAAATTAATTAAATTAAGTTCAATTGCTTTATAACCTCCTTTATTCGCCAGATTTAGCTCCCTTGAACTATTTTCTATTTCCAAACTTGAAAAATGCCAACAATGAAGACATGGAGTCTTTGGTTAATGGCTATTTTAGGAAGTTTGAATGTTTTTACCATAAACAGGGTATAGAAGCTATTGAATACCGCTGGAAAAAGTGTATCGAACTAAAAGCAGATTATGTTGAAAAAAAGGGCAAAATGCGCTTTATAACTTTTTAAATAGATTAAGTGATTCCTGTCTATCTGTTTCGCTGGTTGGTAGACACAATAACTGCCGTAAAACTTTCTTAAAACATGGCACCGCCTAATACTTTGCCGGATCATTATCTGGTATAGAAATTCGACCACGTCGATTGATTCTTTCTTTTTTATACCTCCCATTCAAAGTGATCCATTTTACGAAATCCAATTTTCCCATGTAACTTCTCATTAGTAAATCATTTACTGCTAAATATTGCTCTAAAATGGTAGCTAGAATTTGGAAAAATTGATAGATTAACCACGCCCCTTATGGTGCCTCGCATACAAATGATCGTCTTAGCCATTATATTCTTTTGGACGTATCTTTTATTTAGTTACAAGCATATTAGTAAAATTTGGCACATGTTTAGAATTTACTAAAATGTGGTCTGAAAATAAAAATGGAACCTTCCCTCTTCTGATATCTCCTACAAATTTAATCGATTTTCTGAAATACAATCTTCCTTCGTTAACTCCTGATCGGTGGACATCAGTAATCAAAATTATCGCCTCATGCATTGCTCTATAATAGTCGATAGAAGTAACCTCTCCCATTCATGGACCACCCATATAAATGATAGATTCAATCCATTTATTATGTTCATATCTTTTATGCAATTGTAAGAAATTCAGTGAAATTCGGTCTAAGAATGAACACGAGCCGCATTATTGTGACGCCGCTGGCACCTCCAACAAGAATTGATCAATTTTATGAAATTCAATAACTCCTAATTTGTTGATTGCAGCAGCCTATGATTACTGTACTGATTGGTGTTGCTCAGAAAAAATTGAGAAAAATCGTCCAAGTAACCATCACCATTCTGTTGCCAATTTAACTGATAATATATTGTTGCAAGCCGTTGCACACAATTCAGCCAAATTTGATTCACATCATGCGCCTGATAAACTTAGCTTTGAGAATGAAAAACGGGCTGTATTGCCACATCCAGTGTTTCAGACACAAATTGACCGATTTATTGAAAATTAAATTATTCCCCTGTAAACGCTGATTTTGGGCTGCTGTTTTCTAAACTGCACTTTACCCTTTTCGCACTTTACCCTTTTTCATACGTCCCATGCAAATTACGCAATTTAATCCATTTTTGCCATTGTTCATAACTTTCATTCTATTGTACTAAATTCTATATAGTTTAACAAGCATCAGGCGTTTTCTAAATCCAATTCTATGAATGCAAACTGTCTGCATCGATGCTTTATTTGTAATTAAATGTAATTCCTAAGCGAATGACAACAAATCATAACTAAGTTACAATAACTAAGTTATATTATTATCAATCAATGTCATCAATATCACAGTTGTATTTTTTTACGGGCAATTTTTGTCCTTCACACAGGTATAAGAGTATCGGTGTACTAATTCATATCCAGATATACGATTACATAAGAAATACCCCTTTTTCTACATAATATATCGACTGTTTTCCCTATGAAAACTGTTCTCCCCATCAATGATTCGATTTAGTTTACAGATAATATCTTCGTTCCTCAATGTAAAGGTCAATATACAGGCTCATAGCCTGATATGCAGCAGTGCCAGAAGCGCCTTATTTCATAAATGATATATTGACTTTTTCGTGTTTTTTCTTTTTGTTTTCTTCCAGTAAAAATGGAAAGGAGTAAATATGTCTCAGTTAGGGTGGCCCCTTAAAGAAGTATATTGTTTGGTTTGGTTACATTTCGCACTTATTAACTACCATCATATTTTGCTTTCTTTAGTGAATACATTTAAACAATGGCGATGAGCTCAATCGTTTTAAAGTTATGGTTTTCTCTACTTGGCTGACTTTACCAACTTCGAACTTCATCTTCCTGTGACAGTCAGATATTTTTATGCCTAATCTTAGCTTTCTAACCACCTAATTCAGCATATATTGTGCTTTCAACGTGTACGTTTTTGAGAACACCGATATTTTTGGATCGATATAGATTCTAATATTTTTAACAGATTTCAAAAAAGCTGATTTATAGGACCACAGATAAATAATCATCTGTTATAACTAGAAACTTATATCCATATTTCAGTCTCAAAAGTAAAGCTAAATAGAATACGCATAAAGCTATGATTTTAACGAAACTTTTATTTTATTATAACGCTTGACCCCTGCCATTATGCACGTAAAACAGTGTCATTTAAATAACCGCCATGGACTGGTTGCAGCAGTGGATTCTTTTGAGGTAGTTTTGGACCATTTTTTCGCACATTTCGGGTGGCAACGAATGGAGATTATTCGCGTAAACACGGTCTTTAATGTAGCCTCACAAAAAAAATCTAACAGCTTCAAATCGCATGATCTTGGTGGCGAGTTTACGTCGCAAAACGGAAAATTACGGCTTCTGGAAACTTCTCATGCAATAAAACATGAGCTTTTGTCATCATCTTGTTGAAACCACATATCATCCAGTTCATAATCTTCAACTGCAGGTCAAAAAAGTTGGCTATGAAACGCCCACAGCGCTCTGCATTAAAAATCGGATTATCCGCCACATTTTCACTAACAAAAGCCATATTTTAGGCAGTGCGTACATTTACGATGATACACAGTTCTGACCACATCTCTAACGCTTTCATTTTTATATAATCTTGCCAATTCCTTGCACAGTAGATCGATTATGACGATTATAATCACCCCGTAATGGACGAAAAGTGCCCACGTTTGAATCACCACTTTTGTAGTAAGTTTTAACCTTTTTTAGTGAAGTCTTCTGTTGTTAAACGATCCATATTCGTAAATGACAAACCTTTCACTAAATAAATAACACTTCAGATAACAGGTAATTAACAGTTGACAGCCTTGCCAGACTGGCGGTTTTAAATCATTAAATGGATAACGCTGTACAAAAAGTTGTAACATAATTTCCTTCCAAATTGCGTTCGAACATTTGGACTACCGCCCTATTCATACTTAATAGTAATTAAAGTAATTAAGGAAGTGAATTTCCGTCATGAGAACGGACATACCTTCACCTAACGTGCTCTTGTGTTGATGTAAATGTGCGATAAGTGCAAAAAAAGGCGTGGTAAATCGTTAAGTTTTCCATTAAAAATAAGAACTGTGAATGAAAGCCCAGTGGCCGTGACGACGCAGTCCGTCTTTGCTCGCTGAAATATGTTTATTAAACGCCTGATCCTGTTTATTAATGCATTTCAAAGAAGGAAATAAATTTATGAATGCATGAGTGAATTTTGTTAATTTTTATGGGGGTGCGCCAGAAGAGGCGCAGTTATCCAGTCCACTTTTTTTCAAATTTCAGTAAGCATTATAATGAGAAACAACTGACCATTATAGAAGATGTTTTAGACAACGTATCAGCGATAGCAGGATATTAAATTTTAATGATCTGTATGCAATTTGTATGCAAGATTGCAGAAAGAGTGTGGGAATGCTCTTCATTTTCAAAAATCTTTCCCCTAAACGCATGATGTATGCCAAATTTGACTAAATTAAGTGCAGCTGGTAAAAATGTATTACGATAAGAATCCTGGTTAAATCGGTTCTTCGTAAGGGATGGGCCACAAAAGGTGAGACTACTTGGTCAAATTGTCCCCTGCTTTACTATAAGTCAGAGCAATGAGCAAAATCCCAGACTATCAAAGCTTAGCATTGAGAAATTAGAGAAGAGGAATTGTATTTCATACTAATTACTTCTAAAGAGATTCTAAAGCAATCATTCAAATCAACAAGAAAAGTAAATTTCAATAGTAATTTTCAAGTCATCAAGTTTTTTTCCCATTCCCGAATACTGCAACAAAACCTCGTATGAAATACAAATGTAATTTTTACTATCATGTTGTAAAAGACCAACATACGTATACGTACATACTGCTAGACACAAAACATTTGTTGTTTCAGGACGAAATATATATTCGCACACATTCAAATTGTAGCTGTGCAAAAGTGCTACAACGGCAATTTTGTGTTTGCAATAAAGGTGAACATGTACGGAAAAAAATTGTGAAATGTTTCACTTTTAAGCAGAAATACAAAAAAGGGACCTTTTACTTTGTTTCTATTTTGCATTGTTTCAAATTAAGGCAGAGGAATTTAAAATTTTAATAATATTGAAACAAACTGGTACTGAAAATATGAAAAAAGAGAAACTCAGGTATTAACATCGAAAACAATCAAGTTGATATTGTTTAACTAAAATGATTATTGAAACACTTGTGAAATAATACTAAATTGGTAAAGCAGTTAAAAAAATAGTAAAAACGAGAATCGCACCACAAATCATGAAAAGAAAAATTGTAAAAAAAACTGCAGAGAACCAAGAACATTCACAAGGGCTCATATAAGATAAAAAGTAAACTTCTTACGATTAAGAGGTATCAATTGTATTTTCTAACGCCAGTAACATAAACGTAAAATAAAATAGGCTTAACAAGGATCATTATTTAGAATAATATGTTGTTGAAATCAAATCATCATTTCATGTGGCGAAAATATAACGCCGAAAGCACAAATTAGTAAACAGAAACAGCATAAAATAGTTAGTTTACTGATACTACATGCATTTCATAACATTATAAGCCTTCTGTTATAAAATGTGGTAAACGAAAATTAATTATTTTTCCATGATATCTCAGAATATATTTAGTATAGTTAGGCTAAACATGCTGCCATTTTAAAGGATATTCCATTATGTGTCCCTCGTAGAAATTCACATTATTGTTGGCCTAAAACAGCATCAGTCGATTTTTACAAACTTCTTTTGAAGCGATTTTCTGACAAGAAGTATCATTCACTATACACAGGAGTAGGTGGAAATCACCAAGTCCAGTCTATAAGTTGGATGGATGAAAACCTCAGAACCAAGTTCAGGGAGTTATTGGAGTACTATCAATGTGTGTGTTGTGTGGCGTTGTCTCGATGGAACAGAATTCTTCTCCTATTAGGGGCGATTGCTTCCATCAGCCGGCTTAAATATTGACAACAAAGATCCGAATTAAGTGTTTAACCAAAGGGAAGAAACTTATTACAAACTATATCCTCTAATCTCACCAAACCACAGTAAAATTTTCCCGATCGTTAACCTTGGCCACCGTTTGCGCTGTCTAACCGCTGCCACCATCCGCTACAAAAGTGGATCGATTTTTTAGCGAAATTCGGTGCATGAGGCACCTGTACATTGAAATTTTTGTTGATTTTAGCCTTATTCAAGTGGTTCCAAACGATTTTTTGTGCAACGTTTTGCTCCTGGCAATCGAAACGGTGCCTACATGATGGTCGAACTTGACGATATCTATTATTCCATATCAAAATTACCAGAATCGTTGTTGCAATACCAGGATCACAAACACTGTTCATATGTTTAGCCTTTATTTTCACTCTCAGAATCTAACTTAACAGACTCTTAATGTGTGCTAATTTTTATTGAATTTTTTTAGAGAATTTATGGGTTAATTGGTCACTTATATTGAGAGGTACTAGAAAGCTATATAATGCATTTTCCCTCTCAGTTTAAGAACACTTTGATTAAGAGTTCGACTGAATTCATCAAAATTGCTTGAAAGTTATAAAGCTAAGAATGTTTGTGTTAAATTGACCATTTGTGTGAGAGGTACCAGAAAAGTCGGGGATAATCGAGCGGTCTTTTAAAATTTTAACACGCATTACGAAGCAATACCATACATAAACATTCAGTTTAATGCAATCAAGAAGTTATTAAATATAGGAAAACAATTAATTTGTAAAAATTGGTTAATTTATATGGAATATAACAGCATAGATGAGTCGATTTATACTACCCGGCTACAAATCTGCAAAATATTGGGGGGTAACAAGTTCTAAGAAATTTCGTAAACATTAACAGCAACAGTTATTCAGACAGATGGACATCGCTCAATCGACCTAAACACGAATCATAAAACCCATTTAGTTAAAGGATACGTAATACTTTAAAAGGCTTTTTCTGGTTTCCTTAGTGGTTTCAAACCTGCCGATCTGGCAAGGCTGTCAGCTGTTAAAGACCTGTCATCTGAAGTCTTATTTATTTAGTGAAAGACTGCCATTTACGAATATGGATCGTTTGACAACCGATGAACGTGTAAAAATAATTAAAACTTAGTACAAAAGTGACGATTTAAACGTAAGCACTTTTTGTACATTACGGGGTGATTATGGTGGCCACAATCGACCTACAGTGCAAGGAATTGGCAAAGTCTAAAAGAAATTTGAAGAGACTGAAAGCGTTACAGATGTTGTCAGGCGTGTACATCATCGCAATGTACGCACTGCCGAAAATATCGCGTTTGTTAGTGAAACTGTGGCGGATAATTTGAACTTCAATTTAGAGCGCTATGACCGTATGATAACCGATATTTTTGGCCTGCAATTGAAGATTATGAACTGGACGATATGTGGTTTTAAGATGACGGTGCCCTACATGGCCGATTTTGGGTTTATTGCATAAGAAGTTTTCAGAAAGTATAATTTCACATTTTGGCGACGTCCATTGGCCACCAAGACCATGCGAATTGACGCCGTTAAACTTTTTTGTGGGGCTGCTTCGAATACCGTGTTTACGCTGCTAATTGAGAAATGTTGTAGCATTTGAAAACCAATATTTGTCAAAAGGATCCATCTATATTGTGTGCATAATGGCAAGGACCAAGCATTATAATGAATTAAAAGTTTCATCGAAATCATATCTTTACGTTAGTTTTATTTATATATATTTACTTTTGAAGCCTAAAAATTGATAAACCGGTATAATCATAAGCACCTTCATTCCTCTGGGTAAAGTGTATAGATCTGTCTTCAACAAAGAACATTGGGGTCGTAGTATGAGTTATGAGTTGTATCAGCTGTACACCGATATCGATGTATCAACCGCATCCAAGTAAAGAGATGCAGTCATATTGTGTGGATAAGCCAAAACGCTTCATGAAAACTCGTCGACGATGATCACAATAGGCGCCACAGGGTAGAGTAATGAAATATCACTCGAAATGTTGAGGTTCCTGAGTCCATGGAATCATGCCATTTTTGTGAAGGATCTTAGATCCACGTAGATGTACGCGCAATGAAGAATAACATAAAATAAGAAATTTCCTTTCTTGTCATCATCTAAGGATCATTCAGAATTATATTAAATGCGAATCGGTTTCCTAAAAAATTAATTTGAATCGAGCAATCACAAAACTATCCGCGCTGTTTTTTGAGTACGAAATCTTGTCTTTATGATGCCATAAACTGTAACTCAGTCACAATTATATATAACGCGTGATAAGGTAACAAATCTGGCATTCATAATGGATTTCCTTTTACTACACCTTATACGTATATTAACATGTTTGCCCGAAAGGTTACAGTTACATGAAGGACATCGGTGCAAAGAGAGATGTAACAGAAAGTGGCAGCGAGCTATTTTCTTTTCCTTTTTTTTATAATGCATTCTGGTGCACACATATCGTTTTCTGGAGATAGCAAAACTCGTGTTCTATAGAACTCAATTTTAAAATGTCAAAATTGTTTTCGGCATATGGAAGACATATTCGCCGAAATGTAATAAAGATGTGCAAATGTCCATATTTATCATAAATACATGTGTAAACGTATATATGTACGGGATATGAATTCTCGCTTGCTTTACTTTATTGATAAAACAAGGAAACGCAGCCATAGGAAGTAATTAATTTTCGGGACAAAACGGATGTTCAATATGAAAGTTGTCCACGGTCGAAATTAACCGATGGTTGCAAATGGGTGTATTTATAACAAAAACTAAAGATCAAAGTCGTGTTCCATATCAAATACCTACAGTTTTGCAAAGTCCTTAAAAGCGGAGAGTTTTAAATTAATAACTTGTTCTGTTCTGTTTGCAAAGTATAGAAAACTTACAGAAATGTATTGAAAATAGTTAATGTTGAACAAATTATTATTGCATGAAAATAATTCTGAGGAGCCAATTGTTAGGGACTAGCGCTCTTCAATTCATGGAGTATTTAGAAAACGGTGAAAAAAGGCAACTTTCAGCATTTCCTATCTCCGCAGAAATGAGTTATACTGGTAGCGAAGAAAACTGTGTGCCAATTACAAACAATTTTTATATGGAGAATTTAGGAATGATTTTTAATTTTGAGGACCTCCATTAGATTACGAGATATTCCAAAATGTATATTCGAAAATGTGTTCTTTCGGTCCAATATATATTATATTATATGATCATACGGCAAATACATAGAGAAGCCGGAGAACAAAAGAACACTGTACAGCTTATTTGAAATCAAATGTTATATACTGAAACAAAAGCAATGGACTAGGACATCTAGAAAAGTTGTATTAGTTTATACATACCTCGTAAAACATAGGACGCTTTCAAAAATCAATTAAAAGTTTATGATCTCTAATTCATGTACATTTAATACCTCGCACAAGATCTTGTCATCCTCATCAAGAAAGCATACAGTAAATATATGGTAATAAAAGAGAACATTTATGCATTTTTCTTCCATGGTTTTCTTTTTCTTTTTTTGATTTGATTTTTTAGGGCTTACTTAGTTTTCAAGATATCATGGAAGAAAGTTTCACAGTTTTCTTAACAATACGTGCCTTGAAGAGCGCTTGTCCCTAACAATTGGTTCCTCAAAATTATTCTCATCCTACTGTAGTTTGTTCAACATTAATTATTTTCAATACATTTCTGTAAATTTTCTATACTTAGCGAACAGAACAGAACAAGTTATTAATTTAAAACTCTCCGCTTTTAAGGACTATGGAAAACTGTAGGGATTTGATATGGAACACGACTTTGAACTTCATTTTCTGTTATAAATACACCCATTTGCAACCATCGGTTATTTTCGGCCGTGAACAACATTCTTATTGAACATCCGTTTTGTGCCGAAAATTAATTACTTCCCTTAGCTGCGTTTCTTTGTTTTATCAATAAAATGAAAGCAAGCAAGAATTCATATACGTTTACACATGTATTTATGATAAATATGGACATTTGCACATCTTTATTACATTTCGGCGAATATGTCTTCCATGTGCCGAAAACAATTTTGTTAAATATTCGATATTAAATATTTGACATTTTAAAATTGAGTTCTATAGAAAACGAGTTTTGCTATCTCCAGAAAACGATATATGTGCACCAGAATGCATTATAAAAAAAAGGAAAAGAAAATAGCTCGCTGCCACTTTCTGTTACATCTCTCTTTGCACCGGTGTCCTTCATGTAACTGTAACCTTTCGGGCAAACATGTTAATATACATACGTATAAGGTGTAGTAAAAGGAAATCCATTATGAATGGCAGATTGGTTACCTTATCTAACGACATATAAGTGGGACTGGGTTACAGTTTATGGCATCATATAGACAAGATTTCGTACTCAAAAAACTGCGCACATAGTTTTGTGATTGCTTGGTTCAGTGTTGTTTGAGGGCGCGTCAACGATGCCAGCGAAGATAAAGTACGAAACTTTTTACAGTTTTTCTTCGATAAATCCAAAACCGCAAGTAAGGCAACAGAAAATGTGAGTCGTGTTTATAGCCCTGGTACTGTAACAGCAAATCAAGCGTAATTTTGGTTTCGTCGATTCCGTTTCAATAATTTTGATGTCAAATGTGTAGAACGATTTGGAAGGCATATTATAGAGAAAGTCGATAGAATAATCGAATCGTCAAGTCCCACTATCATGCCCTATATCGATTACTCAGGACCTAAGTAGTGCACAAAATACTTTTTGGCTCGATGCTTGGGTGCCACACGGGTTAACGCAAGAAAAACCTCCTGTACCGAATTTCTATCGGCGAATCGCCGCTGAATCATGACAAAATCAATACATTTCTGAAGTAAACGGTGAATGGTTATCAAAAGAGGGTCATCAGTCAATTTTTCCGGATGTAATGGTTTTTCCACAATCACTTCTGGGTTCTCCGAGCCCGATATGCAACAATTTTGCTTTTAGAAGTAACCATCGAGTGAGAGATGAACTTCATCACTGAAGAAAATTCTGTTCGATTGAAACTTAGAAAGAACCCACCGCTAGACAATCTCCGTAAGAAATGTCACTATAATTTTTGTCGTATGACTATGACGTGAAGTAGAGAGTGGCATAGAATTATATTTTCCGACGAAAATAAATTTAATTTAGAGGATCCTGATGGATATAATTACTACTTCCACAATCTTCGAGAAGAGGAACACCCATTCAATCAATTGGATTTCCGGGAAGGTGGAGTTATGGTATGGGGTGCGATCACTTATTATGGCACAATAGAGCTCCAGTTTCTCTCTGCAAAAATGAATGCGACTTCACACAAAGTCGTGCTGAAAAAACCTTTTCCTGAAGTTAAAAATGTTTTCGGAGACTTGGAATAGAAATTTCAGCATGATAACCCACCAAACCACACAGCAAGAGTTGTCAAATCATAGATTGAAAGTCAAAATGTTGAGGTTATGAACTGGCCGCCTTACTCTCCAGACTTAAACATCATTGAAAACGTCTGGGTACGGCTGGTACGCAAAGTGTAGGAATCAGGAAATCAATACTCAAACAAAAGTGAACTTATGAATGGAATTAAACAGGCCTGGTCGTGTATTTCGCCGGACCTACTCAAAAAACTGTATGATTCTTTACCGAGCAGAAGAAGAATGTATTCTCAACTATGCGGAAGCACCCACTACTAAATTTTACTTAAAATACTTTTTTTTAAATTAGATGTAGGCAAACAATAATACCTTTAATTTGGAATTAATGTTTTCGTGTATAATATAATTTTCGTAAGGAGGGGGCTATTCAAATGAACCAAAAACTGAAATTCCGACTTTTTTTTGTGTTTAATGTCATAGTACTTAATTTATTAAAAGAAAGAAAATTTATGTTATTGGATTACAGCAAATACGTGAAATATGATTTATAAAAGCACAACCAGTTCGTTATAATTATCATTTTGGAAAAAATCGAGCTCAGATAAATGTTTAAAGGGGGTGATATTCAAGTAATGTAATGTTCTAAAGGGATCAGAGCTTTGAAAACTTTTCATCTTAAATATTTAGACTTTATTACATTTTTAAAAAATCTTGACATCTTTTTCGCATAATAATATTCGAATAGAGAATTGAAATATTTGTGATGTTTGCAATCCCTAAATTTTACAAATTGCTTCCTCAATCAACACAGCTTTGTGTTCTTAGAACGCTGATATGTTTCCACATAAATTTCCCAATATGAAGATTATAGACATTGCTTAAGCTGAGGATATGCATACTTAAAAACATGCTGATGTTAGGGAAAGGATATTGCACATCTTCAAACATTTACATTTATATTTACATAGCAATGCATGTTAACATATAATCACATACTGGTATGAATGAATCCGTTTTTAGAATAAATTAAATGTATAATGAATGCATGCATGTCGCAGACGTCGTAAGACGAAAAGTCTTCAAAATAAATGTTACAATTTAATATTGATTTCTAATTATTGAAATTTCAAAAGACGCCGGACTGAATGACGACGTGAGCCTGATATGGTGTCAACGAAATAATTGCTGCAAATTAAAGCAATGTACGTGACATTTGTTGTCCCCACAGCGTGTTATCAACTATTAATAAGTTAATGACATCATCATACGAATTCAAATTATTGTATATTGAAGCAATATCAATGATTTATAAAAGGGTGTTCTGTAACGGATAGAAATATGTGAGTTTCGAGTGCACTGAGAACATGGACTAATTATTTTCTGGATGTGGATTTATATTTGACAAAATTCTTAGACGCCTTGTCTAGCCGCTTAAACTTGTAAGCTGCGGAATACTCGGCGGTCATATTATTTTGTTTGAATCTATCAAATCTTTTGTTTATTATGCAGTCCTTAATGTCAAATCAACATATGAAGTTACACAATTGAGCAGCAAGTGAAAATAATAAAACTTTATTGTCAAAATGAATATTTGTTTATGCAAAAGATTTTACGACAGATACGGTTGCCTTTCAAAGTAGGAAGCCCAGATTAGCAGAGAACATCGCCGCTGTTAACTCCGTACGGTCGATTTTATGACGTGCCAGAGAATTGGAATATTTTGATACTTTGAATTTGTTGTCGGGACTTGGATCTGTACTCGTACAAGATTCAACTGACCCAGGATCTCAAAGTTAACAATCATAAACAATGTTGTTTGTTTGCTGACTGGGTTTGGGAGCGTTTGGTTGAAAAAGCATCCTCAGAGGAGATGCACATTTTTGGGGAATAGCTATATTGGCAAGCAAAACTGTACACAACGGACATTCTGTATCAACGGTGTGTGGTTATCTTCCGCAGATGCGACATGAATTGGCCACCAACATTATCAGATTTGTTCCTGCTAGACTTTTTTATGTGGGGTTTTCTGTAGTTGCAAGCATATTCCAATGAGCCGCAATCAAATGGTGCCTATAAAATGAACATAAACCAGACCATCGCTCAGCGAGATCTACGTATGCGGTAGAGTTATTGAAAATTGAACTTGCAGGATACGTACCACCATATAATAGCGCTGCGGTCATTTGGGCGATGTTATATTCCATACATAATAATTTCCAAGGGTTTTTCTATTAAGAAAAAAAATCATTCACACCTCTCCTATGGCTTGTTTTATTGCATTTGAATATCGAATGTCCTATTTGGAAAACCATTTTAGTAGACGCATAGACAGTACAGCGAATGCGCTTGATGGGTCAAGTTGAATGGATAAATCAAAATGCATCACGAAAATTTTTCGACAACAATCT
The DNA here is from genome assembly GCA_019455685.1 of Philornis downsi. NCBI lineage: Eukaryota > Metazoa > Arthropoda > Insecta > Diptera > Muscidae > Philornis > Philornis downsi. The sequence goes on from JAHXMU010000160.1 coordinate 791,196, forward strand.
CGGCGAGCAATGAAAATAGTAGAAGGGAAATATAATTTTGTTGGAGTTAGTAGGTTTTTGAGACATTGCTAGTATTGTGGCCAATCGTTATGGTATTCTTTTCCATGTGGTAGAATAGATAATAACATGTAATAATTTGTATTGCAGCCGCCAATATGTGACATTTAGATATTCTATCCATAAGTAAGATGTATATGTTTTAAATGCAAGCAAATTGTTATCATCCCATTTCCTAAAGGACTTTATTGCTGATTTTTTGTGAAGAAACTACTCGGAGAGCTACCGGAGCTCGTTAATTTCGAATGTGAATGGTTTTCTGAGGATACATTACTTGAACCTTCGTCTAGATTTGTAATTTTTTTTTTGTCAACAGTTAGCCACTAAACCCGAAGAATAAGAAACACTATTTGAAATAGGATAAAACGTAATAATTTTATTGCTGGAAACGCATTTGTTGCTGGAACAAAACTTTCCAATCAAATGGTAATGTAGAATGAGAAGAGGTCGACTTAAAAGGAACACACAAATGTGAACTTACTTCAAATTATGACGACTCTAAGAAAATATATAAGAAAATATGTTTCTTATTTAATATAGAAGAAAAGATATTTCGGGACTTATACACATACTCACATACATTCTGTCAGAAAAAAAATATATACAATTGGTAATTTCAAAAGTGCGTTTAAAGGGATTGTCAAAGTTCTTTTTGCCGCTAAGTTGGCACAAATGTCCTCTTGCAGATGCGAATTTTGTGAGCAATGTATCATTTAGCTTGTTCACGGTACTCGATATTATCAAGTCATTACGTCATGTAATAGAATTCTATAATGGATAAAAATATTGAACAAAGAATTTGCTCAAATATAGACGATATTTTACAGAAGACTTACAACTAATCAGCTTTATGAAACCTACGTGCACATGAGTGGTACAGTGTATTCAAAAACGTCAAAAGGTCGAGATTTGGTGAAAAAAAATTGACCAGCTCTGGTCGGCCATCTATGTCTTCCACCAAAGGTAGCATTGATATGTGGTGGTTGAAAATTGTCATTTAAGTTTTAATTTTTGCATTTCATAAATCAATTCATACCATTCCACATAATTATTTGTCCATAAAAAGCACTGCGTGAAACGTCTTTCTTCAAAATCTCAATTGCGTTACGTTGCTGCAGATATGCTGGAACGAGTCAATTTCGATCTAACATTCATAAATCACATTGTAACTGTTGATGGGATACAAATTTACGTGGCCGACATGTAAACTAACAAACAAGTTTCAGAATGGCGCCTTTCAACCAATTCAAAACCGGAAAACCCACGATAAAGTCAATCAAAAGTTAAGGTCACGTTAATTATTTTCTTTGATTATAGCGGTGTCTGGTGCCCTAGACGTTCTTACCAAAAGGTCAAACGTCAAATAGGGAATATCATCAAGGCATTACACGCCGTTTGTTAATAAAAAAGAACCAGATTTGCGGAAGAAAAACTCATGAATTTTGCACCACGACAACGCATCATCTCACAAAGCTATAATTTTGAATGAATTTCTGGCCAAAAATTACACAAACATTACAAAGCAACTACTGCATTCAGCTAACACAGGTCTGGCTTCCTTTTTCTCTTATCAAAACTCAATTTGCCACTTTGCGTTTTTAGTCGATAGAACAACATAAAATGGAATTCTGCTGTTACTAAATGGTTTGGTAATTAGACTACTCATTAACATAAGCGTAATATTCCGAAAAGAGCCAATTTGAAAAAACGGAAAAAGAAATGCAGTTTCATTCTGTATTCAAGTTAATTATATGATTACGATTACGAATTATCGTACTATTCAATCAAGACATTACTCTGCAATTTGCTTTACTTACGTGCATAATTCAGTAGTCCTTGAGAAACTTACCTAAAATGATAATAGAAACAATTCCGTTATTAGTGAACTGCTTATAATATAATTTTTTTTTCCAATTTATAAAACACTTAAAATTAATATGATTTCTTTTGTCATCGACAGATTTACAGTTAATCAATAATAACCCCCCTGCCATCAATATCAATGTCGTGAATTTTGGATCCTTAATGAAATGTATACTGCCGTTACAGCACTAAAATAAAACTTTGCTCGATGAGAAATACCACAAAATGTTTGAATAAAATTAAGCCGCAAGTATGACAATGCTACAGCCAGTTTTACAGCATGCTTTTCACCAGCACTACTGAAGGGAAAAGGAAGAAAATGTAAACGGAAGTAAAGGCGGTTAAGCAATCGATAACGTTAAAATATAAGAAAATACAGCGATAGAAGTGAAGCCCGGACAGCTTACAGGCATTCACAAAATAGTACCATGGAGCCGGCGATATCAAATTCGGTACTCTAGGCAAGGCGATAGTAGAGAGAGATGAAGAATCTTGCTTGTAAGTAGGCATTATTGCGTAGTAGACATTAACAGATGCTGATGTGATGTTTACTGTATGATGCTAACTATGGTCAAATTACCACTTATTCTGATATACTGTTTCCAGTGTGGATTCGTTGATTTGGGTAAATAATACAGAGAATAAACCGCAAATAAACACAATTCACTCCAAAGAGTGAACTGCTCAATTTAAATTCCCTTGTGTAAAATTATTAGTTCACTTTTTCGCAAATCTACCAATAACTTCAGAGAGTCTTAAATGTTCTTCCATAACCCATTCATGAGATGCAAAATAATTTGTTTGGATTTACTAGTAATTTACTGAGAAAGAGTAA
>JAHXMU010000160.1:793960-831095 GCA_019455685.1 Philornis downsi
AAATTTGAATGAATGATAGCTATTTTTTATATTATTGACCAATGCCTAGGTACTTTTTAATAGAATATGTGATAGATCTCACCTATTTTTTAATTTATCAAATAATAGAAAAACTTTTTTCTTTCTTTCTATACACAAAAGAAGGCAGGCAATCAATTAAGTTCAAAATTTAATAACAAAATCCAGAAAAGACTGCTTGCGAATGAAATAATCAAATTGAAGCTTTTCTTCAATTGCTTGCTCAGTATCTCAGTTTACAACACAAACAATTGACTTGCTTCATATAACGTAACGAAAATAAGTAATCCACAAAAGTCAATTTAATTATTTGGCTCAAAACTTATTTTCCATCTACCCTTTGATCTGATTTGAATGACGTATTCTTCCGCAAAATCATTTTCTGGCCGAAATTCCTCCCATACGAATGCGAGTTTTTCATTTTAAATCTTGTTAGCCCAGATATTCACTTTCACTGGTGACGTAACGCCTCGCCGCAGTTGTCGTGTCCTCCTTCCTTCTGGCACCACAGACGAGATAAACTGCATCAATTTCGATTTTCAAGACCTAGTTTCTATATTCTCTGTTTTTCCCTCATCGCCTTTTGAAAGTGATGGTGAAAATGTTCGCAACATTTGAGCCACAGACGCAGACAAAATGACGCCCCTTCAAGGAGTCAACCAGCTCGTTTGGCTCATGTTCGCAGTCGTTATGGATATTTTGTGACACAATCTTGACCTCGTAGATGAATGTTTGTCTTAGCTCAATGCAGTTGTTTTTGGATTTATTTTGGATTGCCTTTTTGGCTTGCATTGTCAAGAACAAATGATGAGCAGATGCACTGCTTTTGTATGGAATGCGAACCTGACGTAGCGCAATAATTAGGTTAAGCGGATTGCCTGGAAACTTCGTTTTTTTTTGCATTTTCTTTAACGTAACAGTGAGAGTGAAAGGCAGTCAGAGATTGCAATGTGAAATTTGCTAAAAACTTCTGGACTGAGTTCAATCACTAAATATTCTTGGAGTGATTTAGTTCACGGAAGAGTACAGAATAATGCGATTAAGTCACGAACATTTCCTGTTACTGCTATTACCATCTGAAACACACTATAAAGCAGGCTTTGTATTTGTCAAAAGTGGTAAGATTCATATATTGTTAAGGTTCAGATATCAGTTGGTGTTTGATGTGAAAGTCCAAAACTTTAATGAATGGAGAAAATAATGCAGCAATTTATTCCTGGCTTGCACCAATTGAACGATGTGAATAACTGAATCATTAACTAGTTAAGCAAGGACTTTCAGGGATTCCGGAAATGCACTACAACATTTCAAAGTAGGGTGCTTCTATCATAATATAAGTTTGGAAACTCACACCAATTGTCACCCAGCGGATAAATGGTGGTTACGCTGATTACGTTACATGAACGATTTCTTGCAGTCGGAAATTGGGATATGAACTTGTGCAGCCCTTGGTTTCTGCAAAGTGACGTGAAATGCCCTTCAACCCACCAAATAATTGAATCAGTTGAAATAGTTAGTTTGCGAAATATTAAATTCAGGTACCGCGTAAGTAGTCGTTCTTGACAATGCAGAGCAGCTTGTATCAAAACAAGACGTGAAACAATTAAACAGCATCTTGTCGAAGCATCATAGGGAGATAAGGATAAGATAAGGAGATTTTTGGAGGAAGCTATAGGTACTCAGCTTTAAATTCCTTTTTGGAAGCCTGTTAAACTTGAAAAGAATAAACTTAAAAACCGCTGCAGAAATTTCAGCCAGGTGAACTGCTTCATATACATCTTCATCCAACATCCTTTCGCTTTCATGCAAAAATGTGAGGGCTGCCAATAGACAAAGTATATCTCTAGGTTATTACTAAAAAATGTCTATACCGTCACCCGGAGAAACGATCCATAGGCATAGCAATAAACTCTCTCTGGGGGCTAAATGCACATAATCTCAAAAACCTGGTGGTACTAAAAAAGTTGTAGGGGCGCTAAGTCTAAGATAGGAGGGCGGTCCCGAATTCGGCCGACCCAACAAAAAGGACGCAAAAAAGTTGGAAAAATTTTGTCTTCATTTTTCAACGTAATTTTCCGTCAGCTCTATACTCTTTTTTTAATAATATTCCACAGCTTCTGTACCCTGTTTATAGTAATAAATGACAAACTCCTTAAAATAGCCTTCAACCGCAGGTTCCACACCTTTATTGTTGACATATATTTTACCACCGAGTCATTTTAACTTTTGAATCTCGAAAATATTTCAAGAGAGCTACATACAGCAAATAAGGTGCATGATGAAACAGTTCGAACTTTAATTCATTAGTTTTGGGCATCGCAATAGTGGATGTGTGAACTAGAGCATCGTCTTGGTGAAACAACACTTCTTTTCTCCAAATACAACATTTTTCCATAATTTCATCACCGAATTTAATTTTTTCCGCTGATGATTTTTCTTTTCTTTAGATAATCAATAAAAATAATCCCATGCGCATCCGAAAAAACAGAAACCATACCTTGCCTGCAGATGTAACTGTCTTTGCCATGTTTGGACACAATTCACCCATTCCCATTGAAGTGGCGGACATATGTCTCATCCACGGTTGTGACGAAAAAATTCGGTTTCATTGCGGTGAAGCATCGTTAAAAACTCTACTGAAACACCTTCACACCGCTGTTTTTGCTCTATTGAAAACAAGCGCGGCATCCATCTTGCGCACAGCTTTCTCTTCTTCAAATCTTCGATCAATATACTATGCATAGCACTTTTTTAAAATTAAACTTTTTTCAGCTAGCTCACCCACCTTCACCCGACGATCATCCAGTACCATTTGGTGGATTTTCTTAACCTTGGAGTGGACACCTCATTTGGTTAACGATTACGGTGTTCGTCTTGGCAGCTCGTCCGGCCTCGTTTAAATTCTGCTATTCAATATTTTACAGTTGTAAACGAAGGAGCAGACTTCCCCAGAGTAGAATCTAGCCCGGTTTTAATATTGGATGGACTGAGACCTTTTAAATGGAAATATTAACCTACAGAACGGTGACCAATTTTCGTTTCCTTGTGGTGGCTCAAATAAAACTACTAAACAACTTAAAGCACTTTCCACCAAAATATTTTTTTTTTTTTTCAAACTACCGGCGCCATCTGTACCCGAGGTTGGCTAGTTTTGGAACCGCCCTCATATATATTATTTATTAGAATGAAGAAGAAACAACTGAAGTACCAATTGTCTTTTGGCTAAATGACTTTATTAGGGGTTTGAGCGATGTCCGTCCGTCTGGCTGGCTTAATATTTTGCCAGGTCAATGGCAAATGAACTATGTCGATCCACTTTTTCTGGTACCTCCTATACAATTTCACCGCCCGATTTCTTTCCTGCAAGTTCCAATTTGCGGTCTGCAGCGACCATTATTCTAATCAATAATTTTTGATGATATCTGAAAAAATTTGTCGGCTCACCCAGCCAGCATTTGATATCTGCCATACAAATGACATCAGTTTTGCTCCTTCACGTCTATGGGGTTTCTTTATAATTTTTTGTTAAGTCCGCTACTAAAGTGTGAACAGACAGTAAGAAGCATTCGCTGCTTAATTTTGGCCTTTTTCATCCACAGGCTTTAAATTTAGTCTGGTTCCAGTTTTGTCCAATTTATTACTTATTCGTATTTGTAGACTTACATACATGTTCATTGTATTTCGCGGTAGAATGCATACTTTCAATTTCCTGACTCCAATGTGCAATTTATGCCCACTGTCTTCTTAAGAAATACATATTAAAAATATCTCCAAACATTGCATAATATGATCTAAGAGGAAAGTACTGATGTTTTTAGCTTCAGGCATTTTTCTTGGGGCGACTCCATTTTTGACTCCTTTTTTACACCTGTTATCACGAAATTTCTAAAATTCTTTCTCATCGCTTGCATATCTGGACAGAGGAAGCAACATTCCCAATTTTATGTGTTTAACTTTAGCTAATTGTTCCAGCTATTTGTTTCAAGCGTTTGTTACGCCTTCGTCGTAATAGTAATTTTTATATTAATTTTTGTTTACTCATTCTATCATGTTTTAACCCCAAAAACACGAATTTTTACAAACATGCAGGCTTCACCATTTTGTTGTTGGCGATAGCATCAATTTCACCCCCTTACTTCCTTGTACTGCCTTTTAAAAGTATAATAGGAATATCGAAAAATTATTTTTTTTTTATATATAATAATGCTATAAAAGCATAGCATTCCGTGGTATAAAGATGCAATTTTATGATTGATACCATTTTTGTACCGCTTTTACCCTTATTTATACCCAACGCCTTGACCGCCTATATTGTAAACGAAATAGACAGATATTTCAATATATCTCCCATCGCTTTCTGTAGATAACAGTGCCTTTTTCGTACATTCTCACCCCCATTTTACCTTCTGACAGAGCCCACGGGGGCTTAACGTGAGTCTCGCCGTGAAGGCCTTACCCACTGTGTGGAACACACTGGCCATGTTAGAATCCGACAGCCAGCGCCCCCTGGGATAGCCAAGTTAACTTGGACTATGTAGGAATAGGAGGTGGCAATTTTGGGAACATGCCACCGAAATTGTCAGTCCTTTCTCCCAGCTGGAAGACAACAAATTGATTATGCTTGTATGGAAAATAATCCCCAGAGGGAGAGGTGAGACCTCTGCTACTCTATCGATCTGTAGCACCCGGTTCCAATGGAACTCCACATTTGAACGCAAGGTCGCTACTAGCGGTTTTGGTTTCAACCACAACCCGCGTGAAGGGGTCCTACACCAAATGACAAGGAGGGAACTCAGTCTCGAGGCCTCCTGATCCCCACGATACCGCCCAAACTCACCGGTCGGAGCTGCGTAGCAAAGCTGCTACAAAAATCTGAATTTATACGCCATACTTTACGGGATTGGTCTCCCTGCAGCAAAAGAGTACAGATCGGAAATTTTTACACACTCCAGGTAGATGGAACGGTCGATACTACATTGCAAGGATGCAGTAGCCTCACCGGTGGGGGACAGGGAAAACTCCAAACCCCTTCCGTTCGGCTACGGTGAACGGCAACCATGGAATATAGACATAGGAAAAACCCATGCCTGCCAGTACTCCCCGGGGACCAAAAAGATGCAGATGACAGGGAACGAACCCGAGACCTGCCCGTTTGTATCTGTACCAGACCCTCGGTACCAGACAAAGCCTCTGATCAAACTCTGTAGCTAACCTACTCCCAGTTTCAACCCCTTGCGGTCCAGAGACTGGTGCCCCTGCACACGAGCAACAGCTGTTGCCTATCAAGTTGAACGAGACTGTGGGGTCAGCATGATCCGAACAGTCTCGCAGACGCTCAACCCTTGGGTCGAACTGCCTTGAAAAGGTCGGCAGACCCACTTCCCACAACTATGTCTTAGTACGCCGAGCAAACGCAATGGAAACAAATACCGTTGCTCTAACCAAAACGCCCTGGGTAGAGAGCATGTTGCTGACTATCCAGTTATTTTGTGCTCTAGTTATCGGTAATCCCAGGACATCTCTTATATCTGCATATAAGGGACATTCGAAAAAAACATGCCACCAGACTTCGACTGGTGCACCACAATTGCACGACTCTCTTATGCAGAAAGACATTGAGTGACCCATGACCCGTCAGCAAAAACCAAGACATATGTTGAAACCAAAATCAGGGCTGCTGTGAACAAACCTAACAACTGGCAACATCCCCACTTGTTTGCCATCTCGACAAGACACATTCGCTCTCCCATGGCAATGCCCAAGTACTTCACCTCGGCGACGCGCCTGAGCACAGATCCATCAGTCAAACGAACGAGTGGCTTGCGAGATAATGTTCCCGCAAGAGCATCATGTTGGTCTTATCGACACCAACATCTACACCGACATGTTCTGATCATCGCCTAACTATCGTCATCATAGCTAGGACCCTCTGCTCCAACTGGGCCCTTAACCATTATGAGTAGGTCATCAGAATACGCACAAACTTTGCATTGATCACTTTGCTGCCGCAATAGTGGGCCCATCATGAACTTCCATATATACGAGTATGGACCACAGACGGATCCCTGCGGACAGCTACGAACAACATCGAGCTCCATCGCACTATTTGCCCAACTACGCTAGCCGTTCTGTCACAGAAAAAACTACGTCAAAGCGCAACTACTGGCACCCTACCTCCCGAAGCCTTTACAATACCCTCACCCACAGCAGGTAATCGAAAGCGCCCTTGAATTTCACGAATATACCAAGATTCAGTGGATTCGCTTATGCATCTCTAAACTTGCACCCAGGCGTCCTCAACATTACGGCCCCTTGTAAAGCCGTATTGCCAAGGGCACATGTCGGCAATGACTCTCTCACTAATTTTTTGCACCATTATTCTTTCCAGTACTTTTCCAAGCACTGGAAGCGGACTAACACCCCTCCAAGATCGAAGATTGCTCCTGATCTTGTCGGGCGATTTTAAGAGTACAATGACCCTGGCTGTTTTCCAATTGACGCTAAAAATAGCCAGCATATACACAATGCCTGTGCAAAGCCTCTATGTAGTCCGGAATGCTTTTACACATTTCTCCGGTTATTCCGTACATATCAGGTGACTTCCGTGTCTTGACGAGCGTCATGCTTCCCACGGTCTCAGCTCTTTCAAACTGTGGTGACAAACCGATCGAAATTAGAGATTTGTCAATTTTTTAATCTGGCAAACTGTGCAAAAGCAATGCTATAATTTGTATTCCTTTGGCAATCCCTTTATATACATACTCGTATAGCCAATAGCTCTTAAGAAAAAATGAACCAATCATTCAAATAATTTTTAATCCAACATTTCGACTTTCCACGGTGTGGAATGTATGAATATATTGGTCTTGACCGATTATAGCGTAATGCCTATCCAACTCTTGGCTAACTATGCCCTTAGTTTCAACTATTTTTTGTTTTAATTCGCATGCCAATTTCTCTCATAGCCAGCTGTCCATCATAATTCCATCTCATTTCCTTTGCATTGTCAGGGTTCATATTCCCATACCTCTTGTTTCAATTTATTTCAAAAGAGGATTCTTCTTTTCAGTTGAATCGGAGATTCCTTTAACTTTTCTGAGTCTGTATCTCGCCCATTACTACGGAACATTCGCCACTTTTGTTACATTTTCACAATAACTTCTCATAAATTGGTGTTGTTGCTCTTCCTTGTTGGCAGGGCACGTTATAAAGTGTAAATGGTGAATGGGTGACTGGGCGACAGCAGCCTTTCCACTTTCTACTGATCAGCTTTCTCCGGCCTTTCGCTTCAAGTTGACAATATTTGCGACGGGTGCCTGCTAATCCTTAGGACCCATATGTGTTACATTTTCATGCATGTGTGTACCCGGCAATGGTGGTGGTGTTGCTATCTTTGTATGATGGTGTCAGTTAGTTTTACCGGTCTTACGAGCAACAGATTTTCTCCGCCGTACTTATGCCCGCAGATTTATTTATACACAGTTTTCCTCGATTTCCCTAACTTTTGGTCTGTGTTTAGCCATTTTCCGTACGGCTGGTACGATATGAGAGGGTGTGTGAGTGTGACAAGCGCCAGTGTCTAATGTAAGTCAACACATTTGGCCCACATTTGAGGGCATTTTCTCTGTTGTGTCTCTATTTTAATCGACCTAAAATAGAAACAGCCCGAGTGGGTAGTTTCTTTTTTTACTTTTCTTTTCCTCTTTTTTATGCTTTGGCAACATCATGATGAATTGGACTGCAATGAATAACGACGAAACAACAACGGCAATGGGGAAAAAATGGAGACAATATATAACCGAATAGAGAGGAGCACCAGCAACGGAGCCAGCAACTACAAAGTCAGAGATGGAACCAAAAAAAAAAAATAACTGGGGTATTGTTTGTTTAAGGGGTTTAAGAGATTAAAATGCTCTAATGAAAAAAATTGCGAGTGCCAGCATTGTGATATTGCTGAAACCGAAACAGTTCGTAGGTAACTCGATAAATATTTAGTAAAGCAGCTGCTAAGTTAATGATGAAATAAGGCAAAGTTGAAAGTTAATGTTAAAACATTGTGGGGTCCGGCAATCTGCAATGGAATCTTAACCACAAAATATTTGTGGAATTTACCTGTGCAATTTCAAGCAAAGATTGCCAAAGACTGTGTGGTATTGACAGGTTTTCATGAATTATATAATAATGCTATACTGAAATCCAAAATCCAAAATACAAATACAAAATCAACAATACTGAATCCAAAATTTAAATTTTACTTAGATGTAAAAGTGAAACTCAGCTTCACAGCTGATTCGCAATTGTTCGGTGTTGTGTGGGAAAACAATCACAAGCAGCAGAGTTACCAGTAATGGTTAAAGACTCCTTAGAGACTTTTCATTCGTTCATCTTTCATGACCTGCCAAAATATAAATGGACTAGAGTTAGCCTTTCTAATTGAAAAATATGATAGAATTAGAATTGGTTTCGCTCAACACAGCAAAAAATAATAATATATAAAGTGGGTTATATTGATCCAACTCTTCTGGTACTTTCAGAATTCATTTTAACCAAAGTTCTGTTTGTCCTCAGCAAATTTTAATTGTATCATTGAGCAACCCAAGTTTATAAATCGTAATGATGATACTCTAATTTTATACTTCCCATGCAATTGACTGAGTTAATTTGTATATTCGTAATTTCATACATATCCTTCACTTCCATAAAATTTAACCAAATTTGGATAAAGTTAGAACTGTGAATGAAAATAGAATTCAATATCATATCCCTTAAAAAGGGATGAGGATAGAGTCGGATAGGAAATTTTGGCGAAAATGGTATTGATATTTTGGTGAAATTTTCCAAAACTATCTGCTCGGAAACATTTATATGGTATTATTTCTCTACGTCGACGCTGCTCTAAAATATCTTACGTTTTACAAAAAGTGTAGTTAAAGGATTTGGTAACAAAGGATCGCCTAAAAGTTGAACAGAAAAGTAGACTTTTCGATTTTATCACAAAAGTTGATTTTAACTCTTTTAATTTTTTTCCATAAAAATTCGATTAGTTGAAATTCTATTTACCAGTATATAACTCTATTAAATCCAGGTCAGCAGTTCATGTATTTCATTATGAACTCCTCCCCTAACTAGGGTTACGTCAGATTAGGTCAGTGTGGCAGTCTGAATAGACAGACTCACTTAGACTGTATAGTGCATTGTGATACCACAGAAACTAGAAATATGGATGTCCCTAGTTTCCACCATTGAACCATCTTGAGCGCCTCAAGAAGCTTTTAAGTCGGACTATATCTATGTCGTCCAGATCCACAGGTCCCTAAAGAAATAAGAGCCCAGAGTTGATCACAACCGGTTCGCCAGGGCGAGGCAACTGCAGAGAAGGTGTTCTCCTCCTCCTCTTCATCCCCATAGCTCCCGCAGAAATCACCAGTCGCAATCTTCAGTCTCATTGCATGTCTTCCAATCAGGCAGTGTCCCACATAAGGCGAATGTAGAAATGCTGAACCATATCGTTAAGAGATCTACGGCATTTCAAGACTGATGTTGAGTTCAGGAAGACAGATCCAGATCCTCCGTGGTGAGGACGTTATATCTTAGCCATTCTGCCACTTCCTAAATGGCCAAAATTTCGACCTGATAAATACTACAGTGGTCAGGTAATCTTCTTGAAATACCTAGTCCTAATTGTACCAGGAGTTCTACATACTTCGTGTACTTCTTGTCGAACAATAGTTCAGCAAGTGTGTAGTCTACGGTGCCTGCTATGTCAAGCACCTTGTTAAGGATTAGCTCTCTTAGTCTTACTGCTGTAGCTGCGACAGTTTGCATACTGATTATGTCTAGAGGTAGTAAATGCAAAGTTAAATTTATTTCATCGGATGGGGTGGTGCGAACTGAACTATCAACTTGTAGAAAATTGGACTCCAATATTTTAGCAATTCGAAATTATAGCTCATAGCGTTTATCCATTTTTCTGTTTCAAAAGTGAAGTTATTTAACTAAAGCTATGATTTCGATAAAACTTTTATTTCAAGTTTGGACCTGGTCACTATGTCACTTAAATGACCGCATCTGAAGTGATTGCAGCAAAGGATCCTGTTGGGGTATTTTCCATCACCTTTCTACACATTTAGGGCGGTATCTTGGCTATAGCTTGACGAATATTATTTTTCAAATGCTTTAACGTTTGAAAATTATTCACGTAAACAATCTTTGACACAGCCCCACAAAATAAATCCTGACGGCGTCAAATTGCATGGTCTTGCCATCCAATCGAGGTCGCCAAAATGTGAAATTACGCTTTCTTTAAACTTCTCATGCAGTAAATTCAAAATCGGCTGTGTTGTGTGGTTCGTGGCACCATCTTGTTGAAATCACATATCGTCCAGTTCATAATCTTCAAAAGCGCTCTGAATTGAAATTCGGATTATTCGCCACATTTTCACTAACAGGAGCGATATTTTCCGCCGTGCGTACATTGCAATGATGCCCAGGTCTTGCCACATCTGTAACGCTTCCAATCTCTTCAAATTTATTTATAATCTTACCAATTTCTTGCACATCAGGTCGATTATGATTACCAAAATCAGCCCTTAATGCACGATAAGTGCTGACGTTTACAACACCACTTTTGTAGTAAGTTTTAACTATTTTTACACATTCATCGCTTATTAAACGATCCATATTCGTAAATGACAAACCTTTCACTAAATAAAAAACACTTCAGATGTCAGGTAATTTAACAGCGTACAGCCTTGCTAGACCGACATTTTAAAACCACGAAATGGATAACCCTGTATAAAAACTAGCAAATGCTAGTCCTAAAAATTGAAGCTTAATTTTTCCAGTCTTCGATTTCGAACAAATCCTCTTATTATATGGAAAAAAATCTACGAATTATATTCGTTATTCTATCTATGCAGCATAATTATTTCAGAAATTGCCCACCGATTCACCCACGTAACGACAGCTTACATTCATTTTCTATTAAATCCACTTGAATGAAAGTTATTTATTTCTTCCCAACTCTTTCCCTCCTCTATTTTAGTAGAGATTTTTTTATTGTTCCAACTTTTTGTTGCTGGCACATTTCAAGAATTTACAATATTGAGTATTGATTTCTTTGCAGTTTGTTCTATTTACGTACGAGTATTTCTTCCTCTCCACTGGCATTTGTTTTCATTTCCAAATCCGTTGCCCCAACCCCCCCCAACCACCAGCGTTGAAATTAACTTTTCAACTTGGCAGCTGTGCATGTCCGCGTCCCAGCTCAATTCATTAGACAAAGTAAGAATAAAATCATCTGCATGTATCAGATGCATACAAATACTAACGAATACGAGGGTCGTACATAGTGATGCCTTTGCGACAACATCAACATTAGTCAATAATAATGAAAACTGTGCTCTTTGATGGCACTTTCCCCATTTATCGTACACAAAACGTCCGTATGTAATCAGCACTGATTTTTGCCTTAATGCTTGCAAAATAGATATGATGCCACTTAAGGGGCGGACAGATTCTACCAGGGGGAAGGATTGCATGAAGTGGAATTGATGTCGAGACTAGGATTACTTTGATTACGCGACTGATTGTTGTTTTATAATTTTAGGTCAACAATTTGCGAGAAGGGGAAAACCGATAGAATGACAAGGTTTCGTATGAAAACAAATGTGTAGACGTAAAGATGGACAAGCATTAAAATTTCGCATGGGTCGGAGATGAAATACTCTGCACCAATAACCTGTGGGCAGTTCAAAAATGTCGCTGGTACGACCCCCATTCTTATACATAATATTTCGACGTATTTCGTTTGTATAACGAAATATTCTTTAAAATAAATTTCGCAATATTGATGTTTGTAAAAATGTATAAACTGGGATATTTCCTTCTCGTATAAATAATTGTTTTCTTTTAATTGGCGAATAAATTATAAAAAGTTAAGAAAGATGAACTGATTAACATATACCGGGCTATCCACTTTTCGGCTTCAAAATAAAAGTTAAATAAAATACTCATAAGGCTATGATTTCGATGAACATTTTATATAATGAAATTAATGCTTGGATTTAAATGACCGCCTTTGGTTTGGTTACATCAGTGGATTCTATTGAGGTAGTTTTCGACCACTTTTTCGCACATTTCAGGTGGTATGTCGGCAATAACGTGACGAATGTTGATTTTTAAATGTTCCAAAGTTTAGGAATTATCCGCATAATCACTGCCTTTGATCCAGCACCACACAAGAAAGTCAACAGGTGTCAAATCGCAAGATCTTGAAGGCCAACTGACATCGCAAAAACGTGAAATTACACTTTCTGGAAACTTTTCATGCAATAAACACAAAATCGATTGTATTGTGTTGTTCGTGGCAGCGTTTTGTTGGAACCATATATCGTTCAGTTCATAAACTTCAATTGCAGGCCAAAAAAGTCAGTTGTCATACAGCCATAGCAATCTGAATTGAATTTCGGATTATCCGCCACACTTTCACTGACAGAGGCGATATTTTCGGCTGTGCGTATATTTGCGATGGTGGACAGGCCTTACCACATCTGTAACATTTCAAGTCTCTTCAAATTTCTTTATGACCTTGACAATTACTTACACAGTAGGTCGATTTTGATGACCATAATCACCCTGTAATTCACTAAAATTGCTTACGTTTGAATCACCACTTTATAGCTAGTTTTAAGTATTTTGACGCGTTCTTCGGTTGTTGAACGATACGTATTGGTAAATTTCCCTTTCACTAAATAAATAACTCTTCAGATGAGAGGTATATAACTGCTTCCAGCCTTGCCAGACCGGCGGTTTTCAAGCCACTAAATAGATAACCCTGTAGCTTTACCCGACATCCTTTTGTGTCCGCTTAGAATTTTGGGAGGGACCATTGATTTTTGTTAAACAGCCAGTTGATTTGAGTTTTATCATGAGAGGCGTGACCCCACAATCCATTTAAATTTGCAGTACTAAATGACAGGAGATGGCAGATGAAAAATTATTTTCATTAAGTGGTTCAATTTGCATGGGAGGTACCAGAGAAGACATGGCAATGCACTCTATTTTAAATCTCCGAACATAATTTATCATAGCCATAATGTGTAACATATTTAAACGAATGTAGTGCAATTGCTTGAAAGATATGAAATCAAGAATTTATTGAGGTTACGAAATAGGAACTACGGAGAAAACACCGAAATTATAGAAATCGGAAAATTTGTATTTAGACCATTTATAATTTCTTGTTGCGGTCTTGGTTGTGCCAAATTATGGGAAGTTGCGCTAAAATTAATGGCTATCATCAGTTCATCCAATCAGCCACCCAGACAGACGGACCTCACACAGTTGACTCAAAAAGTTATGAAACAAATTTGCTGAAACATTACTTGGAAGTTTTAGACTCTTCCCTCTGGGTGTTAAGTTTTTTTCCGATTCAAATGATATTGTTTGAATCCGAAACCAACTTTAATTTAGAAATAGTCCTAATTTTATATTCCTTCCTGTATTATGAGTATTTTCTTCCCTTATATTGATTAATCACTCGAGCAGTATTCTAGCAGTAAGTTTCGTTAGTAGACGTAGGCTTGTCAACCTTTACTTCTAACGATATAAGTCAGTTCGTCTCTAAATCTCAGTCAAATAAGTATTCCTCAGTTATTGTATAGAGGAAAAGAATCATTGGAAAATCTGAAATATATTGTCATTTTTACCCAACTATCATCAACAATTTATTATTGTGGCCCTGAAGGTGAAATACATTTGCAGACAAATAAAAACCGAATTTAATGCTTACGTACTTCGTCGTTCTCATTTCTCTGATACCTCTTGAGCAAATATTTGTCGATGTTCCCAACCCCCCATACGCGCGAAAACAGATATATACCTTCATTATACTCGGGAGAAGATATATGTACAAAGTTTAGAAAAGTCCTATTTTTGAGTTTAGTCTTGGCACAGGCAAGCTTATTTCATGGTAGGATAATTTGGCACACTTGCATTGTAACTGCATTAACAGCCAGATAAGTGGGCTTTGTCAAAAATGCCCTCTTCTAACCCACATTTATTTTCTCCAGTAGAAAATGAAAAGTTATTGACAATGAAATATTTCTGTTTTCTTCTATCCGTACAATTTTGATGTTGTGAACATTATTCGTAATACATCTCACACTTTGGAAATTGTAATAATAATCCTACGATGAGATTTCTGAATTTTCAACAGATCGAAAGAGAAAATAAAACCAATTCAGAAGATGATAAATGCGATTATTGAATGATTCAACACATTACAAGACATCGCTATAAATGACACTAAATATAAAAGAAGTGCGATCAAATTTATGAAGTATCAGGTAGCCCATTTCATGGTTTTAAAGTCGCCGGTCTGACAAGGCAGTCAGCCGTTAAATATCGTACCTGTCATTTAAAGTGCTACTTATTTAGTGAAAGGTTTGCCATTTACGAATATGGATCGTATAACAATCGAAAAATGCGTAAAAATCGTTAAAACTTACTACAAAAGTGGTGATTGAAACGTGGACTTTTCGTTTTAAATCGAACAAATTTTCTTCAGCGATGGAGCTCACTTCTCACTCGGTGGTTGCGGCAACAAGCAAAATTGTCGCACATAGGGCTCGCGGAACCCACAAGTGGTTGTTCAGAAGCCATTGTATCCGCAAAAAGTGACTGTTTGGAAAACAGAATACTCTATGGATAATCTTATATATTCATCAGGTGTCTGGTGTGATTTCTACAATGGTGAGATTAGTGCACAGAGGTTGAAGAGCATACCAATTGAAAAAAAAAATTGATTTACTTTTGTAAACCAGAAATTTCCGCATAAGTATGACTGCAAACTTGGCATAGAACATTATCGTTAGCAGAACTTAGTTTAAAGAAAACCTTTTTTATACTGAATTTAGTGTAATTAGACGAAAAATGTGAATCTAGGAACACGCTGGTTAAATTAAGTAATTGTGTATGGGAGGCACCAGCAATGGCGTGGTTATCTATGCGATTTTTCCATTTGGATTTAGGATTTACACAAGAAATTTCTAATTTGATAAATCGGCGATTTTGTGTGAGAGGCACACGAATGGGCGTGGCAATGCGCTCTATTTTCATTCTTACGACTTAGCTGATCAAACATTTGATGTGAGGGAATTGTTCAGAATTCTGTGCAACTGATTGCAAATTTTAAAGATACGAATATATGAGTTACACTGGTCATTGGTATAGGAGGTACCAGATAGGGCGTGATCAGTTGTTCGAGTTTTCTCTAGTCTTACCAGACATTATAAATCAAAAATTTTGAAAAATAGATCAATTTATGTGGGAGATCACAGAAGGCACTTGATGATGCCGTCCATTTGTATTTTCAAAATTTACTTTAGGAAATCTCTTATCCTGTAACTAATTCTAGTTAATTTAGTGCAAGTAAATTAAAGGTATGAATCTTATAACAGCTTAAATGGATCAATTTTATGCTTTGCGGTTAATCAGTCGATTTTTTTGAATTATAACCAAACTCCATGGAGTAATATGATGGGCAAAATCACAGGCTGCCGCAATCTGCGAGTTAGCATCTCGGAAAAAGTGGTCAATTTGCCAGAAAGGTTGGTCCGATGAAGCTCTTTTGCGATCTGGAGAAATATTTAACTATACCAACAAAAATTATTCATAAAAATCTACGGCAGATATCGTTTCTGCTAACGAGCCTGATAGACGGACATCACTTTATCGAATTAAACTGCGCTGAAGAACATTCGTTCACAAGATATTTCATACGTTAGATGCTTCTTCTTTAATGTCATATTTCTGCCGCATCAAATAATATATTTCTAAGTCAAGGTTGTGTCAACGTATACTGATCCTACATCAAAGTATGTGTCAGCTAAATCTGAGCGATGTCACACCTTTTTTTAGTAATCCACAAAATTGTTCACAGTTACTAATCGATCGTCATAAAAGTTAAGCGCAGTTGTCAGAAACTATAATACGTTAGGTTAAGATTAAGAATGATTTAAGTTGGGAAGTTGCATGAATATAAAGCATCACGTCTTAGCAAAAGGTGAGCGGTAACACGTTTCTTTTTTAACAATTGCGATAGCGGTCAGAGAAAAATTTATAGCTTCATCCATTCTACATAAAGATTTAAGCGGCCACAGTTAATACGCTATTAAAGATTAATACGAGTATACGATATTTGTTAAAAAAAAAAAAATACCATGGGTGACACTTTGAAACGAAATTCATAAAATTCTGGTAATGCTAATTAACGATCAAACCAGATTACATTTGGAAAATATAAAGCAAATAATCGTATTATAGACAATTCAATCCAGATTCTATTTTAGGTAGGGGTTTAAATGCTATGCGATTAAAGAAAATGTTTCATTCCCACTTTAATTGTAGCGTTGCTGGGCCGTCTAGCCGATCACAAAAATATATAGGTACCAATAATCCTGACAATTTATCATTCTATAGGGGTATACATTTTTTGGATTCAAAAGTAAAGTTAAATAAAACACACATAAATCTATGATTTCGACAAAACTTTTATTTCATTAAAATGCTTATACCTGGCAATTATGTACAAAATACAATGTCATTTAAATGACTGCCTCTGGATTGGTTGCAGCACTGGATCCTTTTGAGGTCTCTTCACCGCCATTTTCGAGAAAATACGGCCCAATTACACCTCCAGGCTATAATGCTAAACCAAACAGTCACAAAGGACTTTCCACAATCAATTCTGCAATTACCCCATGTACGACAATTTTGCTTGTTGACGTAACCGCCGAGTGAGAAATGAGCTTCAGCGATGAAGAAAATTTGTTTTCGATTGAAAGCCTACGGTCGAAACACCACTTACAACAAGGCTCCAGAAATTGAAAGTTCAAGAATAGTGAATTCCAGAACTTGATTCCAACAAGATGGAGCTACCTGTCACACATCAAATGGCTTCATGGTGGTGGTGAAGCAGATGTTCCCTGGCAGACTGTTGAAGAAAATTTTGGAGCAAAGAAATATGTATATTTTGCACAGTTTAATAATAATAATTTGCGTTTCATTCAACTCTATATTTCTGGTAATTTAATTTATGTCAGGCCTCTTGTTTAAGAAATGCTATAAGTAATATTAAGATTTGCCATAAATGAATTGAGCACTGTCAGTTAGCCCTTATTGTACAGATAAAACGATTGTTCAGTCAATTTCGTTGTCGTCACGTACGCCACAATTATATGTTATTTAATTCATTTTCCCTGAAAGGTTGTTGTAGCATCCATAGAAAATACGTTGGTTACAACAGTTCTTACGATCCTGTCATGTATTATTATGCCACCATTACGATCCGCCCTCGTACAAAACAAGTTGTTTTGTGCTCGCGTTGCCCCGAGTGAGGGTGCACAAAGTAAGGCAGTGGATGTATCCCAAAGTCAATAAACTCATGTAACATCTATTAGGGTAAATACCTACATTTGTTGCTGAAAATAAGATGCTCCCGTTTATAAAAAAAAAACAACATTCACTTCAATGTTGTAAATTGACATGAATGGTGATGTTGCCTTTGTTTTTTTTATAATACTTTTCCTCATTTTTTGCCATTTCCGTTTGGTGTCAATGTTTTCCTTTTTTTCTTTTTTTTTTTTTGTACGCACACACCCACACATACACACAGCGCTTTTTTGTATGTAGAAAATAACAATAATTCCAATCAAAAACGAAATGGAAAAAAGAAAACCTACACAGCAAAAAAAAAAAAAAAACCCAAGTTTTGAAGTAAGCGATGAAAAGGATATTTATTGAGTTTTGCAAAACAATCAATCGATTCAGTAAGAAAATCATTTGGCGAAAGAAAAACACACAGACCGATATTTACTTTAGGGTAGCAGTTGAATTTATAGAGAAGAAAATTTTAAAATTTACCGTACAAAATATTTAGCCGTTTGTTTTAAAATTACTATGTGCGTAACTTATATTTAATTTAATTTTTAAAAAATCTTAAGGAATTAGATGTAGAACTACATAGTGGCGCAAATAAACAGACTACGACGAAAATTCAGATAACGTTTAACAGTGTTATGATAAATTTATACTCACTGCGGTGTCCTGCTCACAAGGAGTGGTTTCAAAATCGCGGGTCTGGCAAGGCTATCAGCTGTTAAATACCTGTCATCTCAAGTGTTATTTATTTAGTGAAAAGTTTGCCCTTTATGAATATGAATCGTTTAACAAACGAAAAACGCGTAAAAACTGTTAAAGTTTACTACAAAAGTGGTGGTGCATTCAAGCGTAGGCACTTTTCGTGCATTACGGGGTGATTACGGTCGTCATAGTCGACCTTTTGTGCAAGAAATTGGCAAGAATATAAAGAAATTTGAATAGACTAGAAGCGTTGCAGATGTGGTGAGGCCTGTACATCATCGCAATGCACGCACTGCCAAAAATATCGTTTCTGTTTGTGAAAGTGTGGCGGATAATCCGGATTTGTCGATTCCACGGCCTATCTTACAGCATATTTTGCATTCGGAATTGCACCTCCATCCATATAGAGTCCAAGTCAGGCAACAATTAAAGCCGACTGGCCGTTTACAATGGCGTAGATATGCTGATTGGGTACTGCAGCAACAGACCTTCAATGCTGATTTTTCTATCAAAATATTCTTCAGCGATAAAACTCATTTTCCACTCGGTGGTTACGTTAACAAGCAAAGTTGTCGCATGTAGGTCTCGGAGGACCCAGAAGTGATTGTGGGCCATATGATGATGATGATGATGCACATAATGGAGATGGCGTTGACAGTTACCGTCCAACTTTTTTTTGGCCTGCAATTGAAGATTATGAACTGGACGATATGCGGTTTCAATAAGGCGGTGCCACGAGTCACACAACACGACCGATTTTGGCTTAATTGCATGAGAAGTTTCCATAAAGCGTAATTTCACGGTTTGGAGACTTCAATCGGCCACCAAGATCGTGGGATTTGACACCGTTAGACTTTTTTTGCAGAGCTACGTTTAAGGCCGTTTTTTTGCGCGGATAACCTCTAAACGTTGGGGCGTTTGAAACTAACATTTATCAAGTTATCACCGAGATATCGTCCGAAATGTGCAAAAAAGTCTTCGGAAAATACCTCAGAAGGATCCTCTGCTGCAACCAATCCAGAGGTGGTCATTTAAATGATATAGTATCTCATATATAATGGCAAGGTCCAGACATTATAGTGAAATAAAATCTTTATCCAAATCAAAGCTTTATGTGTGTTTTATTTAACTTTTCTTTAGAAAAAAAATGGATAACCCGTTACTTCTAGATTATATACCGATTAATTCTTAAATTACTCTTTTTTTATATTTTATGTCATTAATAATTATAAAAATGTTAAAATCATATTATATCTTCAGTATTTATTTTGATTTGGTTTTTTATATTTACCTATATATTGTTGGGTATATTAAATATAATATAAGAATTATTGTCTATTGTAGTTAACATACAATTGGTCGGAAGGCTTTCAATTAGATCCAAATAAATAAATAAATAAATGAATAAATATGTCACTTTATTCGGCCAAAAATGTAACTTCTAGTAGCAAAAGCCTAAACTATCAAGTAAGTTTTTACCAAATGTGTTTCCAGACCTTTTAAGACAATTAAGCGCTATCCTTCGATCTGGCTGGCAGACAGACAAGATAACTGCCTTTAGTTTTTATGAGACTTCCAAGTACTTGCCACAGTTTGTATATATTAGGCTGTGTCAAGTTTGAAGAGATTTCGTAAAGATTTCCCAATCGCTTTAAAAGGTCACACAAAGCGTTCGGTCTAAAGGTAATTGATACTTTGGACGCTTCCTTTTGGGTGTTGTGTCGTATCAAATTCAATCCTCATTCCTTCGTTTGACACAATAAAAATTAGTACGTTTTTGTTAAGTCTTTTCATTGGCTTTCGACATTAATTGAATGTAAATAATCTCTGCGCTCAGTGAAGCATGTGCGACAGCCAGAATGCTTTGACTATCACTCGAATTAATTCCCTTAAATCATCCAAAATTGTTGGTTTACAATTTGTGTTTGAATTAACCCCACAGGAAAAAATCAGTTGCAGTAAGGTCAGGAGAATTTCGTGGACTAAAGGAATTCGGGGTTTCTTAATCAGCTTCTTGGCAAATTCTCGCTGCAATTCTGGCACAGCAAAAGTAGCATCTTATTGAGCATACAGAGTTCAAAGAGTTTCTCTTGCAGCATATTTTTTAAATGAAAAACTCTGTATCTTTAAGTAATACTTTTGGTAGCAACATCAGTATTTTGCTAGCGTTTTTCAATTTTGCTGTATCGCAAATTTGAAATTTCTTTCTTTAAATTTGTATCATTCTGCAAAAAGTGTAATCTATTTTAAATAAATATATATATGAGATATAATATAATAAAAAGAAATCCATTATTTTTTCCAATAGATAACTTAAGTAATCTCTATCTCGCGTTGTATAAGTGCTATCGAGCAACGATAGATGGCGTAGTCAAAATACTACTCAGAGAATTTTGCGTTGCTTAACTCAGTATTCTTTGAGCAGACGACAAAGATGGACAGCAGCAAAAAGAAAATACGTTAATTTTACAGTTTTTATTTGACAAAGGCGAAAACGCAAGACAGACGACTGAAAATGTGAACAGTGAACAGTTTCTGTTCCTGATACTCTAACAGGCAATAATGCGCAATTTTCATTTCATCGATTCCGATCCGTTAATTTTCATGTCAAAATGTCCTACATTCTGGAAAGCCAATTGTCAAAAACGCGATAAAATAATGGAAATAGTTAAGTCTGACCGCCATGAAAACATTACTTGGATTACTTAAAAACATAAAAACCCGTCTAAAACCTTTAATAAGGATGGATACAAGAAAAAGCTCAATATTTTAGTTAATGCAAAAAATTTCATAAACCCAATCTCTGCTAAATTGCAACAAAATCGACACATTTCTGAAGCGGATGGTGATTGGCAATGAGAAGTGAGTCACTTACGACAACATCTGCTATCTACGATAACAAATATCAGAGCTGGCGCAAATACTGGGAAATCAAAAGTTGATAGTCAGAATGTCACACTTTTAATTCCCACCTTTACTGTCAACAATTGAATCATGTGAAGGAAGCAGTCCCTGAGAAGTGGCCTGCTTTGGCGAATAGGAGAGGAATTGTGTGTCCATCAAGACAACGTCAGAACACAAACATTTACATAAATTCTCCATCAGAGGGCTTCAAGAGAGCCCTGCAAAAATCAATTGTCGCAGTTTGTTTTGCCAATAGAGACGAGGATTTCTGTGATAGAGAACTAATGAATTTACGCTTAAAGTGGTAATAAATTATCAAATAAAACAGTGCATATTTTACCTAAACAGAATCATTTCTACTATGCTATGTAAAGCCCTCAATGTCCTGAAAGATATAAAAGATTTATTTTTACTATAACTTACATAAAAAAGTAAAACTTGCGGATTTTAAAAGTGTTTGAAATTTAAATAACCGTGACTAGATCTATATGCGACACATCTAAATGCTGTTCAATTTTACTTAAATTTCAACAGTGGTAGTGAAAATCCGAATAGTCAATTAAGAGGCAAAGCGAACTTCAACTTTCCTAAGAAGAGTTTTGTTGTCACCCTAATGTACATGAATAAACACAATTATATATATATGCGAACGTATAACTATTAGCATAAGTATGCCAAGCGTGTGTATTGGTATACATGTATGTGTATGTACTTCAGAATTTTCTCGGTATAAGGGATTGAAATTAGATTTCATTGAAATTGTTTCAAGAGGTCTTCAGTTGCTTTTGAGGTTTGGGAAACAAAGGGGAAAAACTTTCATTAAAACCGATATCTATTTCCATTCGTCATCTTTTTCTCAGCTCCAATTGACACGATTGTGAAAGGTGTCAGTGCTGCGAGAAGTACCTCCATCTCGAAAAGCAAATTAAATTTCATTAGGCTTGATTGAATTTAAATAGATTTTTTGTTTAAAGCTCCTGGAAATGGGGAACACACTTTAAGTTAATCGACAATAGAGAACATATTAAAATAAATTAAATTAAGTTTTGTTTGTAAATTAAAGTTATGTCAGCTGAATAATTCGAACAGTGCGATATTAAATATTAATAATTGGAATAATTTTTAATATGCCTTTAATTAAGGTAATGACTATTGTTGCTGGCATTGCATGCCAATTGACAGACATCAAATTTAGAACTATCGTTGCTATTACTTTCATACTGGACAGTCAATGAAAACAGATAACATTTTATATGTTGGCAGAGGGGAAAAAGGATTATAAACACTGTCAGACTGACTAAGGAACTGATTGATATCCATTTAGTAGTTTCAAAACCGTTGGTCTGGCGAGGTTGTCAGCTGTAAAATGCCTGTCATTTGAAGTGTTATTTATTTAGCGAAAGGTTTGCTATTTAAGAATCTGTATCGCTTAACAACCGAAGAACGTGTAAAAATAGTTAAAACTTACTACAAAAGTGATGATTCAATCCTAGGCACCTTGCATGCATTACG
Source organism: Philornis downsi (assembly GCA_019455685.1). Classification (NCBI taxonomy): domain Eukaryota; kingdom Metazoa; phylum Arthropoda; class Insecta; order Diptera; family Muscidae; genus Philornis; species Philornis downsi. The sequence continues at coordinate 816,539 of JAHXMU010000160.1, forward strand.
AGGTGATTATGATCGTCATAATCAACCTACTTCGCAAGGAATAGGGATGATTATAAAGAAATTTTAAGAAACGGGAAGCGTTGCAGATGTGATAAGGCCTGTGCATCACCGAAATGTACGCTCTGTCTCATGACAAGTTTCCAGAGAGCGTAATTTCACGTTTCGCCGACGCCAATTGCCCAACAAGATCATGCGGGTTGAGGCCATTAGACTTCTTTTTTGTGGAGCTACGGCATAGATCGTGTTTACGCAGATAATCGTTAAAAGTTGGAGCATTTGAAAGCCAACATTCGTTAAGTTATCGCCGAGAAATTGCGAAAAATTGGTCGAAAACTACCTCTAAAGCATCCACAGGAGGTCAATTAAATAAGATTGTATTCGGTACATAACGGCAATGTCCAAACATTTAATTGAAATATAAATTTCAACGAAACCTTATCTTTATGTGTGTATTATTTAACTTTACTTTTGAAACCGAAAAATGAATGTATATGTATATTCTATATATATATATAAACTTTATATTTTAGGCAGTTTTCATACCAATACATTCCAATACGGCAAAGAATAGCATCAGTATAAAACGTACCTATGCGACTTTTTGTCATAAGAGAATCGCACTGGTTTGGAAACACATTTGATGACAAAGAAATTATACAATTTGGTGTTGATCGTAGTAACGCACATTCTTGACATTAAATTCGAATGAATTTAAAAACCAGTACAGAAATTTCAATTAGGTGATCTGACTTATGTAAACCCCTTCCCAGCGGAAGAGGAGTGGAATGTGTGACAAATTTGGGCACCGTAACGTTACGTTTGGTTCATCCCATAGCGCCAGTTCTGCTTACCAAATGTGGCCCAATGGGAAAATTATATCACAATCACAACCTTCAAGCCAAGGAAGGTGAGGTTGTTACCCATTTAAAGTTTGAGAATAGGTTGGTGTTGCACTTTAATCTATTTTCATTCACAGATCTAAGTTTACTAAATGCGTGATGTGCGCTAAATCGTTATGAATTTAAAGCAAAAGATTTGAATCTGTGAATTTGTAGATTAAATTATGTAATTTGTATGGGTGTTAGCATAGAGATCGTAGTTATCCGCCTGTTTTTTTTCAAATTTAGCCAAGCATTGAAATGCAATATAATTAACAAAATATTAAACAATTACAATAGACGGTAAAAATAAGTTTTGATAAATCGGTCAATTTGTACGGTAAGTAGTAGAAGAGGCGAGACTATAAGAAGTGTGACGTGTTTCTTAATTCACCCAAACTTGGATAAAATTAGTAAAACTGTCTGATACATTTGAAACTAAGAATGTGAGGGTTTAATCCATAGATAACATGGAAGCTAACAGAAGGCGCTTGGTGGTCGTGGTTACATAAAACATTTTTCATAAATTTGATCAAATATTATAAGGCTATTCAGAAAACAAAAATCTACGATATTGCAGCTTACCAAATCAAGAAAACATTAAGAAAATGGATTGAATTTCGAAAAATTTGTCTACCTGTGTATATTAGTATTTGAAGAAGTGTTGCGGCAATCCAGTTCATTTTCATTCTTTCACAAAACACTGAACTCGTATCAAATTTGGCTAAATTTGGTGGAATTAAATAAAAAGTATGAGACTTAGAATACTTAGTTACTCAGCAGGTGACTAGAATATACACGTAAAAATAATTGAAAGGTCTTCGGTTCTTTATGCTTCTTCTCCAAGCTTGGACATTATTGCAAACACCCGCTCTTTTCAACGGTGTATTAACCACTTCTGCAGTTTTATCCACTTCCGCTCCGCCCATCGAATTCGTTGTCGAAAACTTTTCGTGCCGTTTTGCGTTTGTATCCATTCGCTTAACATGACCCAACCAACGCAATAGCTATATTTTTATGCGCTTGACCACTTCGGTGACGGTATGCAAGTCATGGTTCATTTGAAGCCGAAATTCTCCGTCAGCGTTGAAGGCTTCATACCTATATATTTTCTAAAGTATTTGTCTCTCGAAGACTACCAGCAACGATTCATCCACTTCTGTCACAAAACAATATTCTGCGCCATTGCAGTAAGACAAATGAAACCAATGTCTGGTACAGTACAATTGTTGTTTGCCGAGAGGGGACTTTGTAATAAATAGTGCACTTTTCACTTTCACTATTCATCTCTTAATCGCCATGTTTACACCACTAGTTTTGCTTAAAATGGAACCGAGATAGATGAATTTAACGTTCAAACAGGGTCTCAAACGAATAGACTCCTTGTTCATTGAAACAAGAACTTAGTTTTGACCTCGTTTGCCACCAGACTCATTTTGACTCATTCCGTCTCAATGTTTGAGAAGGCTGTAGTAACAACTTGCACGTTTTTGTCAATAATATCTATACCATCGGCACAAGCGAGAATTTACGGGTGAAATCGACCATTTATAAGGAAGGTAGCGAAATAACATAGTTTATCGGTCGATGTTCTTTCCAATTTTACCAAGCGTTATAAGCTAATAAAATTACCAAGATTATAAATTACTGTAGTTCACAAGTGAGGAGTTGCAGAAAACAACTTGATTTTCGGAAAATCGGTTTATATACGATTCCAAGGGAGGTGGATCGATATAGGCCCATTACAAATGCCGGTTACGATATGGCAAAATACAAGGCTTTGTCATTTACAACAGTTATTGGGTCTATTAGCCAGTTTGCCAGATAGCATAGTTGACGGACATCATTCAATCGATACTTGAAATTTAAGAGAAACAAACATTTGGTCGAAAGATATTTTGCACTTTGCGCCACCTCCTGAGTTTCAAATTTTTGCCTTTTTAAATGACATATAACTTCATTCCTTTCTGCGAGGATATAAGAACTCACAATGTAGTTTTAACCGCAGACATATGTATGCTACATAGTTCAGTACCTTCCATTAAGGGCCTTGAATTCAATACCGAAACAAAAAACGTGAAATGTCTCTTTGGCTTCAAAGGTATTTCAAAATTAAAAAATATATTTTCCAAATTACGTAGAGAAGAATTGTTTTTGGTTAGGAACTGCAATAATCATCATTTATCATAATTTTCATTACCAGATTCACTTCTGAAGCATCATGTAAATGGAATGGATCGTGAAGATTGGGTCAGGATTGACTCATTCCAGCATATCTTCAAATAAGACGCAACCACAGCACACACAATAATTTTTAAGTTTTTGGAATTGTTTCATAATTACGATTATAACTATTATAGAAAAAATACTAGAACAGAAAGGCCGAAAACAGTGATTTCGGCCCAATCGGTATATAATTTGTAAATCCAATATTTCAATATCAATATTTTAAATTCAATATTTCATACCACTTTGTGGTCAGCATATTTTATACTTAAGAATTGTGGCACCAACTGAGCACAACTTTCCACAACATTCGGAATGTAATATAGATTTCGAAAGTGAAGTTTTTAGGATTTTACTCAAATTTCAGATTTAAATCAAAATGCACAATATTGGCAAACCTATGTTTGAAAATACTAAAATGTGAAATGTTTTTAAATTTATTAATGATTTTCAATGTGAAATGATTTTAGTTTATAAAATATCAAGTACCGAAATAGCTATCGGTCCAGTTAGCTGTGTCAATGTAATCAATTTCGTAAGTTTTTGAATTATATTCTAAACGATTGTGAACCGGATTAAGAATTAAAATCATACAAAATGTGAAATTTTAGTTTTAATTGCGATATTTTCGAATTTTCAACCAACTTTGTTGAAACAAAAAATCGATTTAATCGATACTAAAGGTTTCTGGAAAAATGCTTGACCTATTAACGAATTTTCAATAGCACAGTGATCTAAGCCTTTTTCAATATTCCACACATATTCGATTCCTTTTTCGATATTAGCGTGGTTAAATAAATATTTATCGGCTGTGTCACAATTTTTTGCTTTAAGTCTTCAGGAATCTCAACGGAATCTCTATGATTTTCTTTTGGTTTTTTGTTTAATTATTACGAAATTTTAAAAAATTTATGTTTGTACAATTCAGCTCGAGCTTTCAGTTTTGAAATTCACAACATTGAAATGTAAATCTCGAATATAGATCAGAAACTGACATATTAAATGCGACATTTATAGGCAGTAGTCCAAGGCTCACTCTAGTGTGATGCTTATTTGATTACTTAAATGTTTTACTAAAGAAATGCACGTCTTACGGTCCACATTGTGCAGATTTCCCCAAATGTGTTTTATTTTCTAAAGTGGGTTTCAATCGCAAAAACTTACCAAATTCACTCCTACTCAAGTGGTTGCCTTTTTCAAAGTTGTTATGCCGAATGTTGCTATTCCAAGAACAACTTTCAACGTAGACGTTGCAACCGTTGCATTTGAATGAATGGGGGAAAATACAAATGTGGTTCAAACGTTTTTGTACTCAAATACAATATTCCAACAACTTTTAAGTGGCAGCAAAACGTCTTTTTGGTTGCCGTTGTTGTGAATAGAAAGGAGTCGCTTTAATGGCGCTTTCAATTCCTTTTAGCTGATGGGATGGATACATCAATGGGGTTCATCTAGTTGCAACTTCGGCAGAGAAATGCTCAGAGTGACTCAAAATTTAAATGAAATCCAGTTAACCGGTTTTTGCATTAAGCCAAATGCATCCAATTTTTGTAGAATTAGAGCTTCCTTTGATCGGATCGGATTTTAAGTAGAAATGACTAAGTTATACTTATGAAGATGCCAAAAATATATCAAGGAACTGAACCCTCAGTTCATTTCTAACAGGTATTTCACTTAGAAGTACTTTGTACGGAAAACGTTTTATGGCAGAACAGACTGCTAAACTGTCATGATATTTTTGTTAAGTATTGTATGACCGACTGTGATGTGATGTTTAGTATAAACGAAGATCGTTTGCATGATCGTGGGTGCAATCCCGGTGCAGCCATACATCACTATTTAAGCGGTGGACAGCTCGATGTATCTGACAGACACTTCGAGTAGTCTAGCAATCTCTTGCCAATGCTTCTCAAGCTGTTACGTTCGGAATAGTCGTTCTCACTAGATGTGAGAAGCGCTCCCATACCTCATTCATGAGATGCAAGGAAATTTGTTGTTATTTTATTGTATGATATTGATGACGAAAAGACTGGCGTTTGCGAATTATTTATCCGCATTGCGATAAACAGAGTTTTAGGAGAAAATGCAGTTATGGTCAACAAAATCGATCTACTGCACATGCAATTTGTATATTACCGAAAATTTTGAAATTGATGAAGAAAATATGGCATTCGTCATCACCGCTATGTACCCATTCTGTGCACCGTGGGTTTTCCTTAAAACATTTTAGGTTTTGTACCTTCACATGGAGCAATGAGGGTTTATATCATTTGATATGGCAAAAAATCCAAAACGAATCGTCTAAATTAAATATATTTCGACCAAATGTGTTTCGTAATCTTTGAGCGACGTCTGTCTGTCAGGATGGCTAGATAGAACAAACTAATCCGGTAAAAAACCCGCCTTATTGTACTCCCAAACAAATCAGCGATTTTACCCAAACATTCTTAGGTTCACCTCTATCGCATTGTCTCACCTCTTCTGATATCTTACAAACAAATAGTCTGATTTTCCGAAAGTCAATTTGTTCTCTGTAACTCCTAACACAAGGACTGTGGCCTTCTAAATTTTTCTTCATTCATTGTTTCATTGCTTTATATCATCTGTGAAATTAAATTATCGAAATGATTTTAAATATTTTTTTGCAATTCTTTCATTAATTAAATACAGAATTAATTAATTACTGAAAGTCACTAAAAATCACCCCTGGACAAATACAAATATTTAGTATCTCATAATTCAACTACTAGTAATGCGAAAGCTTGTCCATCTCTTTGGATGGACCCAAAAGAAAGGACTTAAACCAAACATATATTGTAGTTATAACATAATTAATACAATTTACGTATTAATACGATTTAATTATGTTATAAAATAATTTCTAACCAGTACATTATAATGTCGCTTTTTTTATACATTAAGAGAGAGATGATAGGATGCCAGCGATTTACCAATTTTCAAGCCGCGCAAATTTACCCCTTAGAAAAAGGACTGTGGTTATAGACATGAGTAACACTCGACTGAAATATCTGTGAGTATTTGCATTTAATTTAGAACACATACTTGTATGCTCGTTCAGTTCAGTCTTCTTATTTTGTGGAGAATAACATAAATTGTGAATTTAGCTAAGGCGTAAAATATTATTTATATTAAACCTACCCGGACATCAAACATGCCAACTAAACTCTGAATACTTTTCTATTATTGAGAATCGGCTTTGCAGATAAAGGACATAGAACGGGCTTATTTATAAGCCAAGTGGCCCAACTGAAAATCCTATACAGATTTAGATATAATTTAAGATTTGCAGATGCTTTTGTATTATAAATCTTGCGATTGCATGGTAATTTTCTTTTGTTCTTGTATTATCCTAAAATTATATTTTTCTTATTATATTTTACAACTAATACAGGGTGGCGCAATAGAACGTGCATATTTACCAAATAGATTAAAAAATAAATACAAAAGGTATGGTTAAAATAAATCTAAGGCATTGTAGATTAATAAATGAAGTTTATTTTTTAAAAATAACATCATCTAACTGGTGACCCTCTCTACGACGGCACTCCTCTAACCGCAAACGAAAATTATTGAAAACTTTCTTCAGTAATACTGGTGTAATGGCTGCCTTTTCACCACAAATATTCTCCTTGAGCTGAACGATGTTTCTTGGATTATTACTGAAGACTTTGTGTTTGAGGTATCCCCACAAAAAAAAGTCAAGAGGCGTCAAGTCTGGACTACGTGGGGGCCATGGGATATCACCTCTTTCCGAAATCAGTCTGCCAGGGAACATCTGCTTCACCACCGCCATGGTGTCATTTGATGTGTGACAGATAGCTCCATCTTGTTGGAACCAAGTTCTGGAATTCACTATTCTTGAACTTTCAATTTCTGGAGCCAAAAATCGGTCCAACAGCTCAACATAGCGTTCCATATTAACCGCGATGTTTTGGCTCCGCGCATTTTCGAAGAAAAAAGGACCAATTATTCCTCTGCCAGAGATTGCTGCCCATACTGTCACTTTTGGACTATGCAATGGTTTCTGGTGTTTGATTTTGGGATTTTCACTCTTCCATTAACGGCAATTTTGGCGGTTTACGAACCCATTCATAAGAAAATGAGCCTCGTCAGAGAAAAGGATATTGTCAAAATTGGAAAATCGATTAAGCATTTCATTAGCAAATGCGAGCCTTGATATGAAGTCAGACTCTTTCAATTCTTGTGTCAATTGCAGCTTATATGGATGCAGTTTAAGATCCAATGTTAAAATTCGTTGCAAACTTCGTCGCTATAATCGTAAGACAGACGATCTCTTGCGAGTCGACATTTGTGGATTTCATCGTACTGACTCCATAACTCTCTCAACATTGTCTTCGGTCTTAGATGTTTAATTGTAGTTTAAATGTTGAACCGGTATCTTCAAAACGCTTCACCCATATTTTAATTAAATTAGCACTCGGAGCTTCACTAATTCGCCGTAGTCCATATTCAGCACAATACGAGAGTTCTCGTGAAATGCGCGCACGCAAAATGCGCGACGCTTCCCGTCGAAGTGATTCATAGCGACTAAAACTCCATGAGCCCGCCAACGCAACGATGTAGGCAAAAATACTAGGTTAGTCATTTCACGGTTTCAAAATATTAAACTTTTATATCATTATAATGCTTTGAACTTACCATTATGTACGACATACAATAACATTTACATGACCGCCTCTGGATTGGTTGCACCAATGACACGTTCTGAGTTAGTTTTTGACCACTTTTTTGCACATTTCGGCAATAACTTGACAAACGTTGATTTTCAAATGCTCCAGCGTTTGGGGATCTTTGACGTAGTCTAACAGCGTTAAATCGCATGATCTTGGTGACCTATTAATGTTGCCAAAGCATGAAATTTCATTTTCTGGAAACTTCTCATGCAATAAAGCCAAAATTGGTAATGTTTTGTGACTCGTGGCACCATCTCGTTGAAACCACATATCGTCCATTTCATAATCTTCAATTGCAGGCCGAAAAAAGTCGGTTGTTGTACGGCCATACAGCTCTGAATTGACGGTAACAGCTTCTATTGCGTAACAGGTATAGCTGTTGTTTCTGTGCTAATTATTTACGCGAAAAATGCTTTGAGGGTTACTTTTAGTTGTTTTCATGCATTACCTTAAAACTTGCTGAAAAACCATTTAACAAATTCCCTTTCATCTCATGAATAAGATGTGGAAGAGCTTCTCACGTTCACTGAGCTTATACGCTTTCTATTTTTAGACTCACTCAACGGGACCCTACAGTTTAACGACGATTCCGAATATCACACTTTATGAAGCATTTACAAGACTTGTCGATTACTTGACTATTCGAAGTGTTGGTCGCGCACATCGCCGTTCAAATAATGGTAGATGGCTGTGTGCGGGGTTGAACCTAAGATCGTACGAACGATAGTCATGTGTACTAACGGTGGCGCCACGGTCGCTTACGCTGGAAAAAAACCACAATTACAGGCAAAAAAAATTCACAAGATAAAACTTTTTTTAATTTCCTCCAATTTCAATTATGTGGGTTGAAATATTCATCATATATTGCTCAACTAATTGAAGCCTTTTAGATTTTTCACTGGCGTACTTGAAATAATTATCCGAGTACATTTTTTGATCGAATGTTGCACATTTCTATGAAAAGGTTTCCGATTCCAACAGAAAATAACGTTGTTATTCATTTCGTACAATAAGAATACATTATAGCCGTAAGGAGAAATAACCTTTAAGGACAAATACTACTTCCTTTGATACTGACTCCATCAAAATCACCACTTTTCCAAGGAAAATGAAAATCAGAGTGCATTGGGTAACGTTAAGTGAAACCAACGACGTCATAATGCGGATCAGTGGGAACAAATACTTAACTATAACGGCGTGTGTGCGGGCACAAAATATGCACGTGAGAAGGATTCGAAACGCGCTGGATTTAAGTGTTCTTGGTTTCGAAACCAAACCAACTTTTATGTAAAGATGCTGAAGTTACAATGTTCTAGCATAACTTCAATTGCAGCAGAAGAAGCGGTGAAATATGTAAGTATTACTGTGTCGCCATATAAATATGATGGTGCATTGGAAACTTAAAATTCAACTGTGTTTATTGTACAACCAGTGGAAGATTGTTTTAAGAAGTGTGTATACGTTTAAGTAGGACTTCTGATTTGAAAATTTTTTGAATGTACGAGTATTTCACAAGATCAATGTCCTGATAAACGATACGATTGGCTGAGGAAATGTTCTTCGTTTAGTTGTAATGGTGATACAAAAGCGAAGAATTTAGATTTTTGAAAAAACGCATTTTTATAAATTTCTTTTTAGAACCAAAGTTATTCAATTTTACTATGAAAGTCAGCATTCGATTATTCAGATCATATCGAAATTTTTTTCATGTTCGAAATGCTTCTAGCGCTCTAACAATTTACCGATTGGTTCAACGTTTTGGGCAACAAGGGACTGTCTGCGATCTTCCGCGTGCTGGAAGACCTCGTGCAGTTCGAAATGAAGTGACCATTAGTCGAGGGCAAGCAAGTATTGAGGAACACCCCGAAACTTCCAACAGGCGACGGTGTCAGCAGTTATAGATGTTTAGGCGGTCTTTGCAAATAATTTTACATACATATGTTTCATAATTTCCCATATAAAATGCAATTGGTTCACGAGTTAAAACCAAATGATGCACAGGAACGCATTCAATATAGTCGCCACTAGCGATGCTTATGCGTATATAAGTTCATTCCTTCATGTAAAGGTATACAAATACAAGGAAAACATTTGAGTCCTCATTCGAGTAACATTTTTGCTCTTTAAATCCGAGGCATTTCAACTATCAAATAAATTCTTCTTGCGGTTCATTGCACTCACTACTCACCATTTTGTACCACTGTCCCAAATAGAAATCTAAAGGTAAATGTAATGAAAGGAGTCTTTAATGCTACTTTAATGCTGAAATTACAAAATGACGAGAATGCTAAATACAACAAAAGTTCTTCAATAGGACTGTACGCAATATAATTTGGCCTTTTTAATACAATTCGCTCCTTGGTGGCACCGCAAAGTCTTCCATGCAAATAAAAGTTTCACAACAATTTGTTGACTTGAGATTTTTTGCTTTGCTTTTGCTTTTATACAGATCCTCTCTGCCTGAGATGTTCGTTATTATGCATCAAGGTTGTCTGTGCCTGTGTGTGTGGGTGTATATATTTGATTGAGTATAAATCTCTATTTGGGCGAATGAATTTGAATGCGCTTGTTTTGAGTGTGTGTGTGTGTGTGTGTATTGTTAAAGGTACTAAAGAGCTTTGCAATCATTATTAAATCATTAAATGATATGAAGCTGTTTTTATTATAAAATTAAAAGGAAAACTTTTTCCAAACAATTAAATGTTGTTCAAGTAGATTTTCCATTTCAATTTATTCCATTATTCAGAAAATAATTCGTTTCCTCTTTTATACTGTGTGTGCGTGTATGTGTGCATGGGCGTATGTCTGTGCAATCAGGTCCTTTATAGTTATTTTGTCATTAGTTTAATCGCTTTTGTTGCTACAGGATGTATTTTAAGCGTAATTTGCTAAAGAAATGTATTATGCCAAAATTATACCATTCCTCGCTCTCGCCTCAGCGCAGGAATCCTGCAAAATTCGTTATATCGTTTGTTGTAAGCAATGACTTTCGCCTACCAACGACAAATGGTAAACTACGAAGACTGTCAATGTGCTACTTGTATTATACTATATTGTTGAAGACGTCTTTGCTGGCTGCGTGGGTGGGAATAGTAAATCACGCATTGTAAATCCAGCTGTAGAAGATGCGCTCTCATTAACACAATATGGCTGCGAGGGAATGAACGACGAGAACAGGATTTTATTCATTTAGTTGTCATGCATACATTCATAAGTTCACAGTCAAGTGGTTGAGCTATATAAATCTATTATCTGCTGTAGTTCACTTTCGAAAAACTTTTGTCCTGTTGTAGTCTCTCGTCTGCCGTCTTGCTCAACCTAATTTGTGTAATTACTTTCATTTCATTGTTTTTTTTATTTCATTGTTTTGGTTTTAACAATAGTTGTTGTATGAACTACTATATAATTCCTTAATATGAAAATATTGTGCATCGAATTGAAATTGTTTTCAAACTACTACATAACGTGATTGAAGTTTATCCTTGGAGCTTTTTGTATGCAATACTATCTACATCTGCATTGAAATCGTATTGAGTAAGGTTAAGTTTAGGTACGACCCGTAAACTAACAAATGTGTAAGTAATGCTGCTGCGAGTATCGAAAAGCTTTTAGCTTATCATGGTCAGCGCCGACGATATTCTATTAAACCAATACCATTCAATGCAAATACAAAGTTTCACATCATTATCTGCAACCATAAAATCCAGAAAAAATCTCATTTATTATAAAATGTGGTAACAATGTTAATGTTAAAAAACAGTGATATAAAACATTATTGTTGAAATCAGCACATAGAAATTTCAGTCAGATGAACTTGGTCACCAACTGATTCACCCAACGTCTTTTTGCGGTGGTCGAATAGAGTACGCAGTGCCAAAAAGCGCGTGGAGAATACATAAATTCCTACCAACAAATGAAATTAATTAATTGACATTAAAAGAAGCAAAACCATAAGTTAATAAACTTAGTTATTATAACTTACTGTCCGTCTACCGCTTAGAGATTACAGTGAAGACATCGATTTTTGCCAAATCGGTTAAATTGCATGAGGAATAAATGCTAAAAATTTTTATCCGTAGATTTCAGTTACATAAAAACTTGAAGTTTGCCAAATTACAAGCAATTCAGTACAAACCAGTAAAGAAATTTCAGTCAGATGAATTGACTTACGAGTATATGCACCTTCAACCAATATTCATCTAGACTGAGAATTAAATTGCAATATTGGAAGTAAAATTATAACTAACTAGACTTAATTATTACAACTTTTAACTATAAATTACTGTTTTTCACTTAAAAATTATCCAGAAGCCATTGATTTTCGACTGACTTTAAATTGAAGGACCGTAACATAAGTGGCAACTCATCTTGCTGTCTTTCGCAAATCTGGTGCTTGTTGACCTACACAGAGTTTACAATAATAGAATGAAATAAATGAACCTAAGAAAATATGGTTTAAATTATGTAATTTGTAGAGAAGGTCCCAAAAAGGAGGTCCGGATAGAAGGTCCCGATTTTTTACGTCTAACAAAGTATTACAATTTAATCCAATCAATGAAAGTTAAAGAAACAGCAGTCTAATAATTAGCGTTAAATTAATTATATTAAATTTCAATACATTGCCCAATTTTTATGCACTGCTCTCCAATAGGGGTAGAAATAAGGTTTATTTTCCTAATTAAAACTAAAATTATCAAGGGCATGAATTGTACCAAATTTGGATATGAAGTGTGCCAAATTTTATGCAACTTCTTGAAAGACACGAAACTTAAATTATGGTTATCCATTTTTCAGTTTCAAGTAAATTTAAATAAAACACACATAAAGCTAAGATACCGATGAAACTTTAATTTCATTATAATGCTTGAACCTTGCCGTTATGTACCAAATACAATATCATTTAAATCACCGCTTCTGAATTGGTTGTAGCAACGGATCCTTTTGAGGTGGTTCGCGATCACTTTTTCTCACATTTCGTGCGGTATCTCGGATATAAGTTGGCGTATATTGGTTTTCAAATCCTCCAACGTTTGCGAATTATCTGCGTAAGCACGATCTTTGACGTAGCCTCGCAAAAGTCTAACGGCGTCAAATAGCATGATGTTGCGGGCCAACTGACGGCGCCAAAACTTGAAATTACGTTTTCTGGAAACTTCTCGTACAATAAAGCCGTAGTTCGGCTCGTGATGTGTGGCTCGTGGCACCATCTTGTTCAAACCACATATCATTCATTTCATAATCCTCAATTACAGGCCAAAAAATTCGGTTATCATATGGCCATAGAGCTCTGAATTGATTATAACTATTCCTTCAGCATCATTTTCGAAAAAATACATTGCAATGACACCACCCGACCATAATGCTCACCAAACAATTAATTTTCCTGGATGTAACGGCTTTTCCACCATCACTCTGAGTTCTTTGATCTCCATATGCGACAATTTTGCTTGTTGTTCATTGCTGAAGAAAATTTTGTTCGATTGAAAGCTCACGTTTGAATCACCACTTTTGTAATAAGTTTCAACTATTTTTACACGCTCTTCAGTTGTTAACCGATCCATAATCGTATATGGCAAACCTTTCATTAAATAAATAACATATTAGATGACAAGCGTTTGACAGCTGACATGGTTGCCAGATCAGCGGTTTTGAAACCACTATATTGAAAACATTATCAGTATTCATTGTTTGTCTAATATGAAAACAACAACAACGATAGAACTATCGTCGTGTCATGTCAGTCAATTGGCATGCCAATTGGCTTTAATGAAAAGCTTATTAAAAATTTCCCTAATTATTAATATTTAATATTGCACTGTTCGAATTTTTTCGCCGACATAGCATATACAGGGTGTCCGTCGGGAAGTTATGCTACTTTGTTTTTTTATAATTTTTTATTAAATGAAAAAGAATGGATCTTATATTGATAAATGTTTTATTTAATGTCAGCAATTATGTATGGAATACAATATCAGATAAATGTCCGCCTCTATTAGCCTCACAAATGCGAGCCCTTTTGAGCACATTTTTCATTATATTCTCACACATTTCACGCGGTATTTCATTAATTTCATCACGAATATTTTGTTTGAGTTGCTCAAGCGTTTCTGGTTTGTTTTCATAAATCTTACTTTTCAGATATCCCCACAAAAAGAAGTCCGGAGCAATCCAATCAGGCGACCGTGGAGGCCAATCAACATCACCATTTCTTGAAATAACTTGTTGTGGGAAGATTTCTCTCATTAATTCCATTGTAATCCTGGCTCTATGCGATGTGACACCGTCTTGTTGATACCACATATTAATCAAGGCCAAAGCATGCAGTTGTGGCGTTAAAAAGTTTCCAATCATATTACGATTTCGCTCCCCATTGGCAGTTACCGTTACGCCGTTCTCAGTTTCAAAGAAGTGACGCCCAATGATTCCTCCTGACCAAATTGCACACCAGACTGTCACTTATAATGGATGCAAAGGTGACTGCTGAATAGTTTGAGGGTTTTCCATTGCCCAGAACCGACTATCCATTCAACTGAAAATATGCCTCGTCACTCATTATGATTTTTTCATCAAGATCGGGGTTGTCATGGGCGAGCTGTAACATCCTATTGGCATATGTACTCGTACGGCGGTGTAAATGGTCTTATGGAAGAAGCTCTTGTGCCAACTGAATCTTAAATGGAAACAAATGCAAATCCTTGTGCAAACTTGTGACTAAAGTTGTTCTTTGAAGACCAAGCA
>JAHXMU010000160.1:847873-861500 GCA_019455685.1 Philornis downsi
AATGAGCACTGAGTTCATTTATGGTCCATCATCTTGAAAATCAACGAGTTATATAAAATAAAATGGAATTTTTTATAAAAAAAAAATAATAATAAATAAATGAAATACATTAATTAAAAAAAGTTTACTGAATTTCTTACTGTTGCACGATTAATGCAGCACCCTGTATCAGAAATAAAGTTCTAACATAAATAAACAAAATAAATTCCTCTTCATTCCATAAATGAAACACGAGTGAGCTTTTTGCTTTCGGTGAGTTACCATTATCTATTTTTAGACACAACTACTGAATTATTCGAATACGCGAAACTTTTGTGAGTCACATGGAGGTGATCGTAGCACAAATAATGCTACGTGGTTTATCAGAGTTCGATTCCACGATCATATGCATGTCACTGTCGGTCACAAAACAGTTTGAATATGCGTTTGAACAAATTCAAAAAATCAAAATTTCAACAAAATTGAACTTTCTTGATAACAGTATGCGATTCTATTTTCTGGCCTGCCAACCACGATTACGTTGATGTAAACATTTAGAATTCAAGTATTAGAAACATCCCATTTCTCAAACAAAATGATTATTTTTCAAAAATAATATCCTTCAGCAAAAAGTCAATAACATGTTGCTCGAATTTCGTATGCCATAGAATTGGCAAACACTTACGTAAATATTGTTGCTTAATCGACTTAAATTGTCCAGAAACAAAATTGGCCAGAAAATACTTATGTTGCCACATACCAAATGTTTGCCCTCATCCTCTAGCACTGAGTACAGCCAATTTGTTGCATTCACACACTCACACACACACACACGAAAAGAGAAACAACTGCATCGATATTTATTTAATCCCCCATTGGATATCCTTGTCAAACTGAAAATACCACAAACCGAATAAGAAACAAACATACAAACGGAATATTACGTCAATATCCTTTATAAAATATTTATCACAGGGGGGGAAAAAAACTCTCATACTAGGTTAAGGTTATGCAAGAAAAAATGCTGGCACACAAAGGCGATAACGTTTAAATAACGCGAATGGAAAAGTAACGAAACAAATAGAGCAAAACGTAACGCAAAGCAAAATGTTAAGTTAATACTACTAGCAGAAAATGCATCAAACTAGCTGACAGATGGTAGGTAATAACAGCACCAACCAACATCAATCAGCAACACCAGCAACATCACGAAGGCTATACGTTTAGCCACAATACTCAGCTAAAACCCTGTAAACGGCAGCAGCAACGAATGTTGCTCTATCGCATAGCTTAAAAATGCAACACCTGAACTTTGGTGACCTCAAACTAACGGAACATAACACAACGCATTGCATTTTCCATATGAAGGGCCATAGAGCGGCCAGGAAGCAGAGAGCGATGTATGAAACCTTGAACTGCTTGAACAAGCTTTTGCGTTCTGTTTTTTTTTTCTCTTCCTTTAGTTAGTTGGCTAAAAGCGGGGAAGGAACCGCCTGCATACACAACAGATACAGCTACATAGTATATATTTACTAATGACTTAGGCAGCAGGATACGGTTTTGAATTTGTATGTGCACAAAATGGTGTATGTGTGCAACATCTAGTAGGGTTTTCAACGCCACTAATTGCCAATAATCATACTCTTATCTCACTGTGGCCCATAACTGGGTTACATCCATGCCATTTTTGCGGCATTAAAGCAGTTGGTAACACGGAAAGAGAGAAGAATTACATAAACATTTTGTGCCTGAAAGAAGTGCTACACAAGTCGATTCATTGCATGGATGGTTTTGAATTGAATTCGTGCACGGTGGGGATTTAGCAACAACTGAAATTAGTCATTCCCAAAACGCTTAAAGCAATTGTGATGAAATTTACAATAATCACATTTCAAGTGCTGGCGGGGTTAAGTTCTGAGGTCAAAGGTGCTTTGGAAGGTTTTGTCACCCATCGGATTTGTCTTCGAAAATCCTGCAAAAACCAGCTTGTTTATCGCCGCTAACTTAGAAGATAATTGATATGCAGGTATTTGACACGGCCGCAACTTTGACAACCGTAAGTAAGGGTAAATTAGCAATCTTATCTTTTGACCAAATGTATTTCATGAATTTTTAAGTCGATTGATCGATGAGCTTCCAGGTAGACACGAAGTTTTTTTTTTAAATTTAGCCTAGCCTAACGTTTTGCCAGAACGTAGCCGGTAAAAATCAACTGATTTACGGAATTCCTAATTCGTAGACTGTAGCAACATTGCCTTTTGTTGCTATATTGCCTCAGAGTGATTGACAAAATCTGAAGAAAACTGACCGATTATTGAGAAATTTAACATTTCAATATAGTAATGAATTTAAGGGTTTACTGTACCTTTTAGATATGGGATACTGCAAATCAGATTATTTCACAAAATTAAAATAACTGTTTATAGATTAAAAATAAAATAAAAATATGTCTTATTGGAAAATAAAATGTTTCAGTCAAACATTATGTTATGACAGCACATACCATATGTAAGCCAAAGGCGGACAAGCAAAAGCTAAGAAAATCAGGTGATCATCACGTGCGTATGCCTTTTGAATGTCACATAATTTGTAGACGGAAAGAGCATCAAATTACATTCGATGAAGAACAATAATAAGGGAAACTAGAGATCATGTGAACAAAATAATAAATTGTAAAACTTGTCAACGAAATTAGAGATCATGACAATGAAGTAATAATTTGCAAACTTTAGCAAAAGAAATTAGAGACCATGAGAACGAAATAATAAATTTGTAAACTATAAAATTGTAAATGAAAAACTATCTGCGCATCATCATATTTCACAGATGGGAAACGAAGAAAATCGAGGTACTGTTGGAACCAAATTCACATTTAATTAATCAGAACTCAACCTACACCCAAATAAAGCAGTCGTGTTTAACTTAAATAAACTGGGACTTGCACTACGAATTAGTGCAAGGATAAAGAAATAATGAATGAATGAATTAGGGCTTGCACTACGTATGAGTGCAAGAATAAGTAGTTAGTTCTCAGTAGAGAAAATACAGGTATTGTGAAAGAACAAAGGGATAGATCGCCGCCCCGTAGTGATTGTTCTTTTTTTAAAGGTTCCGGTGTTTTTAGTTATTAGTTATGTACGAGTACTAAAGCAGATAACATCAATTTCACTGCAATATATTAAGTTTGTGTTCAATATTTCCACGTTTAAAATATAATTCAGACATATTGTACATCAGTGTGTTGGAAATTGTGTCTACTTTTTAGAAATGCATAAAATTTTTAAGAGTTGTAAAATTCGTGGAAGACTTTTTGAAAAAAATGTGAAAGAAATGGTTTCAACTTAGTTTTTATAATGTAGCAATAAAAAAAATCCTATAAAATTTTTATTTATAAATGTTTTTTAATGAAAATTTGCATTTATAAAGAAATATAGTTGGTGAGTGAAAAAAAGAAGGATTTATTACTAAAAATAATTCGCAAAAAAATTTTAAAAAATTTTCAAAAATGGGATGTTTGGTTTTTTTTTCTGTGTCTGCCCTATTAGAAGACGGGCAAAGAATTCCCCTTGCAGAATTACTCACAATATATCAGGCCATAAAGACTACGTTCGGTTTTTTTTTTTTTTTTTGATATCAGTTAAATGTTTCGAGAGTATATGACTGAAAGTTGTCATTTCTATTATCATAAAAATTAATTCCCATTCGGTAGGTTCTGGTCCTCGTAAAACTCCAAATTTTGAAAGTTTTTTTTTACAATGTCCGTTATAAGTTACCCTTCAGAACAATTTAAATATACTATTTATAATACAGGATGACTTTTCAAGATTTAACGTTTTCAACTTGGCAGCACTGGTTGGTAATGGAAAGACTAACAAACGAGCAATGATTGCAAATCGTTAAAATTTGTTATCAAAATTCGTGCTCTGTGACAAATGTGCATCGCTTGATACGACCATTTCATTATCGTCATAATCGACCTGCTGAATCAACAATTCGTGCTGTTATCTCCAAATTTCGCACCAAATTTACTTTGTTGGACATAAAACCATCGATTCGCATGCGTAGAGTGCTTGCCGAAGAAAATATTGCAGCCGTAGCGACCAGTGTTGATGACGATCGTGAAATGTCAATTCGTCGCCGTTCTCAGCGATTGGGATTGGCTGAGTTTAACTTGGTTGACATGTGGTTTCATCAGGACGCTGCAACATGCCATACTGCTCGTGAAACAATGGATATGTTAAGGGATGAATTTGATGAGCAGCTTATCTCTCGATTTGGCCCTGTGAGTTGGTCCTCAAGATCTTGCGATTTAACGCCTCTTTATTATTTCTTGTGGGGCTATGTCGAGTCGTTAGTCTATGTGGGCAAGCCGAACGCTATTGAAGCCTTACAAGATAACATAACACGCGTTATTCGTGGAATACAGGCCGAAATGCTGGAAAAAGTGGCGAAAAATTAAACCTTCCGAATGGACATTTTGAGACGGAGCCGCGGACAACATTTAAATAAAATTATCTTTAAAAATTAAATGGCAAAGACCAATTTAATTGTTCCAATAAAAAAATTTTAATATATGATGCAAATTTGAGTGTTTTATTCGATTTACAAAAACAAAAAAAAAAAACCACGATTAAAAAATCACCCTTTGCATTACAATTATAAAAGAATGTTTATACTTTTTTCGCAAAAAATTACAAAATCTGGACTTTTTCAATTTTTAATTGTAACTTTTGACTAAGTACTTCTTGTTTTAACATCTTTCTATAAATACTTAGATTTTCGTTTTTAATGCAGCGAAATAAGTTTCAAAGAAACAATTGGAAAAAATTTGTTTCCGATATTAGCAAAATATTGAATTAAGGTAGGCGAAAAACAAAAATTTTAATTTTGAAACTTTAAGAGATAAAACATACATAAGGCAATATCTTCTAAAGATCTCAGCTAGAGCAATACATGCAGAGTAGAAGCTTTTGGGATAAAATCCGAGTGGGATAAAAATTGAAGGAGTTGTGTCGTTTTAAAATTTCCAAAAAATGATTCCTTTAGAATTATAAAATCCAAATTTAAACCTTAAACTCGAATACAACTCTGCTACAGCTACAAGTGTGATTCATCAAAATCGAACCACCCGTTAGAAACTGCAGATTTATTGCTTAAAACATTTTCAAAAATTTTACTATTTTAAAGTGGCATTTAATGAAATTAGCTAGAATAATTTTCATGTACATCTACAATAAAATAATTCTTTGATACCTAATAAACATAAATTTGTGCACATTTCGTTATTTAACTTTAGCTCACTTGCCAATTACAGAGTTTAACACAATTTTTTTATTTTTTGCTGATTACGAATCCACCGACGTATTTGCCACAATCTAAAATGTTTGCTTTTTTATTCTCTTATTGTTTTGAGTGAAAATTCAAGAAAAAGGAAAAGCTATTTGCAGGCTTCTAAACGTCTGGTAAATGATTAATTATTCCTAACACTTGTTCGGTGAAAATGTGAAAAATATTTAAATTTCAATTCCTTCCAAGAAAATTACAATATTAACAAATCATTTAACTCCACAAAATTTATTTCATGTTTCGAAACATAAAAATAATAACACTGAGTAGACGAGTTCGAAACGTAACATATCCACCGCCATAGATTGTGGTTAGCAGTATATACTGGTTCGTCGCTAAATAGGCTGGTGTTGCGGAAATATCCTCTTCTCTCTCATAATACCACGAACCTTCGTTTAATAAAAATACAGGGTAGCGCAATAATCGTGGTACAAACACAATGTAAATATTGTTATTTTTTTACTCAGAACTGCGCCGAAGATATATCCCTATCAGCTGCATTTGGCTCCAGCAATTGCAGATGGAGGTAATTACATACGTAGCCAGACCGGTTATGGCAGAGCTCAACGAACATTCCCCACACAAATTAATATCCAGAAACTCCATTTTCCGCAGGCCCCCAAGGTCACCTGACCTGCCTGCACCAGACTTTTATAATGGGGCTATGTCCAGCAAGAGGTGTACAAAACAAAACCAAGGAATTTGACTAAATTGAAGCGGTCTATTAAAACAATAATTGAGGCGATACAGCGGTGAATAATTTTGCCTGTAGGTCATTTACGGTCTATCATATTTAAAAATCTCTTTGTTATTAAGGGTGACGCATAAGTAACGTTAAGATCTGATCAGTGAATACAATTTTTGTTTAAGTCTTTTTTTCGTCTCTTTACAGAATTAACTAAATAATACTTGGGAAATTTATGATGAAAAGGCTCAGCACAGAACAAAGGACCAAAGTTGTTTAATTTTACTTTGAAAGTCAGCATTCGATCATTCAGAACATATCGAAATTTCTTTCATGCTCGAAATGCTCCTAGCGCTCCAACAATTTACCGATTGGTTCAGCGTTTTGGGCAACAAGGGGCTGTCTGTGATCTTCCGCGTGCTGAAAAACCTCGTGCAGTTCGAAATGAAGTGATCATTGCTCGAGTTCAAGCAAGTATTGAAGAAAACCCCGAAACTTCCACCAGGCGATGTTCTCAGCAGTTAGAGATATCTAGGTGGTCTTTGCAAAGAATTGTACATCTTTTCCCATATAAGATGCAATTAGTTCACGAGTTAAAACTAAATAATGCACAAGAACGCATTCAATATAGTCGCCGTTAACGTTACTTATGCGCCACCCTTTATAAAGTAGAATTTAATTTTCCCTAAATAAAAAAAACAAAATCCAATGATTAAAAAAAAACATTATTTGAATTTCTAACTGTAGCACAATTGGTGCTCTACCCTGTATATTTAAAGTATTTTCTAATAACAATATCAACAATCTGAAATATCCACAAAAAATGTATATGGGAACACTTAAGTAATTTCAAACAGCGAAATAGAGAATACAACAAAAAAATTTAATTTTAATAAATCAATAAATTTGTATGGGAGACATCACATTGGTTCTGACAATGACACTCATTTCAGATCCCAAAACTTACTTCAATAAACACATTATATTAAATGCGGGAAATTTAATTAAATTTAATATAATCGCTAGGAAGATGTAAATATGACTTCAATCAAACTTACATATGTATGGAATTTGCTGGCTTCATGTTTCTTACAAAGAACTGCAAATCTGTACAATAAACAAGAGCTTTAGCTATTGCATTCTACCGCTTAGAAATACTGACAGAAAAGAAAAATTACATTTCTGAAAGTTGGTCAATTTGTTTGAAAGGTACCTGAAGTTCTACGACAATGTTCTTGGTTTTCGTTTCGGAAACATGTCCTGGCAAACTGTCAACATGTACCAAATTTGACAAAAGTTGGGTTAACTACATAAAAGGTATGAACCTAAGAACGCATGGGTAAAGTAGCCCATTTGTATGGAGGATATCAGAAGGGCCGGAATTAATCCATCGACTATTTTTTCGATTTTTAAATTCTACTAAATGTTAGAAACCAGTATAATGAACAAAAATTTAAGTTACTATAACTTACGAATTAGGATTTATAAGTAACAAAAATGAGATAAAAAAGCCCATTTACAGTCCCCGTTTGCGATATGGCAAAATATTCGGCTATGCTAAATATAAAGAATATTTACAACAGTTATAATACCTATCAGTCTACAGTTATCATATTCACTTATTGGTGTTACATATTTGCCCTATCAAAAAAATTGTTCGGTTTCAAAAGTAAAGTTAAATAAAATACACATAAATTCTTGATTTCGATGAAACTTTTATTTTTATAATACCTGGACCTTGCCATTATGTACGAAATGCAATGTGATTTAAATGACCGCTTCTGTATTGGTTGCAGTAGTGGATCCTTTTGAAGTTCCTTGAGCATCATTTTCAAAAAAATACTGCTCAATGACGCCTGCAGACAATAATACGCACCAAAGAGTATTTTTTCCGATGCAATGGCTCTTCCACAAGCACTTCTGGGTTCTTCGAGCCGCATAGGTTACAATTTTGCTTGTTGACGTAACCATCGAGTAAGAATTGAGCTTCGTCGCTGAAAAAAATTTTGTTCGATTGAAAGCCCACGTTTGAATCACCACGTTTGTAGTAAGTTTTAAATATTTTTACACGATATTCTGTTGTTAAACGATCTGTGTTCGTAAATGATAAACCTCAAATATCACTTCAGATGGCAGGTATTTAACAGCTGGAAGTGCAAAAATAGAAAACAATTCCTTTTTTTTCAGAAGTTGGGCTTAGTCTTTCTTTGCGCTCGTGCTTTCCACTGAAACAATTCGCCTCAATTGTGACACTTTCAAGTGGGTGGCATGCCACCTCACCTCTGGTAAGTCGGCGACTTATAAACGCTCACTTTTCACACAAAATTCATCGACTTTTCAATGATAGTTCGTTCTTTTATCCGCTATTGTGGCGGTCGCTGACGTAGTTTATGAGCTGAAATGACCCTGTCTGGTATTAGTGATCTTAATGAATGAATAAATGACACAAATGTCGATAACAAACTGAATTTAGCTTTAAAATAACGCCTATTATTCTCCGATTCCGGCCTTGCGTGACCGAGTTTTTTTACTGCAGCTATACCGGTCACCTGCGGTTAACAATGTGAAAGACATTGTAGCGATGCATTGCCATGTAAATGGGCAGCCAAAAATGCTTTATTATTATATCTTACGTATTGTCTTAGCCTGTATTTAATATAAAAATAGGTATTTTTTTGCATTTCCAATAATTACTCCCACATATTAAGACGGTTCTTCCTAAACAAAAAAAAAAAGTTTTAAGTTAATATTATTCTACCTCACATAGTATATACATTTAATACATTTAACGGAAGGAAAGAACGTTTGTCAGGCTGGCTGGTAGACACGATAACTGCCATAAATCTTTACGTAATATTTCGCTATATCGTTGACTATTGTAGGCTACATCGGTCCACTACTTTTGGTACCTCCCACACAAATTGACTGATTTTCCGTAATTCCGCTTTTTCCTTTTAACTCGTTATTCGTAGACTGCAGCGATTTGAACTGATTGTTTATTGTTCATTGAATTTGAGAATAGCGACTAAGTTATCTTTCCACTTCTCCTATCTCAATGGTGCTTTCAGCAAATATGATTTAAGTCGACCGATTTTCATGATGATCAGGAATATACTAACTAGTGACCGATTCGCACGCAAGATTCCATATTTTAACTAACAACAACATATTTTACTTTTAATATTTTATTATTATTATTATATATTATTATTATTATTATATTTTATTATTATTATATTTTATTATTATTATATTTTATTATCATTATATTTTAACTAACAAAGTCAGAATTTGCATTCTCCTGCAATTTATTTAGCACTGACCGACGATTCTCTATGCCAATTTCCGCGATTCTGACTTCTACGGTTTAATTAAGGAAGTTGAACTTCTTTATTTATCTCACATCCGTCTGAGCTTCTAATATTTCAAAAATGTTTTTGAATATGCGATTCACGTAAAATCCTATATTAAAATATGTTCCTTAAGTTTGGTTTAGTAGACTTTAGCAATCCGTCCATGTTTGTCCTATTTATTTCCTCTTTGAATTCAAAAGTTTATATTTTCGTGGTGCTGCATGATAGGCTCATAATTTCAATTTCTGACATATGGCTGGGAGCTTTTGTGCAATTTATGCTTCCTTTCTTCCTTATTTACATCTCAAAAAAATTAATTTTAAAATGTCTCCTAACACTGCGTTGGTACCAGATTTGCCCTTTTTTACTCTATTAGGTTGAAACCATAATAGTATGAATTTCGTAAAATTATCTCTTATCGCCCGTCTAATATGGAAGGCTATATTGCCTTTCCAATCACAATTCTAGTTCTAGCCGTTTAAGCTGAATGGTAGCACCAGATTTGTTCCAGTTTTTACTTTAAAAAGATTACCTTTTCTTTTCGCATGTCTTATATGAAAGTGAAACATGGATACTAATTTCCACGATTCTACCTCTAGAAGTTTGAGTTAGGCGATAGTACCAGATTTGTCCCTTTCTATGTTATTTTTGAAAAATCTTATTTTACAGCGTTTCTATTCTGGAAGTGGAACTTGGACTTCAATTTTCACGATTCGACCTCTAACTGTTTCAGGTGGCAGATATGTTTATATTTACCCTGACTTATTCCTAAAAGCACGAATTTCGAACAACCCCTTCTTAACGCGTAGTTGTTCCGGAAGCAAAATACGGGCACAATCTTGAGCTAGGCGATTATTGCAAACTTATTCTTTTTTTACCCTGTTTTTAGCACTAAAAGTACAACTTTTGAAAAATGATTTCTGATGGTACTCCTATTCTACTTATAAGTGATATGTATTTACACATTTCTGTGACTCTAAGTTTAGTCTTTTGGCCTGGGCGAATATCAAGCCGTCACTCAGTAAGGTACCCATTTTATATATACATATGTAGATTTTGTGGAGTCTTGGAAGACTATTTATAATTAATGCAAACTGGATCTCAAAATGAATATTTCACATCATATGGTTGTGGTTGTAAAAAATAATCCCCGCTGCTATGAAATCCTAACTACGCTCTTACATTGATACTTCCGAACTCATATTACTATGCAATTAATACTTAATGTTATGGCCGTTAATTATCGAGGTTAAGGCCGTCAAATGAAAATTCCATGGTCGCGATAAGGTCTTAATCTGTGATGTTATGCCCGTGGTTCACATACGCTAATCATTGCACCATTATTGGCCATCCGTGACACAACATATTTAACTAACGATCAATGTCCAAATTTTCTTCCGAAAATTTATATAACAATTTGCCTATAACGTGGAGCTGGCCTAAGTTCTTGAAATACCTAATGATGACGACAACAGTACCCAGTTTTCCGCAGTTTATGTATGTCTCATGGACATGTGGATGAAGGTAATCGTGGTGTTGTATGGTAGTGTGAGTGGTTGTGCACAGACAAACTGGGAAAAATGTACCCAAGGTCATTTAACACACGAGTACATGCCCTAGAGCGGAATTGTCAAGGCCTCCTGTAGAGAGGGCAATGCTTCTGGTCCGATCCAGAAATCTCGCCAAAATGCTTTACATGTGAATGTCTTTTGAAGACTTTTCTTTTTTTCTGTATTCACGCGAAGGAACGAAGGTAGCTGTATGTCATGACACGACAAAAGTGTAACATCCAGAAACAACTATTAGTGGCATAAAGTACATTTTGAACAAATATGCTTCTTGAATTTTTAAGAAGACTAAGCGATGTCCGTCCGTCTGGCTGGCTCGAAGACAAGGTGACTGCCGTAAATTTTTATACAACTTTTACAACTTGTCACAGCCTAATATTCTGCCAGATCATAGCGGGGGATAGTAAATGAGCCATATCAATGTATACCTTCCCGTATCTCGAACATAAGTGACCGATGTAACCCTTATACAATACTTTTCGGTTTATATATTTTACACGGTTGGGTAAATTTCAATTGGATTTTTGAACCCATTAAGAGCTTGCTAAGATAAATTTAAGAAAGAAAGCCGACAGTAGATCGGATTTCCGAAAGTCTGTGTGTTCGCTGAAGGTCCTAACACGTACATTGTAGCGACCCGCATTCTGTCCATTGTTTTGTCCATAATTCCTGGTAAAATTCGAAGAAATCGGTCTACTAATCATGCCCCTTCTGATAGCTCGTACACAAAATGGCCCGTTTAAATCAAATGTTCTTGGTTTCCTATCCTTTATTATTAGGAGTCTGAGAATGAACATGAAAATGGACCGCTCGCCCCCTCTGTTATCACATCTAAAGTTTTCCCTAAAGCTCCACAAAGAGTTTCATGGAGTTCAGCCCCTTGAAATTTTTATTCATTGTATTGGCTTACAGTACCTGAGTATGAGGAACATTGAACAAGTAACCACGCTGCTTACGCTACCTAACATATACAGGGTTACCCATTTAGTGGTCTCAAAACTGCCGGTCCGGTTAGTGAAAAGTTTGCCATTTACGAATATGGATCATTTAACAACCGAAAAACGCGCAAAAGTAATTAAAACTTACCGCAAAAGTGGTGATTCAAATGTGGGCACTTTTCGTGTATTACGGGATGATTATAGTCGTCATAATCAACCTACTGTGTAATCAATTGGCAAGATTATAAAGCCATTTGAAGAAACTGGAAGCGTTATAGATAATGTAATTTTACGTTTGAATAACGTCAATGGGCCACCAAAATCATACGCTTTGATGCCGTTAGTATTTTTTTTTGTGGAGCTACGTCACAGGACCTGTTTATGCGGATAATCCCAAACGTTGGAGCATTCGAAAGCCAAAATTTTTTGAGTTATCGCCGAGATACCTCCCGAAATGTGGGAAAAAATGGTTAAAAACGACCTTAAAAGTATCCACTGCTGCAAGCAATCCAGAGGCGGTTATTTAAATGACTTTGTATTTGGTACATAATGACAATATTCAAGCATTATAATGAAATAGAGGTTTCATCGAAATCATAGCTTTATGTGTACTTTATTTAACTTTACTTCTGGAATCGAAAAATGGATAATCAGGTATAATGACCAATTTAAATCATTGCATTTAATTCCGCTAAATTTACCACACGTCATGCAGTACCCATTCAATTGTAATGCTTAGAAAATTGTGAAAAATGGACAGGATAGCCCACATTTCCATTACCTTCCGTACATACTACCTTATTTATTCCATAAGCTCCTTCATTCAATTGTACTAAATGCGCTATGCTGCATACATTCAGAGCACTTGTTGATATGAATCTTTCGATTTTCTACGCCCCTTTTGATGCTCTGCACACTTTTGCATTGACGGAAAAGAATGTTCGCTGAAGGGGTATGTAAGTCAGTTGACTTAACAGAAATTTTGGATACTGAATTTTGTTTTAGTTTTGGTGTGTTCCTACATATTTCATTTTGGCATTCATAGTTAAATACATTGCCATAGAAAACGGCTAGGAAAACCTTTGTCTTTTAAAATTTGATCGATTCGGAAGCAGCGTTTTCTTTAAGTGTTACATAATGGAAGCCTTACAAAAAAATTTCTGAAAGGACTTCTAATAACTTCTTCCAATAACTTATAACAACTTCTTCTAGAAGATCTAAACAATGTCCTCAACGGATACCAATCAGAAAGTCGTGAGTTCAAAGAGATCAATTCAAATGAAATACATCTCGATTCTCTAGCGTACACCATCTTTTCTTCTTCTTTTTTTGAGTAAATGAGAAATTGTCAAGGCATTCTCGTAGAGACCTTGGTCTTCAAAACCATGCTAGTTTGAAGGCCTTTCCAGGCATGAATTCCGCAGCTGGGTGCGTGTGTGTGTGTGTGTCTGTCATGTTCGTATGAACTTATGCAAAAGTAATGACTGTCACCTTCATCATACGTTCTACACCGGTATGGTGATGACGTATGCACGAGAATCTCTGTACGTGTGTGCGATAGTGTTCATGCATCATTAAACAGTTATTGGTGATGATTTCAGTGGGGAAGTGTGAGTGTTAATGAATACTGATCAATGTGTTGGAGTAGTTTCGTGAGACAGAATAGGTGGCGCAGCGGTGTGTAATTGTTAAACTGTGTCCCATGTTTTCATTATATCCACATTTCAGTAGAATTTTCTCATTTTCATGTTTTGTGTG
>JAHXMU010000160.1:861510-872417 GCA_019455685.1 Philornis downsi
CACCCAATTCCAGCAATTCAGAGGAGGGGTGTTTCTTTGTTGTTTTTTTTTTGTTTTGCTTTTTAAATATTATGCAACCTTAGAATTTAAAGGCATTTTCATTTAGTGCCACATTTACAAAAACACAACACTGGAACTTACTTAAAGTCATTACATCCGTTTCCGCTAGAATTCATCTGTAGTTCTTTATGTTTTGATGATATTTTAGTAAAAATTCATTTGTTATAGTATTTAGTATTTGCGTGTGTTGCTTTCACCACCGTAAGATTTTCACTTTCACTCTCATTGATTTTTAAAGCTGAGAGATATTTCTTTTTTTTGGTTGTTTTCCTTTTTGTCGTTTTCCTTTTTATCTTAATTAAGAGATTTTGTTATTTATTATATTCGCAATATTATTTTCTTATTTCGCTTAACTAATTTCTTTAATATTTTTTATTTAGAATTTGTTTTCTGTTTTCTTTTTGTATGCCTTTTATTTTATAATTTAGCCACTTTTCACTTTTAGTTTTCATTTTCAAATTCACATCCGTGAACGCGTTCGCAACCCTTACGCTCTGTTGACACGTTAACCATCGAAACTCAACTGATTCTGCAATATGTGTTAAGTGCCTTCCGAAACATCCGAAAAAATCTTTGAATGCCCTCCACTTTTTTACATCACCAACAGCAGCGAACCAAAACAATGACTGCACAGAGAAAATCTGCAAAATACTGGGAAATTTTCCCCAACAGAAAACCTGCGCTCTAACCATCGCTCACTGGCGGTGTGGACAACCAACTGTTGGCAAATAGTGAAGCGTGTAAGCTAAGTCACCCTCTCCAAAAAGCGCTGAAAGGCAGAGAATCACATCGCAATGATAACTATAATCGCACACAACTGATTGAATTTTGCAACCGTAGTCAAAACCTCAACCAAAATAGAAAATTTTGAAAAATGATCACCGCCAACAATTGCTAAGAAATAGAAATAACTGAAGCGTTAATGTTAATCGATGTTGTTTCGATTTTTATACCTTCCTTCGAAGGAATGAAGTTAGGTATTATTTGACAAAAATGTGGCAATCAGTATGAAGCTTCTAATCTCTCAAGTATTTTTGACCAAATGTGTTTCGTGATAGTTACGTCGACTGAGTGATATCTAGCTGGCTGGCTAGCTGCTTGGTAGAATAACATCCGCCGTAAATCTTTGTCAAGCTTCTTACAATTTGTCAGAGCTCCATCCCTTTCACTAACTCCCATACAAAACCGATTTCTCGAAATTCGATTTATTCCCTATATCCTCGAATTCGTATAATCCAACAACTTAAATCTTTGTCCATTGTTTGACATTACCGAGCTTGGCAAGATTTGAAATAAAGACTTTCTGGTACCTTTTATATATACATATACATATGACAGTTTTGAACCACACATTCTATAGTCTATATCGCTCTTTAGGTTGCACCGAACTCAGCCATATTTGGTACACATCAAGGATTTGCTAAAGTAATATTTTGCAATGAAAATGAATACCAATGCGGCGTTGACTTCTGACACCTCCCATACAGACTAACGTTTTATCCAAAATTATTTCTTTTCCTAGTAACTCCTAACTTGTAAGCGGTTTCTGTTCCAGTACCTCCCATATAAATGTTTGATTTAAGACATATGCTTAACTTCATATCTTTCAAGTGGCTGCACGTTACTAAAATGTTAAAAAATTGACCTGATACGTTGTTCCTCCCATACAAATTACGTAATTTAATACACATATTTCTATATTCAATTGCAAAGATCGATGGTTTTTCTATAATTAGTACACTTTCTTCCGGTGGAATGAAAGTGTAGGGTGTCCGTCGGAAAGGTATACCACTTTGTTTCGCCGCCATTTTTGTAAACATTAGTTTTGATAGTTTATATTTGGCAGTCGTGAAGTAGAGACGTGGTAAATTTATTATGGAAAAATATTCGCTAAGTGTTTTAATCGTTAAAACGTTTTATCAAAATCAATCATCGATTACTGTGACGATGAGAAAGTTACGTGAAATTTTTGGGAGAAACAATGTGCCAACAAGACGCACTCTTATCGTGTAGTGAATGATTTCGAAGAAAGAGGATCTGTAGATGATAGGAAAAAGCAAGGACGACAACGTACTGCAAGATCGACTGAAAACATTACTGCTGCTCAAGAAAGTGTTCAAAACAGTTCATCAACCTGAATTCGACGCCGTGCTCAGGAGCTTGGTCTGCAAAAAACAACTTTGGCCACAATTTTGCACAAGGATTTGCATTTGTTTCCATTGAAGATTCAGTTGACACAAGAGCTTCTTCCACAAGACCATTTACGCCGCCGTACGAGTACATATGTCAATGGGATGTTACAGCTCGCCCATGACAACCCCGACCTTCATGAAAAAATCACAATGAGTGACGAGGCAATGGAAACATGGGCATTGGAAAACCCTCAGATTATTCATCAGTCATCTTTGCACTCATTAAAAGTGACAGTCTGGTGTGCAATTTGATCAGGAGGAATCATTGGACCTTACTTCTTTGAAACTGAAACGGCGTAACGGTAACTGTCAATGGGAAGCGATATCGTGATATGATTGAAATTTTTTTTAGCGCCACAACTGCATGCTTTGGTTTTTAACATGTGGTATCAATAAGACGGTGCCACATCGCATACAGCCAGGATTACAGTGGAATTACTGCGAGATCTCTTTCCACAACAAGTTTTTTCAAGAAATGGTGATGTTGAAATGGTTGTAGGAGACCGTGGAGGCCATGTCTCCTGATTTGACTCCTCCAGACTTCTTTTTGTGGGAATATCTGAAAAGCAAGTTTTATGCAAACAAACCAGAAACGCTTGAGCAACTCAAACAAAATATTCGTGATGAAATTAATAAAGTACCGCGTGAAATGTGTGAGAATGTAATATAAAATGTGCTCAGAAGGGCTCGCATTTGTGAGGCTGACAGAGGCGGACATTTGTCTGATATTATATTCCATACATAACTGCCGACGTGAAATAAAACATTTATCAATATAAGGTCCATTCTCTTTTATTTAATCAAAAATTATAAAAAAAGGAGTATACCTTCCCAACGGACACCCGGTATAAAAT
This sequence comes from Philornis downsi, assembly GCA_019455685.1. Taxonomy (NCBI): domain Eukaryota; kingdom Metazoa; phylum Arthropoda; class Insecta; order Diptera; family Muscidae; genus Philornis; species Philornis downsi. The sequence goes on from JAHXMU010000160.1 coordinate 864,617, forward strand.
TTTATATTTGCAAAAATGGATCACCTAAAAGGAAGCGTCTAAGCTATCGTGTATTTCTTGGCAAAATATATTTCTTGATTTCTAAAGTAGATTGAACGATGTCGGTTTGTCTGGCTGGCTGGTAGACACGATAAGTGCAGTAAATCGGACTAAACTTGGTTCAAACTAAAAATTTGTTAGATCGTAGCCAAAGATAATAAATGGTCAAGTACCTCCCATAGAAATAACAGATTTTCTGAAATTTAGTTTGATCGCTGAAACTTCTAATTCGCGACCCGTCTTTGTTCATTATTTTAACCAGCAATTTTTGGTACAATATAAAAAAATCGATCAGGTAACCAAGCCCATTCCGGTATCTCTCACGCAAATGGCCTACATAACCGGGCTGTATGAAATTCAGTTAAATTTGGTACACTTTAAGAGTTTACTCAGATAGTATTAACGAATGAAAGTGGACCGTCTGTGAGTGAAACTTACGGTACCTCCCATACAAATTGACCTATTTCCATAAATTCAGTTTCTTCCCTGTAATTTCTAATTTGTAGGCAGTAGCGATCTGAGTTTTTTTTTGTCTAATTCTTGGTAAAATCTTAAAATACCGATCGGTTAGCCATGCCGCTTCTAGTGCCTCTCTTACAAATGAACGATTTAAGAAATGTATTCTTAGTTTCATAACTACTGCGCGTAAATGCAGCCAAATTTGATTCATATCAAGGGCTTGTATAGATAGTGACGGAAAATAAAAATGGAACGCATTGTCATTCACCTTTTGGCACCACCAAAACAAATCGACTGAAAGAAATTTGTCTCTTCAACTCCTAATTCGTAGGCTGCAGCAACCTAAATTCTTGTTCATTGCTTTGCTTTATAGTATATGGCAAATACTAAAAAATCTACCAATTAACAAATAACCCCTTCTAGTACCTCCTATGCAATTTACGAATTAATATCATATGTTTTTATGCCATAAATCCAGCCAAATTTGACGCATGACAAAAGTTCGATAAACTTTATTCTGAGAAAGAAATAATTTGAAGTACTGATACAATTTTAGACCCACTCGGAGAGGAATACATTCTGGTTCCTCCCAAACAAATGGAAAAATGAGGAAAAATGTCACGACATGACATGCTAATATGCATGCGGATATATTTGTATTATTTAATGTTATTGTATTTTTGACATAAAACCAAAATTTGGACAAAATCTAATCAGATTAATTACAATTAATCATGCGGACGCAATTGGGGAACCTGAAATTTAGTCACACTATAGTTTCCTAGCAGAAGATCTGTTTGTGACGGACAGTTGGAAATTGTAAATGGGTTATATCAGTCCACTCCTTCCGGTACGTCCCCTTCTAGTACTCCGCACATTTTTGCAACAACAATGCAAAAGTACATTGAGTGAGGGTGTGAATAAGTCGATTCACCCTACTGAAATTTCTGCACTGGTTTCAGTTCCAAATTCTTTCTTCTGAATAACAAAAAAAAAAAAAAACTAACAATTTTGTTAAAGATTCATATTTGCAAGTTATTTTCCGTTTTAATGTTCAACAATTTCCGCCCAAAATCCTTTTATTGGGAGCCCCCTGACTGCGCAAAACCATTTATATCCATAAATATCGTTAAATTAAAAACTTAACATAAAAAATTAATTTAAAATATAATTACAGGCATTACATGGAATTTGGATTTTGTCCATTTCATGAAGCCCAACGCTGCCAGTCTTTTCACAATTCTAATAGAGATCGCCATAATATAGTTGAATATATGTATTTGTCCATGAAAAGTTTCATTGCTGTGACGGACATGTTCATTATTCGTGTGTCATTTTGTTTTTTAAACAACATTGAATAGTTGTGTTTAATGACATTTTGAAACTTAATAAAAGTAAATTATTATTGTTTCTTATGTAGTTCTTAAAAATAAAAAGCAACCATAATGTATAAAATATTATACAGCATCATAAAGCCATCTGAGTCCATTTAAAAAACAACTTATTGGCAAAATCGTTCATAATGAATATTTCACGCCCATCATCTTCATAAGAGATGACACCCTCTTATTGTATATCTTCCCACCCCGTATTTGTCCGTTAGTGGTTATATCTTCCCTTGGCTGTTTCACCCCCTGATAACAATTTGTAAACATTAAAAATATTTTCTTTTTATTTTGGGGCAAGAGCTTTACTTGTGAGGAAGGAAAATACGAGGGTTTTACTGTACATTTAAACAATTTTTGCTGATTTCCATATTTTGGAGATGACAAAATATTGTTGCTATTAAATGTTGCCAAGTGCCATTAAATTTACCATTATCTGAAATATAATCGCAAAGTTTTAGTGATTTATAAATATTTCTCGTTGAAATGAGATATTTTCTTTTTAACAACATTAAGCAGAAGCTTAATGCAGGATATGATTTTCAGTTGTTGTCGCACAGAACATTCGCAGTGGGCTGTCGTTTCCATCCCTCGTCTGTTAGAGTGTGTTAATACCTGTTGCTGGCATATTTGAATTTCAACAAACCAACAAGATATATAATTGTCAGTGTTGGAGGGTGGAAATGTTGTCAGATTCAAAAGTTTTAAATAGATTTGGGACTAATTAAAAATATGGTCATGTTCTATTTTAATCAAATGAGCATACTGTTACTTGGAACAGCGAATCATTCCGTTATAAATTTTAAATAATTAATGATATTAGTTTGATACTAATTAATTTAATTAAACTTAATTTCTAATTTTTTGGTTGGCAATTTGTTGCTAATTGAATTTACTATTCAATATCATATGAGAGTGAATATTTCGATTGATGGCTGGATGGAGAGTTATATCGGTATTTACCAAAATATCTTCACCAGCTCCCTTAAATATGTGTTAACAAACATTATTATGCCCTTAATAGCATACGGATTGGCACAAAAATGGCAAATTATATTAACGGAAACGGAGATTTTATCAACAAAGAATACAAGTTCAAACTCGATTCCAATGTATAGACATTAGCAAAGTTCTTCGGCGCCAAAAGTTTAGACGGCCCGAAGTTTGGTTGTGAGGTATGATATCGTATACCGTTAGGTACGATCTTCGAAAAGTAATCGGGCGTAGTGAAATCGTCCCCGGTTCATACACAATCAATTGATTTGTCTTGTTTTTCCAAACAAATGCTCAGCGAAATAGATTTTTATGACCTATTTTTATATGTCGAACGATAAGTTTTGTTAGTAATCTAATCGAAAGAAACCCGATTTGCGTTCCTCTAACTCCACTTCTTTGCGAAGGACGACTCGACTCGTTTCTTTATTTCAAATGAGTTGGCAACTGTGGAAATGCAAATATAAAAATATAACTTATTGACTGTTGGCTGTGTCGAGCAAAGGCAAAGAAACCAAAATAATATTTTCAAAATAAAACCAGTACAGAAACTTCAGTCAGACTAACATATACCTTCACCCGACGTCCTTATACGACGATGCACAAATGTAAGTGGTGTCAGAAGGATCGTGGCACATTGCTTTGTTCTAATTCCTTCCTTCCTTTGGGTGAAGATATGCAAATAGTCTGAATTCCTCTTTATTTGTATGTGTGGTATTCTAAAGAGCGTGGCTGTGTGATTTATTTTCATTTTCAATACTAAATGTCTAATGTGAGCTCAATTGTACTGAATATAGTGCAATTGAATGAAAGAGACGAACATAGTGGTCGATTTTACTCCCATGTTGTAGAGAATTGCAAAATAAATTTAGACTACCAAATAACTAATCAGAAATTACAAAGGATTTATTGAATTATGAAAAAGAGTAAATTTGTGTGGGGGTACCAGAAGGGGCGTGGAAATATGCTCAGTTTTCATTCTTTGTCCCTGTTTTGACAGAAGCTCAAATTTGAATGAATTTAGTGCAAGTAATTGGAAGATATGAAGCTAAGAATACATCGATCATTTATATGGAAGGTACCAGAAGAGCTAATCGTTTGGCTTTTGTTGTATAATTAATTGAACGCAATTCGCAAACCAGTAGGTTTCAAATCCTACCGGCTGCGCCAAATGTTGTAAAATTAAATTATGAATGTTGGAAATGTTGCGGGTACTCCTGTGTAGGGACGCGTATCACTTCTAAGGTGATACACGCTTGCCTGTTTTATTTTTAGGCGCGGGCTCGCGCTCTTAAAAGCTCAAAAGCGCTTATGGTGATGGGGTACCTAAAAACAAGTTGTAGGAGGAACTCTTGCCAACTTAAAACCTCGAGGCTTCTTTCTTCAAAAATCTCTTTGTTCACTCTTGGTGAACACCCTTTACTTATGTGACTAATTCTTTCTTATTATAATATTGTTCTGCCGCTATCGACTGAGAGCCAACCCAAATACTGCTCAGAAATAAGAGTCAGCAAAAACAGTCACATATTTCCGCATAGGAAAAAATTTAACGTTAGTGCAAAACTCATTGCCGAACGTTCGTCATTTCTTTGTTTATTAATGTGTCAATGTTCCAGTAACACATTCCGCATATGGAAAAATGCACCGTAAACATTGGCTTACATTAATCACTTCAGTTTTTGGGATGTCGCAGCAACAAGGTCATTTGCTGCGATATCAAATTGATTTCCATTCTCAAGTGACAGAACCTTACAACTACGCCCTAAACTAATGGTGTCAATAGTATGACACCTTTCACACTGTTTGTCACAACACTTTTTTCAAATTTTACCATTAATTATGAAACAATGAAACGGACAAAAATTTTGGGCTGTTGCATATTACGGATGAACAGTTACTGGGAGGACATTAAATTCCCGAAATAGATAAATTTGTATTAGAGGTATCGGAAGGTGCAGTCCAAAATAAGCCATTTACAACACAATATTAGAATATTAGTTTTGAAAAATTCTCCAAAAAGATTTACGGCAGTTACTGGTGGACACCAGCCAAAAGGATACCACTCAATCAACTTAAAATTTCAAAAAACGCTTCTTTCTGAGTATCAAATTTTTGGGCGTATCAAATGATATATACTATTATCTCTCCGGTTTAATTTCTGAAAACCGTCCAATTAATATAGGAGATACCACAATGAGTTTTCATTCTTCGAATAAAAGTTTTGATATTTTGAATTGCATTGGACATTTGTGGGGCAGACAGCAGGCGGGGATTATTTGGTTGATTTTTCTCAAATTTTACGGAAAGTTATATGTCAACTAAATGGGCAAAATATTTTACGCTTCTGCAGCCTGCTAATTAGCAATCAGGGAGGAATGGTTAAATTTCAATTTAAAAGGGATCTCCGTATTTGTTTTGAAAACTTACTTTGGCATGCTTTGAACATATGCCAAATTTGAGTAAATTTACTCCACAAACATACACAACACAATATACAGCATATAGGATACTACAAGAGTTGCTGTTAATCAGTCGAATTTTTGTAAATCCTAGCAGGAATTATAGACGGGTACGATAGACACAAATTCAAGTTGAATAAGGAAGTCGGTCAGTAGGGGTGGTAACCCGGAATCTACATGAAAGTTCTGCTTCCTTTCGATTTTGATATTGTAAACCTATTTAAAGTACGTTAGAAATGTCTTTTTAATTCAAACTCGAAATAATGAGGCATTTTAGAAATTGATTCTTTTTTACCTGATACATTCCAGAAACTGTTACCTTGGTGGTAACAGAAGGAACATTTACAATCCCCGCTTGTGATGTGACAAAATATAAGGCAGCGCCAAGGGCTAAGAATTTTCATAAGGATTAACGACAGTTATCGTGTCTAATAGCCAGCCAGTCAGAGAGACCATAACATTCTTCAATCGACTTAAAAAATTATGAAATGAATTTGGTCAAAACATTTGGCACTTAAAATGCTTCGTTCCGGATGTTAAACTTTAGATGGTACAAGATGGTTGCATGGTTGCAACGTAATGAAGCCTTCAAATTAGAATTTCATTCAATTTACTAGATAGAGTAAGAGGGTTGACAATGTAGCCAGTCTGATTTTAATTGATTTTTCTGAGTTTAGTATCTGAGTGAAGGTTATGATTGCAAGAATTTGTGTGGTTAAATTAAATAACTTGTATTAGAGATGGAAGTCCGGAGTTACTGTTTCTTCCAATTGTAATGGTGAATGCAAAAAAAAAAATTAAAACAATGCGCCAAAGCAGCGATTCTATGCTTATTGACATTTTTTTCTTTTTTGTATCATGTCTTTTATTTCCCTAAATATGAGTATATTATTTTTTGTTCGCCTTGTTCTATTTCAAACAAGTTGTCAACATAGACTCTCTGTCTTATAAATATTGTATCACCTACTACTGCAACAGTATGAAATCTAACATACGAGTATATCATACTTTGTTGATTTTTCGTAATGAATATTTAATGCAAAGTGGCAGTAGTGGGCAAGTTGAATTCAATTCCTATACACTCCTGCCACATGTAATGACTGAGACATGACTTTTTATTAGAATGTCAGTGGCACGGCAACAATCGAATACCAGATCAAACAAGTTGTTACATTATCGGAACATCCGGCAATGAGATGGGCAGGATGAGTAGAATAACTTCGAACTGCCAACCGCTCAATTCGAGTCATTTCCTGTCTATGTGCACGAGTCGCCATATTTCCATGAGCGTTTAGCAACACAAGACATTGATTTATCGTACTTCAGGCACTGGCGGAGAGAAGAGCTTAGAAGGCCTTCTAAAATTTCCCATATTTATGCTTGACTAAGAAAACCTTCCAATCCACCTACTCGCATAGAGTAGGAAGAGGAGGCACTAGAAGGTCTTCCCCAGAAGGCTTCTTAGAATGATACTTGAAAGATGCCTTCATAAAAATATCCTTCGGTGATCATTTCTAAGAAAAATTATAATGGAAATATTAAGTAAAATAGCACGATTTAATACAATAAAAAATTGTAAATGCAAAAAAACAAAAAAAAAAAAAAAGAAAATGCGAAATATAAAGTACAGAAAAAAAAAATTAATTATTTCTCCAATAGATAATTCAGTTCCGTAGTTAGTTTAGTTTATTTCCGTATAAGTTCAATCTGGTTACGCTAAATGGCGCTAGAAATATAATGTTTTGTATACAAAAAACTGCTCAGACAGTTGTGTAAGTCCTGGACTCAGCGTTGTTGGAGAGCAAAACGTTTTAAAGTTTTTCTTCGGTGAAGGCGAAAACGTAAGCCAGGCGGCACAAAATGTGAATAGTTATGATGGTTCTGATACTATAGGTATATCAGTCCATCATGCACATTTTTTGATCTCGTCGATTTTGTTTCGATAATTTTAATGTGAAATACTAGTATGCACCAAATCCTGGAAGATAAATTGGCGAAAATTTCATTAAAATAATGTCTATTGCCCAGGAACAAAATTTTGTACAAAATACCGTTTGGAACTACTTTAATAACAATGAATAAAAGAAAAAATTTCACGTATGGATGCGAGTTAATGCAAAAAAAAAAAAAATCTAACGGATCGAAATTTCGTCAGCAAATCGGATGGTGATTGGTGATGAAAAGTTGATCACATAAGACAACGTCAAGCAAAAACAGTCGAAGTCGAAGTCGGCGCAAATGGTGGCCGAGCTGGAATTAACGATCGGCAAGGGTTAGCTGTGTGTTTGATGGGGTCGTCAAGGATTCATCTAATATGAGTTATTGAAAAAATGGTGCATTTGCCCAAAATCAAAACTTATATGAGTCATATATAATTTATTTAAATTTAATTAAATTAATTTAATTTATTTCATTTTACTTCATTTTATTTCACTCCATTTCATTTCATTTCATTTCATTTCATTT
>JAHXMU010000160.1:883983-924342 GCA_019455685.1 Philornis downsi
CAGTTCAGTTCAGTTCAGTTCAGTTCAGTTCAGTTCAGTTCAGTTCAATTTAGTTCAGTTCAGTTCAGTTCAGTTCAGTTCATTTCATTTCATTTCATTTCATTTCATTTCATTTCATTTCATTTCATTTCATTTCATTCCATTCCTTTCATTTAATTTCGTTCATTTAAGTCTATGGATATGGAAATGCTTACAGACTAAGAATTGGCATAACATATTTTAAGAAAGTCATGTAAAAATATGAATTATTTTATTGAAATATCTAAAAAGAAACAGTTTAAAGATATTTCTAGACATGCAAAACTCTAAGTGTTGAATTAGGTATTCATTTCCTGCAGTCCTATTTAGGATATTGAATTCAAAAAATCCGCGATTCAAACCATTATGCTGGGCATAAAATATGGAATGGAGTATTAAATTTAATATATAATGATATTTAACCAGCATCTGGAAACATAAGGAGGCACAAAATCACCGAAATTAATTCAGGAGAAAGCAAATTTTAGGAAGACCCGCTGAATTCTTTCTATGCGTGATATATTGGCTTAGCAAAGGGGACTCCAAACAGTATAGACATATTCCAAATTTGATCTTGCATGGGAAGTATACACTATTTTTAAGATATGTGGATCAGTGAAATCGGAATAATTTCTTCAAACATACTCTAGTATGGAATTAGCTTTAGGGACAATACAATTTATATGCGAGGTAAAAGTCAGTGCATTATAAAAACATCACCTAAATCTATTTTACTTTCAGCAGTTAGGAGCCTGTAATCACCAATTTTGAAAACCAGTTGAATTGGATTACGAGTCCTTGAAAATGAAATACGGACACATTTTAGTAGATTTAATAAAATTTTTTTTGGGAAACACCAATCAGGGAGTTTATCTAAATCATTCTGAAGATGTAGGGCCTCAGAAATATTACAGATTTTGTGATATATTTTATATACATACGCACTATTGGCAAAAATTAGGGTATATGAGGAAATTAAATTTCTCTAAATCGGTCAATTTGTATAGGAAGTACCCAAATGAGCAAGGCACTAGACTCCATTTTCATTCGCAGAATTAAATTTATCGAACCCATTACGTATATCAAATTTTTCTGCATCCACTGCAACGGGCTAAAAGATGTGAAGCGAAGAATATATAGGTATATTCAGTCAGTTGTATGTATGTATTTGTATTTGTCCATATCATACTTGGGTATGTGAAACCGCGCTCACACAGTCCCTGGTACGACGAAGAATGTCGCATAGTGTCTGAGGAAAAGGAGGCTGCGTACAGGACCAATTGTAACTCATGCAGTTAGTGAACGATACGAGGAGAAGAAAAGAGAGTCGCACCAACTCTTTAGGCAGAAGAAGCGGTTGTGGAAAGAGCGTGATAGTGAGGCAATAGAAAGGTACAGGAATAGAGGTGAAGCCCGAAAATTCTACCAAAGGATAAGAAGTACAGGTTATGGAACAGGGCTCCCCTCCTGTAAGGATAGAGAGGAAAATCTGATCACAGATACGTGGAATGTGTCGCAACTATGGAAAGAACATTTTTATAAGCTCTTACTTCCGAGTGGCAGCACGAGTGAGGAAATCACCTCAATTATCGACGATGGCATAAATTACGCAGCTCCGAGCCAAACAGTGATCAGAACAGCAGTATTGCGGCTTGAGAACAAAAATGCTGCGGGCGCTGTTGGCCTGCCAGCAGAGCTGTATAAAACTGGTGGCGATAAGTTGATGAACAGCCTGCATCTGCTTCTAATTACGATTTGGCTCGGGGTAAACAGACCCGATGATTGGAATTTGAGTGTACTGCGTCCTGTGTTTAAGCAAGGCTGAAAGACTAAATCCGTTTTTACCTAGGCCTTATCAGTATGGCTTTAGACCTGGTGAGTCAACAACTGACCAGATATTCACACTACGACAAATTCTGAAGAAGATCCAAACAAAACAGATCGACACGAAACATCTTTACGTCGATTATAAGGCTGCCTTCGGTAGCCCGATACGGCAAAAACTGTATGAGCCCATGTCCGAGTTTGGAATTCCTGCGAAGCTTATAAGTTTTTGTGGGATGACGATGAAAAACACGAAGTCTTCAGTAAAGATAGGCAAAGATCTAAGCGAGCCTTTTTACTGGATTTAGGCAGAGCGACAGTCTATAATGCGATCTCTTCAACATACTGTTGGAGATGATTAAGAGGAAAGCTGCAGTTAACACGACTTGTACGATCTTTAACAAACATTATTGAGCGAAAAATGTGTGACGTTACTACAGCTTCCTCAAGCATTGAGAAGGAAGCAGCGAAAATGGGTCTGGTGATAAACGAAGAGAAAACAAAGTTATTGGTTTCAGCGGACAAAGAGTCTACTCGTTTGAGACGCTGTGTGAACATTTTGAAGTAGTGGAAGAATTCATCTACCTCGATTCCGCTGTAAACAAAACGAATTGTGTCAGCATAGAGATACAGAAGAGAGTACAGCTTGCTAATAGATGTTACTATGGGCTAAGCAAGCGATTCAAGAATAAAGCCCACTCTCGACAAACAAAAATCCGACTGCACCAGACGTTAGTTCTACCCGTCTTGTTATATGGCGCAGTATCCTGGGTTATGACGCCAGGGGATGAATCAGTACAGAAAAATATGTGAACTCATCATCGTTGACGGAGAGTATCAGCGTCGCATGAACAGTGAGCTGTATGGTCCGTTGGAAGTACCAGGTTTTTGAAATACTGTCGAAGTCTGGTGTGACCTAAGAAGAAAAATACAAGAGAAGGAAAAAAAGCTAAACGGAAACTCATTCATGTTGACGACTCCGGGAACACCGGATCTCCTTGATAAATATGAGGTTGAAAACAACCTCATGCAGAAATTGCGTTGGACCGGACTGGGATGAACAAGATACAAAGCAATAATATCTGAAATGTGGATTTGGGGTTAGCGAGAAGCTTAAACATCAGGCGCTCAAATAACCGCAATCGTTTTAAAAGTTGATTTGTGCATACGCACCAAAGAAAAACAATCTCGACGACGTCGAATATTCACTTTAGTGAACAAAGCGCCTATTCCCGTGAACGTTCAAGTAATAAATCCGGATACAGCCACATGTCCCTGAGACGTTACTTATTACTTTACGCGCTATAATCATATATTTAACGCTTTATGTTCAATTAGTTATAACTTCGGCCGAAACAATGAAGACGTATATCATTTGATATGTCAAAAATCTACCATCCAAAGTGTCTAAAATATGAAACATATTTTCACGAAAAGTGTTTCATTATTTTTTTAAGTCGATTGGACGATGTCCGCCTGTGAGTCCGACTCGTAGATGCAATAGCGATCTCAAATCTTTATGAAATTTATCACAACTTTGCAAAGTCTGGTATTTTCATTTCATTTCTTTATCCCCTACATCGGTTTATAATACATGACGGAAATTTAAAAATTAACCGGCCGATCATGTAACTTGTGGTATCTTCCATACAAATATCAAATACTAACTCATATACGAGATCTCTTAGATTCATAATCTCTATGTAGCTGCACCAAATTTAGTCAAATTTGGTACACATTGAAAATTTGCCTACCTAAAGTTTCGAATTAAAATCGACAGCGTCACCGTGCCCATTCTGTTACCTCTCAGATTTTTCGAAATTAATTGTTTTCCTTATGATTTCTAATGACTAAGCTGCAGTAGCTTAGAGTGTTGTCAATTATATTGAATTAGAATTGTTTGCACAACTTGAGAAAAGTCAAACCAGTAACCACAACCCTTTTGATGCCTAACAAACAAAAGACCGATTTAACCCGCTAATCATATCTTTCAAGCAGTTGTCCATAATTCAGACATCCATTTGGTGAATCAGGTTCAGAAAATGAAAAAGAGAAGACATCGCCAGTGTCCTTCTAGTATCTCCCATACAACTGATCGATTTATCGAAATCTAATTTTTTCTTTCTAACAAACCCTAATTAGTAGATTTCCGTCACTTACATTTTCGTCAGGTGTATTTCATTATAATACTCATTACGAAAATGAACCAGATTACCACGCCTCTCTGCTAGCTTCCATAGAAATTACCTAGTAACTAGATTCATATCTAACATCCAATAATATCATATTCTGTATCGTGCATCGTGTATTTAGTCAGCTTAGTTTTGCGAACGGAAATAGACTGCATAGACTCTACCCTTAAGGTACCGCACACAAAAGAATGGCTCGACTTAACATGAAAACATCGGTCTCTTTGTAATTTATAAGTAGAGGACTTCACGTATCACATCCCTCTGGCACCCTTCACATTTTTATATCAACGCAAAAGAAAATTGGGTTCAAAGCCCAAGTAAATCAGCTCATGTTACTGAAATTTCTGAAGTGGCTTCTTTTTTTAAACATGTACAAAATCCATTTAATGAATTTATTACACATAATATAACTTAAATTTTGTTATAAGAAGAATTACTAGTAAATTAAATTATAATTCATTCTTTCTTCCTTAAGGGAAGAATTACTAGTAAATTAAATTAAAATTCAATATAATTTCTCAAGGACTAGTGGGCGACCAACGGCTTGCTCTATATACTTGCATGCCTGACAAATGCATTTGAGAGGCGGCACCATGATTTCCAAGAAGTTTACCAAGTCTAAGATAATTATATGTTGGTCATTTGAGGGCAAGTTTTAATAAGTTCTGTGTAATTAAAGTCCACACTAACACATTGACAAGTATATGTACTATTTCGTTGTAATTTGAGGACAAACAAGGCTATTCACAACTCGAAGGCAAAGTGGCAGATTTCAACACTGATAGAACATGGAAAATATTATGAGTTTTCAGTGACTTGAATACAAGCAAACTGAGCATCTGGCTGCCACTAAAGTCGAGTAAAATCATTACATAATCTATGGGTCTTATGACAGATTTTATTTCCTCCAAATCATCACTATAAATGTGTTTAAATTTAAATTATATCACATATTTATGACTCATTTATTTCTAACTATTTTAAGTGGCCAAATTTTATTTACTTTCAATGTCGTTGTATATGATGTCGGAGTAAGTACAAAGGTCACCCTTAGACCCACTTAATGATTTGCCAAAGTCTTTCAAAAACTTTTGAGACTTTTGTTCACACTGGTGGACTGCTTCAATAAATCAATCTAAATCGGTATTAAGACATATGGGGAAAGTCATTAAGAAAATATAACCCTTTGTAGCCATAAGCGTAACATCTGGTCATAGTATTAAACAAATCATTCGAGTGCGAAGAATACGAGTATATGGATGATACCCAACAACAATTTTAGTCCTTGCTATTGTCAAAAACTTACGAATTTCGCAAGGCTAAAATGAGATAATACAAATCAATGATTTTTATCCTTGAACGCCAGTAAATAGATTTTGCCAACCTTTGAGCAGCAGCAGGATTCTTGTTGTTAGCAAGAATAACAAATCTTGAATTTGCTTTACAAAAAATGCTACACAAATGTTTATTGGGTTGTTAAACCCAAAGAGTGTGCTCAAATCCCCACAATACTTTTCAAGATATACAATACGATGATAGGTGACACAACTTGTCCGAAAGTTTTAGTATCAAACGCATACACTGGCTTCTCCAAATACAACAATGACGAAAACAATGGCATAAAGCTAGCTTATCCTTGTAGTTCATTTATACATTTTTCACACATACATATGTATGTACGTGTGCAGGGGAACTGTATGAAACGCTACCTAAACAAGACTATTGGAGCGATGGAAGTGTGTTACATAATACAATACAATTGTATTGCTTTGAACAATTCGATAACATATTTAAAGGGGTTTCTAGCAACCTTCAACCTCACAGTTTGCCAGTTGTTATTATGGTTTATGGCCGAAATAAACTTACGCACAACATGGAAAATCTTTTTGCTGTAGGGCATGAGTTAATTCCAAAAGAATACAATCAATGGGTGTATTGTGATATTCAGGCTTATAGGAAAAACATCTTTAAGAATTGAAATTCTTAAATTTTAGGAAATATGGCAATGTGGGTGCGTGAAATATGGAAATATGGATGGACAAACAGGGGAAACATGAACCTCTGTCTGTGTAAATACATACACTAGAAGTCAATTTTGTCATATGTATATTGTATGTATGTATATAATATACATACATATGTATGTATATTATATACATCATATATTTTGTCATATATATATGTATATGACAATATATATATGACAAAATTGACTTCTAGTGTATGTATTTACACAGTCAGAGGTTTCTGTTTCCCTTATTTTTCCATCCAAGAGGTCTGTATACCAAACTTTACTTTGATTGTCAACCACAAAACACATTTTTGAAGTAAAATTTCTTATGGCGGTTATTGAAATCCGGTTTGCCAACAACGGAAAATCATGGATAGCATAAATGTCCTTTTGATGGGAGTTTTTTACATTATCTTAGCAAAATACCTATACCTATACCGATTTAGATCTGTTCGTGTTTTGGCAGATAATGAACTCCAACAGCATAGCGTATTGATTACTTCAACCGAAGGAAGATCATTTGGCTCGACAAACATGTAACCCCTAGAAAGAACCGTTTAAAGCACCAAGATATATTTCGACCGAATGTATTCTAAAACTTCCTAAGTCGAATAAGCGATTCCCGTCTGTGTAGCTAGCTGACTAGCCTGCTGGTAGACACAATAACTGCCGTAAATCTTTATGAGAGCTTTTAAAACCTGGCACAGCCTTATATTTCGTTAGATCACAGTAAGACATTGTAAATGGGTTATTTCGAAGTGACATTCTAGTAGCTCAAATACAAATTGTAGGATTTTCCGAAATTCAATTTATTCCAAGAAGCTCCTCTCTCGTAGACCGCAATATTTTACTATTTTTCCCCATTATGTTAGTTTTATTGCTCGGCAGAATTTGAAAAAGTACATTTTCAGGGTCATATCTCCTACAGGGTGGGCCATATGAGTGTTGGCGATTTAATTCTTCAATTTCTCGGTAACGCACGGCGCGGGGTGGCGGGGGGATATGTTGTTCGCTGCGCCGCTTCCTGGAAATTAGGCGCCATGGAGCCGTACACGGGAGTGCAGCGTGCATTTTGTGTCCGAGCGTATTACGAAAACAATAAATCAGTGATTGATTTTTACTGATGAGGCCAATTTTCACCTTAATGGCCATGTGAACAAGTAAAATTGTCGGTTCTGGTCCGAGACTAATCCCCGACGCTTGCATGAACGTCCACTTCACAGCCCTAAGCTTCTCGTGTGGGCTGGGATAACGTCAACCGGTATCATTGGACCATACTTTTTTAAGAACGAAAAAGGGCATGCGATGACGGTTAGAGCGAACAATTATTGCAACATGCTAGCAGACTTTTTGGTGCCAGCTTTGCAAGAACTTCAAGGCAATACCTCGAGGATATGGTTTCAACAGGATGGGGCCACATGTCATACGGCTAGGGTATCCATAGAGCTGCTGAAAAATGTTTTCCTGGAAAACTCATTTCGAAAAGGGGGATATTGAATGGCCCCCACGTAGCCCCGATCTCTCTCCATGCGATTATTTTCTATGGGGCTACCTCAAATCGGTAGTCTTCGAGAATAATCCGACCAATTTAGAGCAGTTGAAGAGGAACATTATTCAGGAAAGTAACAAAATACCCAGAACAACTTTTCAACGAGTTTTCCAAAATTTTCGACTTCGGTTCCAAGAGTGTCAAGCAGCCTAGGGAAGCCATTTGGACAACATTATTTTTAAGTCTTAAGCCAACACCCTTATGGCCCACCCTGTATTTAATTTCATTCGATTTAGTAAACTTTCGAACAAATTGAGCGTTTGCCAACGCATAGTCAAGAAATAAAACTGGAGTATTTTGTACCACCCGTTCTGGTATTTGCAATATAAATTGGAAACATTTCAAAAATTCCATGTTTTCCTTGTAATATCTACTCAATAACGTACAATGATCTAGACTTTTGACCATTGTTTTTCATAAAACTGAAGAAAAATCGGACATTTAATTACGCACTTCTGGCTGAATTAGATGGCTGAATTGGGAATTGAACTCACGATCACACGAACGATAATTTAGTGTAGTAATCATCGCCCCACGTCAAACCACAATGATTCATATACGGTACTAAATTAAAGCACTTAATATTTGCGGTTATGAGTAATATTTAGATAAATATATAGTATTTATATTTACAATTAGAACTATGATATTTATAATTTATAATACTTAAAACATTTAAGTAAGACATTTTTAATAATTGTTTGTTGATCTACATTTTCATTTTTATTATAGAAATCAATTATAATGATTAAAATAATTTGTGTTTTTAAAAATCAAAATTAAAAATTAAATTAATCATAATTTTTATTTGCAAATATGTAAATATAATATTTATATAAATTTATAATATGTGTATTTGTCATTAGAATTGTGATATTTATAATTTGTAATGCTTATAAAATTTAAATAAATCATTTTTATAATTATTTGTTGATCTTTATTTTAATTTTTATTATAAAAACTAACTATAACAATTGAAATGATTTTTGTTTTTAAAAATCAAAAACAAAAACTTTGATTAATTTTTATTTGCAAAAATCAAAAATTAAAGGTTGATTTTTATTTGCAAAAATCAAAAATTAAAGGTTGATTTTTATTTTCTTAATCATGAAAATATAACTCGAAATTTTGGGTATACGAGTATGTTCTCGTGAAGGGCAAAATGACTATGTTGGTTGATATTACAGTCTTCAATAATTTTACGCCTTCACCCGAAGGAATGAAGGTAAATATTTGATACGGAAGAAATGTAGCTCCTAGGAGGCAGCGTCTAAGGTACCAAATATATTTCGCCAAAAGGGTTTAATGAGCGATATTTCTCTGCCTGGCTGGCTGGCTACTAGACACGATAACTACGGTAAATCTTTGTGGAAATTCTTGAAACTTGACACAGTCTAATATTTTGCCATATCGTATTGTGATACTAATTGACCAATTCTCCAAAATTCAATGTTTTTTTTTTTTTGTGATCCATAGTTCTTGGTTAATCGTGCCCCCTCTTTCGTTCTTCCACACAAATGATCGATTACACCCAAATATACCTTAATTTATACACGGTTACTTTAAAGATTGCGATCGACTTATGTGTAGAAATAGACTGCATTATCACGTCCGTCGCGCGCTTTCCATACAAATTTGTCGAAATTCAACTTTATGGCTCCAACTTCTAATACGTAGACTGTAGTCGCCTTAATTGTTGCCCATTGCTTTCCTCCATAATTTTTAGTAAAATTTGAGAAAATCGATCGGATAATCATGCCCTTTCTGGTGCCTCCCATTCAAATGACGGATTGAACCCATGTATTCTTAGGTTCACATCTTCCATACGGTTACATTAATTTTGTCAAATTTGGTACACATTGAGGGGATGATTCAGTAGGAACTGAAAATTGACCACATTGTCACGCCTCTTAAATTGTAGTCAATAACATTTAATGTAAAGCTTAATAACTTGTGGAAAAATACTGTACAAATTGCCTAATTTAACCCACAAACTTTTACGTTCATATCTTTCACTCAGTTACGTTAAATGCATTAGGGAGCATTAATTCAGAGTATTTGCCGATAATGACCTGCCAATTTACTATGAACCATCTGGCACTCCACGCTCTTTTCCAATAATGCAAAGGGATGCCGAATGAAGATACTCATGTATGTAGTCGTAAGTCAGTTCAACAGACTGAAATTTCTGTTCTGCGTTTTCGATATTATCGGTTTCTCTTGGAAATGTTTGTTAATAAATTAAGTTAAGCACAATTTTAATTACCTTTCTGTGAGAGCCAAATGAAGTTTAAATATGATTTGAGTTTATACAAGCGAATGTTAATATTTTGTAATTTTTGGCTTTTATTCATTTGATTAAGAACAAGAAAATCATGATTAATAAAATTTTGACTTTTGATTTTTAAATATAAAAATCAATTTTGATTTTTTAAAATTTGGCTTATATTCCTTTGATTGAGAAAAAAATCATAATTGGATTTTATTTTTAATATTACAAAAACTGATTTTTTATTTTTAAAAACAGCAGTTTATTTTTATTTTTGACTTAAAAAAAAATAATCTTTAAAAATTAAAAATAATTATTAAAATTGATTTACACCAATAATAATCAAAAGTTTAAGTCTATGACATATTTATAAAGTACAGTGAAATATGAACGTTTTCACATATTGTGTATGTA
Organism: Philornis downsi; assembly: GCA_019455685.1. NCBI lineage: Eukaryota > Metazoa > Arthropoda > Insecta > Diptera > Muscidae > Philornis > Philornis downsi. Next base: position 894,261 of record JAHXMU010000160.1, read on the forward strand.
TTTGTACGATAAATCAATCCAATAATCATTATTTGTGGTCTCTAATTTGTAGATGTAAAGCTATCTGTCATTTGATACAACGAGAAATATAACACAAAAAGTAGCACAAAGTAAAAATAATAAAGTAAAGCACAAAATATGTGTTTTGAATAAACACATTCTCGGGTTTTTAAGCTTATTGAGTATAGTCGAACCGTCTGTTTGGCTGGCTGCTTAATAGACGTGATCCAGCAAAAGAAGTGCATCCGCGGAAGCTGAAATTCATTGCAATTTTTGGAGCAAAATGGTGAAAATTTGCTTATTCACCAATGAATTTAACATAGGCTTGTCATAGGATGTAATCGGGATTTTATGGTGTGTCTTCTTCTGGTCGTGAGAGTTATCACAGCAGTGGAAAGCGGTAATCGGTTTTTGGGTTAAGGTTTTCAGAGCGAAACTAGGTCGTAAAACAGTGTTTCTACCAAATGTGATCATGTGGCAGTAGAATATAAACAAATTAATAGCATTTAAATATAATTCAATTTAATAAGACCTACCAAGTGTGTTTAGATTTGGAAGCGGTATAAAAATGCTTCTTCCGAAATGATAAATATGCATATATTCCGCTATTGCAAGTGATGAAAATGTCATTCTTTTTGAATGGCTTCCAGTTTTTTTTTTTCGCTGATGATAAATATCTCAAATCTATATGAAGCTTCTCAGAACTTGGCTTAGCCGAACATTTTGCCAGATCATAAACAAAGAATGCAAATGGAGCATAACGACCGGTTGCTTCTTGCACCTCCATTGCAAATTGACAGATTGATAAGATGAGAAATTTAGTTTTTTTTCCTATAACTTTTAATTTGTAAGCTGTAGTAACTCACATTTTTGTCCATCATATAGCTTTATGGCGATTTGTAATATTGCTAAAAATCGGACTTTGAACTATGTCCTTTGAGCTATCTCCTATAGAAGATAGCCAATTTTATGTGTTTATGCCTTTTACTCAATAATTTCCAGCTGACAAGCCCGCAGTAATTTGTATTTCTGTCCATTGCAATGGTAAAACCAAAAGGATTAGTAAAAAGGAACAAATAACTATAACCTTCCTGGCATCTTTCATACGAAGTATCTGTTTTTAATTCATATATTCCTAGGTTTATATTTTTCATTCAATTCGACTGAATTTCATATATATTTCGGAGTAAGAGCGTAGTAGGCTTTGTTCTGCAGAAGCATTCAATAAGTTATAATTTTATTGTGTGGAGCTGCTCTCACTTTTGATCCAAACAAAAAGGACGGTGAATGAATACATATACAAATCCTGTCATCTGGCTCAAATGCCCATACAAATTTAATTAAAGCCTCATTTTAATTTATTCACAGAGACACAGTAGTCGTAATTGAAAAAATTCCTGTTCCGAAATGAAATTTTAGCATTAGCTTTTAGTGTTAGCTAAAGCGTTCAAAAAAACACTAAATCAGGCCTGAACCATGGTAATCTTGATGTTCAAAAGGTCTCAGTAATAAGACAAAATTAATATCGGTTCTACTGCTATCCCCCTGTGTGTGTTAAGTCAATGGACTGTCATTGACACCAGGATGAATGGCTGTCGAACAGTTTCATATTACTCAGTTTTTTCTCTCTCTCTCTCTCTTGAGCACGCGTATAAATGCTATTTAACAAACAAGATTAATGGATGTTTACCTTAAACATTTTAAAAAGTTAATATTGAAAGAAAGGGAATTACATAAAATATAATGTATGTATCAAATTATGTGCTGTACTGGGCTACAGATGCTTTTATTATTATAATATAACTATAATTCCAAGACATATTGGGAAGACCTTTGCTATCCTTATTGAAAATTCCTGACACATAATATCCGACCAACGACCTATTCATACATTTTGAATAATGGCATTATATTCACATATGCAATAACAATGATGGTAGAGGTAGAGCCCCAGTTCAAGGCTGAATGTTCGCTTGGGCGTCAGGGAGAAAAATTCTTAGCCCTTAAGCCATTAAACGTGTTTATGATAAATATTTCATTTTTAGCTATATATTTTGCGTTTACATACATAAATATAATTTACGTTTATAATATATTTGCTCTTTATGGATATTTGAACGTATATTGGCAAAATTCTAGTCAATACGTAATGGGAAGAAGGAGACCTAAAAAGACCCAAAAAATAAAAATAAATAAACAAATAAATAATAATAATGTTTTCTGCAGAAAAATACATTGAATCTGAAGTGTTTATTACTTGCAAATTTCACAAAGCACAACGTTTTATATATTTGTATGCATCAAGAATACAAAACCAGTTAGGCTTTATTAATAAAATAAAATTTGTCACCAGCTTTGAATGAGGATACGAATTATTACTTTTTTTTATAAATAAAGCCCAAATTAAATGAAAATTGGTATTTATTCGCAGATGTTAATAAATGTTTTCAAGTAATATCTAATGGTCCTGCACACCTCACTTGTATAGAGTAGTGAGATGTTTTCTGCTTCCGAGAAATTAACTCCCAACGTTATAAGGAAATTTCTAATTTGATCTCTCTGAGTGTTATTCATTTGGCAGTAGCCTGAAGCCTTTGCAGATTTTCTCAAGTAGCTCACGAGCTCATGATTTTCGACCCTGATAATTCCATTAGATATCTGTACGATGATAGCTAAAGTGAAAAGTCGACTTATTGAGAAACCAAAATTTCATGCTAACACTGATGCGTCTTATACCATCTGTTACTGAAACCCGTTGGCAGCCCCAACGGATATCTTTGGTAAATAAAATCTGACATCCAGGATATGTGATGGATAAGACATGGGTGCACTATGATCCCTAATAGAGCAGCCTCGCCGAAACGCATTCATTTGATTTGTTTCGGAAAAGTGTTTTAAATACCTTGTCTCCATGTTTAGGCCCCTAAGTGACCATAGCCACTGTCTGCATCCGTTCGTGTAAATACCCCGTCGGAAGACAAATACGAGGAGATCAAAAATACATTCAATGAACGCCTAGAAGAAGCATTTGTTCTGGGAAATATTAATGTCAAAGCATTAATGGAAGATGTTCTCAGTCCAACAGTCAGAAAATTCAGTCTACATAGCATCACACCTAAAAACGGATTCAGACTGGTTTCTTTCGCTGCGGGGTTAGTAAGTGGAATCAGATATCCGCATAAAAACATCTATTAGAAAGGAATCAGATAGATCACATGGCAATAGATAGAAGGCGTGGTTCTAGTGTCTAGTGGACGTGCCTGGAATCTGCAATGCTAATATAAGATCGGATCACCAGCTCGTGAAACGTAACCAGACAAAAAACAAACGTAACCTGGCACAAAGAAAGACTCTTCCTACTTCACCAAGCTCTCTCAACTACTAAAACAAAGTGCCCTTGATCCTGATGTTCTTGACATATAATGGCAACATGTTCTACATTCTATAACAATCGCTGCAAAAACCGTACATGAGTATGAAAAACCGGGCTCAGACAACCCCTGATAAAATGAAAGATGTCGTAGTGGTAACGCGTGTGATTAGGGAACGTTACAACGAGAATAGAAAAGGAGCCCGCCGACGTTTTAGACGGAAGAAGCGCTTCTGATAAGAGCGAGAGAGTGAAGATGTAGAAAGATATAAAGGTAGGGGTCAAGCACGAAAATTCTATCGGAATATCAGATGTAAAGGATAAGGATAGTGAAGGAAATATAGTCACAGATATGCAAAGTGTACTGCAATTATGGAAAGAGCATTCTCATAAGCTTCTAATTCCGGATGGCAGCACTATTGGAACAATTGTCTCAAATACCGATAGCCCAGCTTCAAGCTAAAACGAAAACAGAATGATAAACGGCAATCATCGGCTCTTAAGTACGGTTTGAGGAATGATTGGAATTTGGGTGTTCTATATTCTGTGTGCAAAAACTATAGCGGTATCAGTCTTTTACACATTGCTTATACGATTCTGTACACTGTGAAAAGTTAAAAGCTAGAGCTGATGCTAGCTAACCTGATTGAGCATTATCAGTGTGGCTTTAGTCCTGGCAAATCAGCAATTGACCAGATATTCACACTACACAAAATTCCGGAGAAGACCGAAGAAAAACAAATCGACACGTATCATTTTTCCTCGATTATAAGGCTGCAGCTGATAGTTTGATACGGCAAAAAGTGTATGAGACAATGGCCATGGCATCATCATTGTATGATGACGCTGACTGACAGAATTTAGTCGGGGCGACCGTTTACCGTGCGATCTCTTCAGTATAAATTTGTTTCGACAAAATCCACATATTATACGAGTATGCAGATGATATAGACATTATTGGCAGAAAACTGCGAGATGTTACTGCAGTCTTCTCCAGCATTGAGAGCACATCGGTCTGGTAGGTCTGGTGGTGGTGGACCAGTAAATAAAACGAATGATGTGGAAATTGTTGTAAGTAATTTCTCCGAAAATAATAATAAAGAAAAAAACGGGTGTTAGGGTAAATAAATAGGGGATCGTAAGTTTATGTCGGGGATACTTACGTAACTTAATGGATGTACAAGGGTATAAATTTGCTCTATAATACATAAGCGGAAGCCTACATAAATTTAAAATTTTGCTTTTTTTAATTCAGAGTATTTTTTGATAAGAACCTAGTGATTCATAACTCCCCTTCCACACTACTCTCAATTTTGCATCAACGAGAAATGTTGGTTGGAAGTGTATTACTGACATTATAGCTTTTAATTAACGAATAGATAGTGCAGTTGTTGAAAATACACAGAAAATGTTAAATACTTCAAAACAGAGTTAATTTTTTTCGAGCGAAATATTTTCTCTAACGGACTGATTTCACTCTGTTGTAGTCCATATTGTAGAGGATATAGCGCCTATAAATCATTAGATAATTAATATGTTTCTACTATCACCAAAAACTATCAGGTCTGCAATGAGTTCTACTTTTTAACATAATCTGTTTTTTTAACATAATCACTTTTTCCAGCAATCTTCAATTGCTTCTATACCCTGTTTAGATAGATTTCGTAGATTTCGACTCTTCATCGTTGATAAATCTTTCACTACCGAACCTCATCTGGCAAATAAGGGGTATGATGATGCAATCCGAACTTTAATTCATTAATATCAATTAATTAATTAATTTAATGGATGTGTGAACTGAAACAACACTTTCTTTTACGCCAAATGCGGCCTTTTCCCCCTAAGTTCATCACTTAAACGCTGCAATAAATTAGAATAATATTCGCCATTGAATGTTCTTCTTGTCTTGCAGATGATCTTGCCGTTCTCGTATTCTTTGGACACGATTCTCCCATTCCAGTCTACTGCTTTGACTGTTCCTTTGGCACAGGTGTGAAGTTGTGTCTCATCCATGGTTATAAATCGACACAAAAATTGCGGTAAAACGTCTCCAAACACTCTGCTGAAACATCTTGACGATGCTGTTTTTTCTCTATTAAAAGCGAGTACCGCCACCATACTGCGCATAGCTTTCTCATCTTCGAATTGTCGGTCAATATACGATGTGTAGCACTTTTTGAAATGACTATAATTTCAGTTAGCTCACGCACCTTCAGCCGATAAACATCCAATGTCCATCCATCCAATAACCGTGTCTGGCGTGGACCACAACGGTGTTTGACTTGGCAGCTTGTACGGTCTCGTTTAAATTCTGCTACCAAATATTTTACAATCGCAAACGAAGGAGCAGACTTCCCCAGAGTAGAATCTAGCTCGGCTTTAATGTTGGTTGGACTGAGACCTTTCAAATGGAAATATTGGATTACTCGTATATAACGGTTACGAATTTTTTATTTTGTTTACAAATTCACTGAGATTATTTACTTTTGACGGCTCAAATAAAAGTACTAAACAACGCGACGCCTTGAAACTTAAAACATATGTTTTCTAAGGTTGCCATCTTTCACCAAATTAATTTTTTTCAAACTATTGGCACCCTCTGTACTTGAAGTCGGCTAGTTTTCTCATCGCCCTCTTAGCTGAGCCGCAAAAGTATAAAATTAAAGAACTAAACCGAATTTATCTTACATATAGGGTGGCGCCCATCTATAGCACACATTCAGCAGGATGGTGGTTCATGCCGTAAAATTTTCCAAGGAATTAATATCTTTTGACAAATAATTTTGTTTTATATTATTCAAATATATGTTAACGTTAATTGATGGCCATAATTCTAAATGTCGACACGTGCTGGTGATGGTTCAGGAATATACTCGTAAAGACGCGGCAATTTGTGTGTTACAGATGAGCATTGTCGTGGATGTAAACGTTTTATTGTAAAACCTTATCACTCTTAACAACAAATTACCACATGTTCCAGTATATTTCACATTATCGCGTGTAAGTCTTTACTGCTCCAGGTTTTGACTCGCATTTTATACACATGTTAAACGCATTACGGGTATATCTTATGTGTCAAAGCATTTATGTATCATACAGGAACTTTACTCCACAAAATGCTATTACAACCTGACATATTTCGAAGTAGTACAAAATCCAATTGAAAATCTTCTGGAAACCATTAAACACACACGTATCTTCTTATATTACCTGCTACAGACATTTGTGACACAAGCTCTTAATGTCATTAGCGGCGAAAAGCTGCAACAAAACTTTTGCTACTCCTTTTCTTTCCGACATCTATAGATAAAAGTTTATCACTTCTACTCCTTCCAAACCGCTAAGCAACTCTTATTTATGACATCTACCCAAATAAGTCTTGAGAGATCCCGTCATATGCAGACAGCATACGAGTGCCACTGAGTCGTTGCTAGAAATATGTCAGCGTCTGGAAACTTTTATAAAGTTGTTAACGAGACGCACAGTTAGGTATGTACATATAGATATGTACGGATACACGTGGTTAATGGAATATGTGGAGCATGCGCTGATAATTAGCAAGGTAGGCAGGTGATGAAATTTGAAACACAAGAAACACTTAAAAAAATCGCATCGTGGGATTACTATTGAGAAGAAAAGGTCTCATTAGTTTTACCAATATTTAAAGTTGAACCACATATTATCCAAATGTGGAACGCCTGTCACTCATATTCAAAATTTCGACAAATAATAAGAAAATCTACAAATGATTCAAAGCGTCAGCATGAATGTTAATCGTGTTCTAATTTATCTCTTGCTAACAAATGTTGGGCGATTTAGTACAATTTTTCAGAAAAACATTCAAATTCTTAACAGCACAGTAAGAGTTGACTAAGCTAAATAATATGATTTCTACCTTCTGTTACTGAAACGCAATTTTTGTGCGGGGCTAGAGGTCGTTTACGCGACCGATCGTGGTTCGATGGATGGTACACGCGACTAACATGCCTTGGATATTGAGTTCCTATTCTCAATAAACCCATTTTCCTTTTATTTTATTTTTTATTTTTTTTTTGCGGGCGCGTAATTTTTTAGGGTAATACGTTCGAGAATTCATAACTTTTGAGCTATTACAGAAATCGGTGAGATATTTTCGCCTAAAACATCTTTGTACTTCAAGGAAGACATACTTTGAAATTAGAAGTGCCACGCCTACTTAAAAAGCTGATAAAAAATGATAGAATACAGGCTTGTCTTCATTGTATTTTTGTTTTCAATGCACATGTTACACATTTGCATTTCAGGAACAATTTCTGTGATCTGTTGAGACCGTCAGAAGCCAGTTTAAATTTAGCTGTAGTCTCCCTAATTGGCTTTTAACTGCTATAGAATTATCGTATTTAATATATACGGTATTTAGTTTAGAAATATTTACTTTAAGCTTAATTTTAGATGCTGTTAAGAAATCTATTTCTATGAACTTGAACTTGAATTTTGAACTTTTTTTTGATTTGTTTTCAATTTTACTAATTACAAATTTTAATACAAAGATATGCCAAATTCTAAATAAAATAAAGAAATCTTGATTGCCATGAGCGGTATATCGGAGAGCGCCTTGCTTTCAGTCAGCAGAGAGCGATTCAGTTGGTAGATTCATTTAATGGGACTCGCAGTTCAGGGCAATTCCTTTCAAATAATGATATGAATAATAATGATAATGAAATAATGATATATGGTTCGAATTTCAAACCTACTATCATATGCATGGCAATCTCGTGTTCTAACCATTCTGACACGCACGGGAAAGTCTAAATAAAAAAAATTACTACAATTGTTAATTAGAAGTCAAATATATATAAATTTTTCATATGGCAATCGCCTTATTCAAATATATCACTTCCTGACTTCAAAATTAGTTCAAAAAAGGGTTAAATCGGTACATATAATAAGATATTCTTAAGAACATTTTTCAATTTTTCTATATATATAAAAATCAATTGCTGTGCGTTAGTCTCGCTAAAGCTCGAGAACGGTTGGACCGATTTGGCTCATTTTGGTCTTAAATTATTGGTAGAGTATTCCGGAAGGTTTAAAAGGTTTTATTTGGAGTGATAGATGGCATTGGAGATGAGATTTTTGCAATTAATTCTTTTTACCACATTAACATTGAATCTTTGAAGGCAAAACAACGTTTGCCGGGTCAGCTAGTTTAGTATAAATATTAAATAAATGTTATTACAAAGATTTGAAGGCGGACATTTCAGTCCAACTGTTGTTCTTTAGGCTCTTCTGGCCTACAAAATACAATAAGGAATAACTGAATCCTTCAGTTGTATGCCAAGCTTAAAGAAATTACTCCTTAAGGGAGCAAAGCTCGGAAACTAAACAAAAAACAAAACAATAATGTATTTCTTTTCCAATTAAAATTATTACTTCTGTCAGGGAAGGAAAATTCAATGTTTCAACTCTAGCCGGTTAAAAAAAAAACTACCTTAATTCCGCTTTTATATCGAATTTTTTATAATTTGTTTGTTATTTCGTTCAGAATAACTGAATTTGGTGGTCTGCACAAGCTAAATTGAGCACTCAAAATTAGTGAATTCTATATGCTACTCCAATTCAATCCCATACAACATTGAACTAAAGGAATATTGAAATTTTTGTTCAGTTAAATTACCCGAAGTTTGATATGATTAACCGGTATTTAATCATTGTTCCAAAATAAATTTCCAATCTATTTTCTATCAAATTCTGGCAAGGCAATTGATACAGTACTCGTATTTTCGTACTACTCGGTTGCTTTTTTCAGAGTCCATACCCAAAAATTTGTTGCAGAATCGGATTGAATGATAGGATTCACAAAGAATACACTTGTATACATCTTATTCTCGTTGTTGGCTATTTTTGACTGATCTAGAACAACATAAACACAGAAACATTAGTTCGTGATATGAGAGGTTTCAATCAACAATTTAACCGTAAGTACTATCTGATATTATGTTCAATTTTCAGATTCGTTAAAGGGTAAACAACATAACTTGACCATAGGACGTGTGGTAATTCCAATTGAGGTTCGCACGTCAGCAACGCGTACATTTTCGTCAGATCCATAGTGAGGTCTTTCTATTCTTCTCAACCGCCATTCGCTTGGGGATAGCAACTCACCCATTACTACGACTAAATGCCCAGTATTTGAGCTGGGAGTGGAATTTTTTCCACTTGTGACGAGCTTTGAGGTAGTCTTCTTTCCGTCGAATAGCGAATTCATGATGAACCCCTTTTAGCTTCAACCAATGGTTGATGAGAGGTAACTTTTGTAGAGTTGATACGGGCATTGCTAGGAGAGGTGCACCTTTGAGGAAAAAACCGGGAGTTATCGCTGGAAGGTCGTTAGTATCTTTCGACATTGCGGAGATTGGCCGAGAGTTTAACACTCCCCCTATTGGAGCGAGTATTGTAGTGAATAGCTCGAAAGTGAATTTATGAAGGCCTGCAATTCTTTTGAAATGGTATTTAAAGTTCTTTACGGCAGCCTCCCAAAGGTCACTCTTATGGGGTGAGTGTGGCGGAATGAAACTCCATTGAAAGCAGTGAGTAGCGTATTTCTGGGAAATGTCATTGGATGAGGTATTAAGGAACTGTCCAAATTCTCGGAGAAGAGCTCTGCTAGCTCCGATAAAGTTTCTACCATTATCGGAAACTATCGCATGGGGAAGTCCTCGTCTACCAATAAAGCGGGCGAATGCGGCCTCGAATGCTTCTGAAGTTAGCTCTGAACAGGTTTCAAGACGGATCGCCTTTGTTGAAAAGCATACAAATACGCTTACATATCCATTTATTAGTTGGGCTTGACGAATGGTGGAATTTTTTAGTTCAAATGGGCAGGCAAAGTCTATACCGGTTGTGTAAAATGGTGTCGTAAACGCACACCTTTCCGTGAGTAAAGGCACCATCATTTTAGCACATTGTCTTTGTTTGTAATGGGTGTCCCAACAAGAACGCAGGATTTAAATTTGGCGCCATTCGAAGTGTCATTGTTTGACATTCGAACAATTGTTATTGTGCCTAGAACAACACGCCACATGTCATACAGCCAGAGAAACAACTCAATTGCTGCATCAGTCATTTCCCGGTCGTGTTATTTTACGTTTCGGAGACCAGAATTGGCCGCCTAGATCGTGCGATTTAACACCATTAGACTTTTTTCATTGAGGTTTTTTGAAGTCGATGGTTTATGCGAATAAGCCGACGACGATTCAAGTCTTAAAAGAGGAAATTGGACGCTGCATTAATAAAATACCGCAGCATTTGTGCAAAACGGTCATTGCAAATTTCATTTAAAGATCGCGAGTGTGCCAGTAAAGCCGCGTCGGCCATCTGCCCAATGTGTTGTTCCATACATAATCTCATTCTGTCTACTTTACGATATAATAAAGTTTCACGATTTTTCTTTTAAATATCTGTGTTTTATTTATATGAGGCAAGTCTTACATTTGTATGTTATGCCTTTAACCCTATGCTTTAGGCGAGAGATATAAAATTTGTTTTGGATTTAAGTCTACAGATTCGATTATGATCCGAAAGATTGCATTCAACAGAAATTCCTATCTTAAACTCGAAATTACTATAGGCATTATCAATAGGTGCAATAGTAGATGGTTGGGTTACCATATTATGGCAGTATTCATAAGCATAACAAGCAAGTAAATTTATTAGGTCTGGCAATGAAGGATATTAATAGAATAAAATATATCAAAGAGACATTTTTCTCAGAAAAAAAGAAAATAAATAAATAAATAAATTTCTTTTTCATCGTAATTTTCTTTAGTATTTGTTAGGCTTGAGGTCAAATTTATAACAAAAATAGCTTTTGTTATTCAATGCTTTGTCTTATGTATTACAATATTTCCGACTGCCATTGTCAGTCATGGTCAAGGAATTATATTTAGTACAAATATATAATAGACAAATACTGTGATTGCTGTCAAGGCGTAGGCTGTTTTCGATTTATTCAATAAATTTCTCTGATAACAATTGACAATGCCATGTTGAATATTGTAATAAATAAAACAATGCAAAAATAAAAACAACAAAAAGATCTGTGTTTAAAATTTCACACGCATGCTCTTAAATGTAACGTTTGCTAAAAATAAAACAAAATTTAATTCTGATTTATTAATTTCAAAACAAGTTGACTGCTACCATGGTATTACTTAAGTTGCCGGGTATTAAGTTAAGGTGTTAAGAGGTTAAAAAAGTTTTTCGTTCCAGAACCACGTCGAAAAATAATTTCTTCACTGCTGTCTAGTTTCAATAATATGAAGCAACTTGCCGTATAGCCTGTTATGGCGGATTTGTAGCGAAAATTTCCTAGTGAGCTGATTTGAAAAAAATGCACATTCCTTCAAGGTCTGTTGATCTAATTTAATTCTAATTGAGTTTTAATTGCAGAGTCATTGCTAAGAGAAGTTTGTAAAACACAGCCAACAAGTTTGGATTATTTAAAGCAATTTATTAGAACGACGTTTGAATTAGTTCCCACAGTGATGAACAGAGTCCAAGGGGGGTTTACGTGAGTTTCGCTGTAAAGGCCTTACCCACGGTCTGCTAATCACATTGGGCATACTATGTATACAATGCAATTGCTAGTGCCCCTCTAGCATAGCGAAGTTGATTTGGCCTATCTAGGAATAGGATCGCCTCCTAATTTTGGAAGCAAGCTACAGCAACTGTCAGCCCTTTCTTCCAAGCAGAAGTTACCTAATTGTTTATTTTAGTATGGAACATAATCCCCATTGTCGGAGGTGAGACCTCTACTACTTCACGTGTCTGTAGCGCCCGGTTGTAATGCAACTCCACATTCGAGCACAAAGACTATACCAGCGATTGCGGTAGCAACCAACAACCCGCGTGATGCTCCCACTAGGGGTCAAACACAAAATGATCAGGCGAGAACTATGTCTCGGGACCTCCTGATCACCACGACATCGGTCAAACTCACTGGCGAGAACTGCGCAGCTAAGTTGTTGCCAAATTGTGATTTATATACCAAACTTCACGGGATTGGTCACCCAGCAGCAAAAAAAGTAGTGATTGGAAATTTGTACATACTTGCAGGGGCGGAGACAAACTGTCGATACTACAATGCAGGGATGCAGTATCCTTACCGGTGGGAAACGGGGGAAAACTCCAAATCCCTCCCGATCGATGATGGTAAACGGCAACCAAATGATAAAAAATATAGAATTCCTATACCTGCTCGTACCACCCGAGAAATCTATAAGACACAGATAAACAAGGCACGTACTCGAGATCCTATCCGTGAGAATCCCAGTAATCCTGGGTACCAGAAAAGGTCTCTAGTGGAACCCTGAAGCTGACCTACTCCCAGTTGCAACTCCTTGGGGTTCGGAGACTAGTGACTCTACAAAAATCAGCTGCTACCGCCAATCAAGCTGTACAAGATGTGGGATCAGCCTAATCCGAACAGCCTTGCAACCTCTTAAGCATCAGGTTAGACTGCCTCGAAAAAGGTAGCAGATCCACTTCTTCAACTTTCTTACAGTAACCTTACGCCGAGCAAATGCTCTGGAAACAAATTTCGTGGCTGTGGGCAACACGCCCTGGGCAGAGAGCATGTTATTGACTATCCAGTCATCACCTGACTTAATTATCGCTAATCCTTGGAGGTCGGACGATATGAACAGCGATGTCGTAAATGCATCGTTGACGGGAGTCACTTAAACTAAGACATTTTTAAAAACCGTGTTTGCACAAATAATTAAATATCGCTAACTTATAGTTAAACTGCCATATTTACAAATTAGAGGGAAATAGAATTCTGATTTCACAATATTGCGCAACGCTAAGTCGTAGCCAGTGATTGTAAATGAGCTATATCGTCAATACATTCTGGCACACGTTCAAGTTTTGTTATGATTATGTCTAAGAATGAAATTGACTGGAAATTCAACTTTATCCTCGTTATTCCTAATACTGTTATTCTGTAATTCATGGTATATTTTGAAAAAATCGATCGGCTAACCATGTTCTTTCCGCTACCTCTTATACAAACGGTCGATTTATTACATGAATTTTTAGATTTATGTATTTTACAGAGTAGGGCGATCCCAAAACTAGCCAATCTTGTTTAAAGTAAGAACTGTCAAACTCTTTAAAATAGCTATCAATCGCAGACATCACCTCTTCACTGCTAGCAAATCTTTTATCACCGAAATACTTTTTCAAGTTTGGAAATAGCAAATAGTCCAAGGGAGTTAAATCAGGCGGATTCATTAATTTTGGCCACCGCAATAGTGAATGTGTGAACCGGAACATTGTCTTGATCAAATAACACTTTCTTTTTCATCAAATGCTGCCTTTTTCACATAAATTCATCACCGTTGATATTTCTTCCTTTCTGAAGACAATCAGTAAAAATAATCCTATGCTCAGTCCGAAAAACAGACACCATGACCTTGTCTGCAGATGGAACCTTCTTTGTCGTCTTTGAACACGATGAACATTTCAGTCCACTGCTTTGACTGTTCCTTTATCTCATGTATGAAGTGATGGACCCATGTCTCATCCATGGCTATAAATCGGATCAAAAGTTCGGCTTTATTGAGATGAAATATTGCCAAACATTTCACTGAAACATCTTTACGAAGCAGTTTTTGCTCTATTGAAAGCAAGCGCGGCACCCATATTGCGCATAGCTTCCTCGTCTTCAAATCTTTGGTCAATATACGATGTATAGCACTTTTTGAAATGTCTATCATTTCAGCTAGCACACGTACCTTCAGCCGACGATCATCCAATAACATTTTGTGGATTTTCTCAAACGCGTCTGGCGTGGACACCTCAATTGGTCGAGCACTACAGTGTTGGTCTTCGCAGCTCGTACGGTCTCGTTTAAACTCTGCTAGCAATATTTAATAGTGGTAAACGAAGGAGAAGACTTTCTCTAGTATAATCTAGCTCGGCTTTAATATTGTTTGGACTGAGACCTTTCAAATGGAAATGTGGTATTACATAACGTTGACCAATTTTTTCCATGTTCACAAGTTCACTGAGTTCGCTTACTTTTGTCGTAAAACTCAAGATATACATTTTATAAGATTGCTATAATACTTTTCACCAAGATAATTCTTTTTTTTTTCAAACTAATGGCATCATTTATATGTCAGGTTGGCTAGTTTTGCCCCCACACTAAATTCATTCAAATTTGATACAAGTTAAGAGCTCGGGTAGATAGTATCCGACTTGGGTAGATAACTTCTTCTGGTATCTGACACATAAATCGACCAATTTTTTTGAAATTCCATTATTTCCTTGTAAATCTTAATAGATTCTCTTAGATTCTAGATTCTCCAGATTTAGTATCTGAGGAAGCTTTATGATTTAATCTATATATTTTTATGTTGACAGCTTTCAAGTACTTGCAAATTTGTTGCGGATCATGTGTTATCTTTCGTACAAATTGACAAATTTTGTTAAATTTAAACAACCAACTCCTGAAGCTTCTTTTAACTCATATGTGTGACCTTGCATTGTCCTTATGAAACACAATTCCCTCCAAAGTTGGCCGCTTAAGGGCTAAGAGTTTGGCCGTGGGGGAGCAGCTCATAGTAGGCGACTGCCTGCCAATCCACCAAACACACAACAAAGACTTCTTGACCGTCAATCTCGACTTGCTCACCGTTGGCGCTGGCTCATCGCTGTGATTCGGCCATGACAGTTTTGGATTGAGGCTATCTTAAGTAGCTCACTTTTGAACACCAGTCACAACCCACTTCAGAAATGGATCAATTTTGTTTAGGATTCAGCAGCGATTCACAGAAGAAAATTTAGCCCACCAATTTCTTTTTTTTGCGTTAACTCCAGTGTGTATCTTTTTTTTTTTTGTATCCAGTTTTATTCATATGGTTCCAAATGATTTTTGTTCTGTAAACATTTTCTGTTTTTATTCTGTAAACATTTTTAAGTTATCGGCAACTGACCACGTGCATCTTTGGCATCAAAATTATTAGAATTGAACTGATGAAACACAAATTGCACATGATTGACTGTTAGAGTTTCAGGACATTAACACTATTCACAATTTTAGTTGCATGGCTTGAGTTTTCAGCTTTATCGAAGAAGCACTGTAAAATATATTTTACTCGAGCTCAAACAGTATTATGTCAAGCAATCTAATAACAATCGTAGTAGTTTTTTAAGTATGAAACCTTATCTTTCTAACGCCATCTATCGATAGCATTTATAAAACGTGACATACAGGTTACTAAAGCATTTACATCTATTGGAAAAAATAGTGGATTTCTTTTTACTTCACCTTGTACAAGTCGGTTCATTTGACTGAAATTTCATTATATTTCATTGTTTTGTAAAACGTTTAAGCGTTTTTTTTTCAATGTGGTGGTTAGCCAATATAAGATACAGCTTACGTCAAATTCAAATGTATTAATATTTTGGGTTACACCAACTCATATGAACATAATTTTCAACTTACGCTTACCTTACTTTAATTATATGGGGGTAAATATTGCACCTTAAATTAGTGCATATAAATGGTTTAAGCACTTCAATCACAGTCCTTCACACGTATCAAATTGTAGTACATTAAATGCAGTTATTAATATTTATTCAGCTCATTCACATGAAGGACTTTACAATACATATGACATCCTGAGAATATCCTGTATTCATATTCGCTGTACATTAACTTGTGTTCAAGTAAAATATGAATACTGAATTTAATTATGACTGAAAGAGTTGAAATGAGTTGAATTACATCGTTATCGTCATCGTCATCGTCATCAAACTTAATTATCACTTTCCTGCATATTATTATAGCACAGAGATTTCCAATTTGTGGCGTAACACTAGACTTCTTAAAATTGGATGCACGATTGCGTATATGCGTGACATGAGTTGCATATGAAATGATATATATTGTATGTACTGGCATCACAATTATGGACAATAAACTTTAACACGCACAATGTAATACTTGTGGTTCATTCAAACATAAATGTATTTCAATTAAAGTAGCAAATATGATGATGACTGAGAATGCTTTAGTTTTGCATATCAAGCGTTGGCTCTGCCTAAGACGACTCGTTATTGGGGGTTTTCAAACTTACAGAAACTTATACGATACCACCTGCAAGCGTTGCAAGTGATGAATCTCATGGACAAGCAATGAATTTTCCTATTTCGCAGAAAATTGCTAAAATTATTTGAAAATTCCTAGAGTTTCGAAAATTTCCAGAAAATTAAAATTATTAATATTTTAACCATTTTGGGGGGAAAAAGCTATATCAACTATTCACAAATGCAGTAAAAATCATTTATATACTAAAACCGAAAAACGAAAACATTAAGATTTGCGAAATTTTTGAAATTTTAAACATGAATTTTGAAAATATACCTCCTTTACTTATAACCAGATTGGTCAGTTATTAAATTATATTTCTATTTTCATCCAACACCCAGAAGGAAACATCTTAAGTACCAAGTAAAGGCTGGCCCAACAAGAACGCAAGATTTAAATTGAACTGAATTATTTCTCTGGCTGTATGGCATGTGGCGCCGTCTTGTTGAAACCACATGCCCTCCACATTCATTTCTTCAATTCTAGTCACGAAATAACTGGTTATCATTTCACGATACCGAACACCATTGACTGTTTGCGCTTGACATGCCTCATTTTCATAAGAAAAAGGTCCAATGATTCCTCCAGCCCAAAATCCACACCAGGATGCATTTGCTCCTCGTGAATCACTCGGGGATTTTCCTCACCCCAAATGCGACAATTCTGCCTTTTGACGAAGCCATTAAGATGGAAATGGCCCTCGTCACTAAAGATGATTTTATCGGTAAAATTAGCATTTTCATATTGTCTCTCCAGTACCCAATTAACGAACTCCCTTCGCTGTAAATGGTCTGCTGGCTTCAGTTCCTGAGTCAATTGAACTTTGTATGCATGAAGATGCAAATCTTTCGTCAAAATTCGCTGCGTAGTGGATTTGAAGACACCAATTTGCTGAGGAATCTTTTTACATTAGTTATTAAAAATGATATCCCGCAAGTGTTGGCCATTTTCTGCTTCGCACAAATGTGCTCTTTCCAATACATTTTCCATGACCTTTCGCAAAATTTCCGGTGTTATGTTGTTAATTTCGTCTCGAATGTTGGATTTTAATTCGTCAATAGTCCTGGGCTTATTAACATAAACTTTCCCTTTTAAGTAACCCCAAAGAAAAAAGTATGGAGCGGTTAAATCCGGGGAACGCGGAGGCCAATTAAAATTCCTTGTACGCGAAATTATTCTTTCACAAAATATGTCGCGTAAAAGAGCCATTGTGGCCCTCGCAGTGTGCGCTGTGGCTCAACGTTGTGGGCACGTTGTTCAGTTTTGTATTGCTCCATTACAAATTCTCCAAGTCTTCTTTACAAATTACTAAAAAGAAAAGAAAAAAAAAAAGCTTTATAATAAAAAAGTTATAAGGAATTCACACCACTTCGTTCATTCTGGGCCACCCTGTATTAACTACAAGGTATCAAAGTGCATGCACGAAGCGATATTTACAAAAGCCACTAATTAAAGCTTTTAACTATTATTGGCCATCAATGATATAAAAATTAAAATATTTAAATACTACTTCAAGTATTCATAATACTAATTTGCTATAACTCAAACTTTTCCCGGTCTCCAATTTAAAATATGCAATGCCGTGTCAACGTCATTTATAAGCTATGTCTTGTCAGGAAATAAATACTCCGCAGACGTTTGTATTTTATGGTATTGAGTTAGCTTTTAGTTCCGCTATTCTTATTGTACCAAAACCAATAAGTTGGCAATACATATTTTTTGGTCTTCGTTAGAACTGAACAAGGACCAACACACTAAATAATGGTGTTGTGGCTTTTGATGCCGACAAATGGTTAAACATCGAGTCAAATAGCTTGAATAGAAATGCAATGAGATGGAACATTTTAAGTGACTCCCAGTGCATATAATGTGATTGCAAATTGCGACGGAAAACAGAGCAAAATAAAAAGTATAAATTTGTGTCCTTTCATATTTAAAATAAACCAATCAAAGTGACACTCGGCTTCACGATTTTTATTGTATAATCATTTCATCTACTAATCTATTTATTCTTTATGTAGCATAAGGCGATGTCTGTCCCGACCTTTTAAAGTCCATGACCAATATTTTATTCTGGTTCATCAGGTATCAACTACTTCCATAGGTTTCCTGCCCTTATGCTCAATTTTGATTTACTACGACGCTGCGGTGACACCATCATTGTGTACGAGTTTATGGGATTAAATGATTTCAAACGTCGATGACTCGATCTTCCTCTACTGGTTTCTGCCACTGTTATTAAAGGTTTTATGCGCATCTTATTCTGAGGGAGCACCTCATCATAGCTGGCATAGACTTGCACGTAGTCTCCCTTATTCCGCAAGTCATGAGTAAAGGTACTTGAATTATTCTCATTGTAAAGGAACAGAGATGCTTTTCCTGGGACAGCTGTCGAGAATGGACATTGAATTAATAAGCAATTAAAACAAAACCTGAGAGCAGAAATATAACGAGTGTCATACAAAGCCTTCATTTGAAATAATGGAATAAACCATATGATATGATGAAAAATATGTAACGCCCAATTAAGCATTTAAGGCTGCAAAAATCTTGTGAGCAAATGAGTTTCATAAATTAGCAGATAGCAGATTGACCTATGACCATCTTTCTGATTGATTGGTAGGCATAGAAATTGCTCTAAATCGTTATCAAATTTCTTTGCAAATGAGCCGTACGGGCCAACTCCTTCCAGTGCCTCACACGCAAGTTGACCGGTTTACCCAAATTCAGTCCTTCCTATGTAATATGTCATGGATGAATGTAATTTTGTGAATGGACCAAAATGTTCTATGAAAAGACCATAGTTGAATCTCGATAAAACAAGAAAAGAAAATGGGGGCTTCTTCTCCCATCCAAATTGACAAATTGATAGAGTACAGCCCTCAAAATTGTTGTCCATTGCACTATTTTCTGATACAAAAATAAATTTAAAAAAAAATTGGGGACTCATCAAATGTTTGGCAAACATCGATAGATCGATCGATTCTTCATTATTCAATATTTTAATTGTAATTTGGAGTTGAGAGGTGGTAAAAATCCACAATTTTGTTATTTATAGGTTTCATTTACTATTAGGTTTTATTTTTCGATTCTGTTGAACTGTGTTTACTAACAACGAAATATTCATAGAACTAGAAGAAATAAGATTCCTATATACATATACATATATGAATTGTTGGTCTGATGGAAAACTTTTATATAAAGGGTGTCCCAACAAGAACGCAAGATTTAAATTTGGCGCCATTCGAAGTGTTATTGTTTTACATTTTAACAATTGATTTGCATCTTCATGCATACAAAGTTCAATTGACTCAGGAACTGAAGCCAGCTGACCATGAACAGTGAAGGGAGTTCGTTAATTGGGTAATGGAGAGACAACATGAAAATGCTAATTTTACCGATAAAATCATCTTCAGTGACGAGGCCCATTTCCATTTTGATGGCTTCGTCAATAGGCAGAATTGTTGCATTTGGGGTGAGGAAAATCCTTGAGTGATCCACGAGAAGCAAATGCATCCTCAACGTGTCACTGTGTGGTGTGGATTTTGGGCTGGAGGAATCATTGGACCTTTTTTTTATGAAAATGTCAATGGTGAAATGATAACCAGTTTTTTTCGTCCCTAGAATTGAAGAACTGAATGTAGAGGGCATGTGGTTTCAACAAGACGGCACCACATGTCAAACAGCCAGAGAAATAATTCAATTGCTGCATCAGTCATTTAAATCTTGCGTTCTTGTTGCGACACCCTTTACATTTAGTAGACTAAGTTCTGAGAACTGATAGCTTTAATTTTGCTATTGTAACCATTATATATTAGTAGTAAAATTTGAAAAATAAATCGGCGGGTAACTCCAAAATCAATTACCTAATTTGACTATATGTTCATATATTTATGTAATGATATATGTATATATTCATATTATATATTCATATATTCATATATATATACATTCATATGTTCATATATTCATATATTGATATATTCGTATATTCACATATTCATATATTCATATATTCATATATTCATATATTCATACATTCGTATATTTATACTATCATATATTCATATATTTATACATTCATATATTTATACATTCATATATTCATATATTCATATACTCATATTCATATACTCATATATTCATATACTCATATTTTCATATATTCATACACTCATATATTCATAAATATAATTTTGCAGTCGAAAACAGACTGCCGTGCTATATCCCTTAGAGTACCACGATTAGAAAATTGCCTATTTGCCAAAGTTCAGTATTTAAATGGAGGACTTCGGAAGCATTTTCTTATTAGAACTTAGTTTTACCACATAATTTCTGGTACTCCTCCCAATTTTATACAAACGAAAAAGGACGTTGGTTGAAGGTATGTGTAGGAATGTACATATTAGTCAAATCAAATGATATATGCTCGTAGTTGCATGGAAAAGTGTGACTGCATTACACTCATTATAATTCCAGCATCTCCATTTCGTTTACTTACTTTCCACCCTGTAAGATTTAACTTTAATTTTATCCATTCTCTGCAAAATTGTTGGTTCTTTACTTATGAGATGACACTCGCACATCTTGTCATTGTCAAACTTAATATCTAACACTGGAAGGGGCTTAATTTCCTCACAACGATTACATGACAGACATGTGCCTTTCTTCCTTGCATCCAGTAAGTTCACTGCTGGACATTCTTTCTCCCTTTGTCCTAGAATCTTAATATGATGTCCAACTGTATTATAACGATTTTCCACATATTTCCTTATTGCTGGCAATGTTATGCGATCTAATTTGCAAGACAGCATTTCTTGTATTTCCTCCATGGCTTCGCGTATTGTCAGCCATTGTTTATTGATTGCTTGGCGACTCGATTCGATTTCTCCAACTATATGTTCGACTAGCCTAAATTTCTCAATTTTTTCATCCTCCTGAGCGCTTAGTTCCTTCAGTTTTTCAATCGCTTTATCGACTTTGTGATCGAAAATGTTCATGCGTTCCAAGACAGGCTGTGTCATTCGTAAACGCATTTCTTTGTTAAATGTGGGATTTCTAGCCATGATGCAAAAATCCCTGTTTCCGGGTCTATACAATGTGCAAAGATCTTCAGTGGGCTGTGCATACAAATCCCAATACTTTGGACTGTAGATTACGGTGGCATATCTCTTTCGAACATCATCAAAATGTTTTTCCATTTTGACTTGGAAGTTTTTTGCTCGTATCTCCAATTTGTGTAATTGATCGAAGTTTTGCTGGAAATTGCGCACGTGGTGGAATCCAAACTCAAATGGAGGATCGTGCGACTTTTCCAGTACACCCTTAACACATTGAGCTGGAATACCAGCTATGCACACTGTCTCATTTTGGCAGTTAAGTTTATTGAGCAGCACCGTCAAAAGCATTTGCAATACATTTAAATGATCTTTAGTTAATGCGGCTGAGCCCAGAGCGAGTCTAGTCAAATCGCTAAGAGTATATTGCTTAGCTGTATCCATGAATATGATTTTGAACGAGTTTCCAAGACGTATAAAGATTGCAAAACAGATATAAAAGCGTATGACCGTATTTCTACTTCAAGTTCGAAAGTAAAAACATTTACAAATTTTAAACAACTGTCGTCAGCCACCTACAATTAGGGTATTCGAATCTTTTCGTATTTTTTATCACTTGTAAGACCGGCAAAGCTTTGCTATTTCTTATCCGGGCAAGGAGTTTTCTGGGCTACTGGGGCGCATGAGTATGATGTGGTTGTTGATCCCAATTCAGCGACCGTTTTTTCCTACAGCGGGGGACACCTCTAAGTGCTGACGAACAACTACACTGCTTTTATTTATACAGGGTACAAACCAACTTGTTTGTACGCTTTTATATTCACCCGCAGTAAGTTGTATTGTCGCCTTTAAACTGTTGTAGTGGGATAAGAAACTTGATTTTGACAATTCAATAAAAAATTGTCAAGCCGAGGTACCGCACTTTGGACCCCCGACTGTAAGGATTTGGTCATGGCGTTAGAAATATTAATTTTAGTATAAAGTAGGACAGTGAAACAAGCCCTAAAGCTACCAGGTTTATCACCACGAAACTAGTCATACTGAATCCTTTATCGGAGTGATTACTATATAGGTTCAATTTGTTCAATTGTTGCGCAAAGAACATCTTCTCCATCTATCTGACCATAACCCTCTTAACAAAATCTAAGATTCTGGCCGGGACAGCTGCGGTCTGTTTTTCTCTGCTCCCATTGTATTTATTTTTTGCTGGAACATGTGACCAAAAGACGGTCGATTATGGCATTTCTTATCAACTACATGTTATTACTATATAACAGTTCAATTCCAACCATAACCGAGCCATATCATAACCTGAATGGCAGTAATATTTATTGAAAACATCCACCAATTGATGTATTCATATTCACTATAAAAAGGCCGGATTACCCAGCTTAATTCTTTTAGTGCAATCGAATGTTTACCCGGTCATTGCCCGTATATAACAGAAGAAAGGACATAGGCTCGTATCAGCAATGTGTTAAGGCATAATGGCTTATGATTCAGCTTGAGAGACAGGCTATTTGTAAATGGACAAATGAACATGGGTAGGATTGGTATTCACCACCATGAATTGCGGTTCACAATAACATAAAGGGTGTTCGTCAATTTAACAAATTTTTCAAAAGAAAATCGTATTTCTATTTTGGAATTAAGGAAAAACTACTCCAACAACGAGGACGTCCTTTTACAAATGTAAACAAATTGGGGTTGTTCTAACTCGCATGTCAAATACTTTTGCTTTTAGTGAAGAAACAACAAATTGTACAAGTATTGAACACAAATCTGAGAAAATTTAATTTCTTAAACTTGGACTCTCTCCTTGTATGAACCAGTTTTTTCTATTGATATAAATTGTACTCCTTGGGGCGTTTGTTAGCCAGTTTATCATGAATGTCATATCGATTTTCCATCCGATTAGTGGACATAGTGAGCAAAAATTCTTTCCTCTCATGCATAACCCATAGGGCGAAAGGCCGGTATCTAAATTATTATAAATTCTTTTCAGTTTTTATATGATACTACTTCGCCTCATACAGTTTTTGCCAAATAAACAACGAGTTAAAAACGCTCACAGTGTCTATAAGAATTATTTAAATGTATCATGTATTACCACTCTATTCCATGAAGACCCTTAAACAAAGTCTTATTAAAAGATGTAGTATTAAGAATTATTATTTTTGCATTACACTGAAAGCTTTATTTATCATTATTAGAATGGTCCGATTTACGTCAAATATGCACAATTTTGTTGGGTAACTTACTGCCGTTTTGTGGGTAGTTCCCTCGTTCCAGCAAAATCATTGTTGTATAAGAATCTTCCAAACAAGCTCTATGCCGGTGCACTATCGATGGATGTTTTCCAGCGTTGTCGTAATGGAACGCGATTCCTCTCCTATTGGTTAAAGCTTGACGCTTCTGGATGTGTATTTCCTTCAGATAGTCAAATTGTTGACAGTACAGGTCCCAATTAAGACTTTGGCCGTAGAAGAGCAGCTCATAGTAGATGGTTTTCTGTTAATCCCGCTATACTTACCTAACCGTCAATCCTGGCTTGACCACCATTTGCGAAGGTTTTTCGAACGACGTTTTCACTTGATGTTGTCGTAATTGAATCACTTTTTATCACCATCTGCTTCGGAAATGAGTCGATTGCTTTGTTTAGCTTCTGAGAAATAGAAACAGTAGTTAAGTGATGGTCGAACTTCCATTATTCCGCCGATTGCGCTTCTACAGCATGGCGCATCTTTGATTTAAAAATTACCGGAATCGCCCTTGGATCGACAAAAATAAAAGTGCGCATGATTGGCAGTTGAGGTATCAGGACCATTAATATTTTTTTCAGCTGCCTGGTTTGAGTTTTCATTCTTATCAAAGAAGCATTGTAAGATATGGTGTATTCTTTTTTTGCCGGTGTCACAAACTGGCTGTCCAGCTATTAGAAAAATATTGGATTTCTTTCGCTGTACATTATTAATATCGAATTTATATTACTATTGCTATACGTTATTTATACAAATTTAAGACATACGAATGTAAGACATTTTATTCTAAATTTAATTTTTCTAGCTCATATCCCTATCGTGTTTTCAACCTGAACACGAAAAGTTTTACAAACATTAAATCTTACGAATAACGGGAATACTTATACATATCGGATTATCAATTTTTCGTTTTCAAAAGTAAGGTTAAATAAAATACACATAAAGCTATGATTTCGATGAAACTTTTATTTCATTACTAGCTGACCCGGCAAATGTTGTTTTTCCTTCAAAATGTTAATGTGGTAAAACAAATTAATTGCAAAAATCTCATCTTCAACGCCATCTATCACTTCAAATAAAACCTTTTAAACCTTCCGGAATACTCTACCAATAATTTAAGACCAAAATGAGCCAAATCGGTCCAACCGTTCTCGAGCTTTAGCGAGACTAACGCACAGCAATTGATTTATATATATATATATATATAAAAATAAAAATAAAAATAAAAATAAAAATAAAAATAAAATAAAATAAAATATAAAATAAAATAAAATATAAAATAATAAATAATATAGAAGATAATTCTTGAACCTTGCTAATATGTACGAAATACAATGTCATTTAAATGGCCGCCTATCGTTTGGTTGCAGCAAGGGATCCTTTTGAGGTTCCTCCGAGTCCCGTATGCGACAATTTTGCATGTTGATGTAACCACCAAGTGAGAAATGACCTTCATCGCTGAAGTATATTTTTTTCGATTCGATTTATTCGATCACCACTTTTGTATTAAGTTTTAGCTATTTTACACGTTTTTCGGTCGTTAAATGAACCATATTCGTAAATGGCAAACCTTTCACTGAATAAATAACACTTCAGATGAAAGCTATTTAACAGCTGACAGCCTTGCCAGATCGGTGTGTTTGAAAGCACTAAATTGATAGCTTATATAGGTATATATTTTATAGAACCTCTAAGAGAATTACTTGTTTTTACGGATGGAATGTCAATATGAGTCAACACCCATTCAATGACGATGCGCGTGAAAAAATCACATTAAACTACTACTATAGTAATACAAGTAATGTTTTCCTTCTATATTAAATGCTTTCAAAGTTTACGAATTGATAGTAAAACCATCAGCTACTTCAACTCCGTTCATATTTCCAAATTGTCAATCCATATAAAAACTCATTTCAAAAGTAACACGTTTATTTTTAATTGTAACGCTACCATATACATTCTACCGCCACTTCGCTTCAGCAAATGCATTAACGATTCTGGGTCAATATCCACTGAAGTCCTCAAATCCAGGCACATAACCCCCAAAACCCACAAACTGTTCAGAAGTTTTAGAGATTGAAAAACGAGAACTGGGTTACTATTTCCATTTCATTGTCTTTAACATTTGTTCGTTGTATGTTTCCATTGTGGGCCCTCGTTTTCCATTTTCAACAGAAACAATAGTATGCTAACCTACCCCACTCTACCCTACCATATCGTAAATGCACAGATTCCTACTCGGATGTCGTCTTCATCTTGGCTTTTATTGTTTCTCTGACAGTGAAAGTTATATTTCGTTTCTTTTCTGTAATATTCCAACTTTTGTGAGCAACCAACTACATACAATTGTGTGTTGGCAAATGGCATAAAGAACTTAAAATCTCGGCCATCATGATGACAATGATGACGAAGTATTCGCTGAAGTTACCAACTCAAAGGGATGTAATAAAAAAATTCCTTTTGGCAGCCACACCCTGTGATTCCCGTTTGCTCGTTTATTTTAACAAGACTTTTAAGAATTTTGCTAAACGAGGAAATTTTTGTTTTTGCTATTCCGATCGCTGTTGTTGGTGTTGAAGCATGTCAAGGACGGCCAACCTAAATTTTCGCTTCAATAGGTTTTAACTTCATGGGAAGTGGAATTAAATCAAGTTTTGTGATACCATTTTAAATACTTAACAATACGCAGACAGAGAGTTCATAAATTAAAATTGATATATCCGTGGAATAAAGTGTAGAATAATAAAGAGTAGAATAATATAGCAATGCAAGATGATATTAGTATGTCCTGGGTATTTTAAGACGAATTTCGTTTCAAGGCCTTCGAAAAAAAGTTGAACTATGTCCGTCCATCAGGCTGGTAGAAGCAATAATTCGAACAAAACTTTACCGATACTGATTATCCCAAATGAAAACTAGATAATCTATTCTTAGGACCATCATATTAGGTTAAAATTGAGCAAAACTGAAACAAAATGAAGGACATAATAAACTTTATGTATTATAACTTATGATATTAACTTTAGAAACGTTAGCTCAAATCTGCTAAAATGAACAAGGAAGATGTAATTTTTACCTTAAATCCAGCTTAATGCCTAACATTAGATTTGATAAGAATATACATCTCCTTCTTAGATGGCGACTGAAATAGACATCCTTATCTATTATACGCGCCCGTAGATAATAAATCCAACTGCTTCGATCTTCTGCGCTTCTCCTCCAACTCGTCACACCAAGCCTCCACAGTATTTCAAAAGCCTGGTCATTCCAACGGAGTTTCGATCACCTTCTTCTGCGCGTCCATTAAGTTCGTTGTCGAAAACTTTCCGTGCCGCAGCATTTGGGTTCATCCGCACAAAATAACCCAGCCAATGCAGTGGCTGTATATCAATGCTTACAACTTATTGTTCATGCGACGCTGATACTATCCGCTAACGATGATGGGTCCACATATTTTCCGGAGTATTTTCTCCTCGAAAACTGCCAGTACCGTTGGCGTCGTTACCCAGGATTCTGCGCCATATTCTAGGGCTTTATCATTGAATCGCTTGCTCAGCCCGTGGTAACATCTGTTAGCAAGCAATACTCTCCTCTTTATCTCCATGCTGACATCATTAGTTTTGTTTACAGCGGAACCGAGGTAGATGAATTCTTCCACCACTTCAAAATTATAGTTGTCAACGTTCACACAGCGTCCCGAACGAGTAGAACCTTTGTTCGTTGAAACCAATAACTTTGTTTTGTCCTCGTTTACTACCAGACCCATTTTCGCTGCATCCTTTTCGATGCTTGAGAAAGCTGCAGTAACATCTCGCAGTTTTAATAACATATGGCTTTTATTAAAGATGGTACCAGTCGTGTTAACTGGAACTTTCCTTATAATCATCTCCAACAGTATGTTGAAGAGTTCGCACGATAGATTGTCGCCCTGCCTAAATCCTCGTTTGGTGTAAAAGTGCTTGCCTAGATATTTGCCTATCTTTGCTGGAAACTTCGTGTCAGTCATCGTCATCCAACACAAATTATAACCTACAGTTTTTGCCATATCGGGCTATCGAAGGCCGCTTTACAATCGACGAAAAGATGGTACGTGTCGATCTGCTTTTCTTGCGTCTTCCCCAGAATTTGTCGAAGTGTGAATATCGGATCAGTTGTTGACTTACCAAGTCTGAAAACACACTGATAAGGTCCAATCAGGTCAGTTAAAAACAGCTTTAGTCTTTCACATGTCATACTCGGCAGGACCTTATAGGCAATGGATAAAAGACTAACACCGCGATAGTTTTTACAAACACTTGAATCGCCTTTTTTGAACACAGGACACAGTACACTGAATTTCCAATCATCGGGTATGTTTTCCTCGAGACAAACCGTATTTAGGAACTAATGCAGGCTGTTTATCAGCTCATCGCCACCAGTTTTAAACAGCTCTGTTGGCAGACCATCACCGCTGGTGGCTTTGTCGTTCTTAAGCCGCAATACTGCTGTTCTGATCTCTGCATTGCTCGAAGCTGGGCAATTTATGTCATTGTCGATAATTGGGGTTATTTCCTCACTCGTGCTACTATCCAGAACTAAGAGCTTATAAAAACGTTCTCTCAATAGTTGCAGCTCATTCTGCGTATCTGTGACCAGATTTCCCTCATGGTCATGTGTACAGATCACCCTGTATTTCTTATCTTTTGGTTGAATTTTCGGGCATCTCCTCTATCCCTGTACCTTTCTACTTCCTCGTTCTCACGCTCTTTCCACAACCGTTTCTTCCGCCTAAAAAGTTGGTGCACCTCTCTTCTCTTCTCCATGTATCGTGCCTTAACTGCAAGCGTTACATTTGGCCGCAACGTTGCCCTGTATGCAGCATCCTTTTCTTCAGATCGTATGCGACATTCTTCGTCGTACCAGGGTCGGTCTGAGCGCGGTTTCCCATACCCATGTATGGTTTTTGTAGCAGATGTCATAGAATGCGCAATATGTTGCCACTGTGCGTCAGGAACATCAGGATCAGGGGCGTTTAGTTGTAGTAGTTGTGAGAGTTTGGTGAAGTAGACTTTGAATATCTCAGGGGTATGCAGCCTAGCGACGTTGAGCATCCTTTGTGCCTGGTTACGAATATTTTTCGTTCTGTAAAATTTCGTATGTACCTTATTTGCAACCAGTTGGTGATCCGAGTCAATACTAGCACCACGAATCACACGCACGTCCACGGCATTAGAAACATGTTTTCCGTCTATTATTATATGATCAATTTGATTCCTCGTGTTATGATCAGGAGATTATGCGGGGATCTGGTTCCACTTACTACAATATTACGTGTTGCAGCGAACGAAACCAATCTGAAACTGTTTCCGGAGGTGTTACCATGTAGACTGAATATTCCGGCTGTTGGACCAAGAACATCTTCCCTTCCTATTTTGGCATTAAAATCTCCCAGAACAATTTTAATGTCGTGGCCAGGGCAGTGGTCATATGCTTCTTCTAGGCACTCATAAAATGTGTCTGGTCTCCTCGTCTTTCTCTTCCGCCGGGGCACGTGCATCTATCAACGTCATGGAAAAATATTTCGCTTTGATGCGGATAGTGACTATACGATCACTTATAGGGTTAAACCGCGAGACAAGGTGTCTCAGTCTCTTTCACACAACCAATCCACATCTGAATGTATGTCTTTTTACGCGGCAGCTATAGCAGATGTCACAGATGTTACGCCGATTACATCCTTGTCCTGTCCATCACATCTCCTGGATGACGGTAATGTCAGATTTATATCTATCGAGGACATCCGCTAGCCGGATAGAGACACCTTATCTGTAGAAAGTGGGGTCATTCCAGGTGCATACCCTTATATCACGGTCCTCACAAAGCTTGCGGGGGTCGAATACATTTAGGGGGGTACGTTTTATTATATTCTTCGGTATTTTCACAATAATTTAAATTTAAGATGATGCTACTGCTACTGCATCCGATCCTAGTGTTGGAGCTGCCAACGACCACTAGGCGGGTGAGTTGAGTCTCAGTAACAGAAGTTACCTACTGGCCTAAGGCGCTTCGGTGAAAGCATACCATTTAGGTTTCTCAACTAGTCGCCTTCTCATTTTAGCTACCATCCAACGGGTGTCTGATGGCATTACCAGGAAATACTTGCCCGAAAGTCGGAAGTCATGAACTGCTTGGGAATTTCTGCAGTGGGATCCGGTTACTCCCAAGTGAATAACAATCGGAGTGCGTAACTTTGAACTTCCCTTTTCCCCAATAATAT
>JAHXMU010000160.1:924352-937804 GCA_019455685.1 Philornis downsi
TAGGCTGAATTGAAACTCAATCTGCATAGGAAAGGCGTCGAAAATAGATTCCCAATGATTTCGTTTGGTGCAGCACGAGTCGTTGCAGCTTTCGACATCCGATTATATATTCAAACTACGTCAAATCTTGGAGACACAGATCGACATTTGCATTATCTCCTTTATTAAGAATAAAGCGATCTAACCGTGCAAGTCAGCTATCCCGATATCAGTATTTTACCCATCGCTTATGTGGTTCTGTGGAACATGATGTGCGAAAGACTAAAGCCTGCTTAATATGACGCGATTAGACATTATCAGAGCATCTTTGGACAACCGATCACACATTCCAAATACGCCAAATGTTAGAGGAAACTTAAGAGAAACTGATCGGCACTTGCAAGTCTTTCATCGACTGTGAGGCTGTCTTCAACAGTTCGATACGTAAAAACAGTATGAAGCCAAGGGCGAGCTTGGCATTTATGTGAAATGCATGTATAAGTTTGTAGAATGACACTAAATGATGCAGAGTCTTCAATAATGATGCAGAAAAATCTTGATGAGCTTTTTTACACCTAATGAGGATTTGGATAGAATAACAACAGCTTATCATGCGACCTCTTCAGCATGATTATGTAGATGATTATAAGAAAAGCTACGGGTTACACCGCGGAAACCACATGCCACTAGATATTAACGATGGTACAGGTGTAGAGCTCTTAGATTTTACTGCAACCTTCTCTCTCATTGAGAAGTAGTCAGGAAAATGGATCTGCCAGTAAATGATGGCAACTTTGTTTCTACTAAGAAACAATTTACACGTTCGGGAAGCTGCGTGAACACAGCCGAATATAACTTTGTAATAGTGGTTGCATTCGTATTTTGCACAGTTAATCATCTGCACTGAATTAGGAGAATGACAGTGAATTTTCTAGGACAATTTGCTTTTGAATTTTCATGAATTATGATAAATTATATTTGATTAGCTTGAATTTTATCGAATTATATAAAATTAAACTGAATTAATATTAAATTGCTAAATTAACTATTTATTCGTTAGAGTAAATGCCTTTTCAAATAACATTGCAATTGCAAAATTTCCCTGTTTTGTTGCAAATAATTGGCAACATCATGTTGGACAGAGATGAATCTCGATGGTGACTGCACTCTTGTCATCAACCGCCAACAGGATCACTTCATCAGTTGCCCTTTTGAATCTTCCAATAAAACCCAATTTTATAATGTAAGTAACAAAACACTCGTATGTATCAAACAGTGATGGAATTCCAGACATCCTGGATTTCGAATTCTCAAAAAAAGAATCTAAGTTCTCTTTTCACCATTGCCACTATGTATAGTAACGAATAAATTGTACAATTCTTTAAAAACATTGCAAATGTCAAACAAATATTCCGAAGTTGGGTTAAGCCCTTGAATTGGCAAATGTTTCCTTAATTGACACACTTCACTTCTCCATAGTTAAGGAAACCTCCGGCAGACCCGAGCCCAGGTAACCGGGCGCAAGGATGTGGCCTTCGTACTATACATATATATTAAACATCCATTGGAAATGGATGATTGTACTTTCAACCGAAGGAATTAAGATTTGTATGTATTATGTAATGCATATAATACTCGTATATAACACTCAGAAGAAAATGTTTAAGGTACCAATTGTTCTTCGACCAAAAGCGTATCATGATTTATTAAGTGTATTGAGCAGTATCCGTCTGTCTGGGTGCCTGATGGGCTAGCTGGCTTGTAGACGCGACAACAGTCGTAAATCTTTGTTGAACTTTTCAATACTTGATGTAGCCTAATATTTTGCCAGATCATAATCGAAGACTGCAAATGGGCACCATAGATTCTCCCCTTCTGGTATCTCTCATACAAATTGGCCGATCTTTCGGAACTCAATTCTCCCTCTATAACTCATTTTTCCTAGGCAGCAGTATCTTAAATTTTTGCTCATTAAATTAGTTTATATTGATAGTTAGTGTTTAAAAAATTCGACCGATCAAACACTCTTTCTGCTACCTCCCACACAAATGACAAATATAAATCATATATGTAAGGTATATCCAGGTTCATATCTTTTCCATACTCACGGCTAATGTAATAACATTTGGTTCATAAAGAACGTTTGTTAAAGTAATATCTACCACACAAGTTGAAAGATTTTTCAAAATGTATTCTTTTCTATGTCATTTCTTATTAGTAGTCCAAATTTTTGTCAATCATATTGATGGAACTTAGGAAAAATCAATCACGTAACTACTCCTCTTCTGGTACATTCTATAAAATTTTTCTTTTTCTTATTATCATACATTTCAGAACGTTTTAATGAATTCATTAAAATTTAGCACACATTATAGGCTTAATAATCATGGAATGAGAGTGGAAATTGACGGATTTACAGAGATTTAATTTTTCACCTATAAACAGTATTTGGTTGATTTCAGAAGCTTATAAAAAACAATTGCTTATAAAGTCAATTGAATTTTATTACAATACCAGGTACAGTGTAAAAAGTCGACCATATAGCCCCGCCCATTCTGTCACATTCCATACAAATCACTTCATTTTCCTAAATTTATATCTTTGATTTTATAGAACTAAATTCAACACATCTTAACAAGAGTCAGGATTTCAAGTTTCAGTTTATAATGAATAAAATGTATTGCGTTGCCGCTCCTCTTCTGTACTCTCACCAAAAAATTTGCGATTTGGTACAAATCAATGATAGTTCTATAATTCCTAAGTGAAGAGGTTTAAGTTAAGAGGTTAAGAAAGTTCTAATATTGCTTCTTTTATTGCGGGTCATTTCATTTCGAGATAAGGTACAGGCTTACCACGCTCCTTCTGGCATTTCGAACACTTTAGCATTAATGCAGAAAGATGCGGATATATAGAAAAAAATCGGCAACAAAATCTATATATTTTTATTGGAGATGCCGCAAGGGATGGCACAATGCCCTCCATTTTTATGCTTATAACTTACATCACTGTTATATCCTGTAATTGCTGATTTAGAATCCCGCATATATCTTTGTAACTAGTATGATCTGGCAACTTCATTATTCCGTATGATAGTTGTCAGTTCATGACGACATCGTCTGTGATTTTTCATTCGACAATATCCTCCTGAAAAAAACAGTAGTCAACTTCGACGTATCAAAATAGTTAATAAACACTATTATTCTACGAAAGAATCAAATATCCCAAGAAATGTCTATTGTTTTATTCAACCTTATCGTTACAATAATCAGCGTGCAAATACAATAATCACCAAATTCACAACGTGTGCCAAATTTAACCCAATTCAATACAACTGCTTACAAGGTATGGAGCTAAGAATGTAGGGGTTAAATTGGTAATTTATGTGAGTGGTACCAGAAGGGGTGTGGCTATTTAACCAATTTTTCTCAAAGTTTACAGAAAGTTATAAGTCTGTTTATTGGAGAGAAATGTAAAATACTACAGTCTATCGATTAGAAATTACAGAAGAAATATTGAATTTCGGAAAATAGGCATTTTGTATGGGAGGTACAAAGAGAGATGGGGCAATGCTGTACATTTACATTGTGGGACCTTACTTTGGCAAACATTTAGTCTGTATCAAATTTGGTTGAATTTAGTGCAACCATGTAAGAGATATGAGAATTCAAGGGCCAAGCAGATAAGCCATCTGCATGGGAAGTAACAGAAGGGGCTTGGTTATTCCGCCGACTTTCTCAAATTCTGCCGAGCATTAAAAACTAATACAGTGGACAAAAGTTTGAGTTACTCCAATCTACGAATATGACGTTACAGGAGAAATGTAATCAATTTGTATAGAAGGTACCGGTAGGGATCGGTCGGTATGGTCCATTTGCTATCCGGCAGGATATTAGGCTATGCCAAGTTTCAAGAAGTTTAATATAGATTTATAATAGTTATCGCATCCAAGAAATTTATGAAATTTCGCATCCATGAATTATGAATTTTTGAAAACCGACAAAATATTTTTTTACCATTATGTCGATGAGGCAGTAGTCGAAAAGTTAAAACTTAAAATCACCAATTGGCAATGAGCCTCTTATAGTTGCAGAGTAAATACCGAAGCTTAAATATCTAAATATGAAAAAATCCCAGAAGCTTAAAGTTTTCATATCTTTACCACTGTTAATTTCATTATCCCAACAGTGAGATGGAATATTTACATATAACAATATTAATATTGTTTTGTATTTTTTCAATATTTTCTCTGCGTCCATCTATTTCAACTATTTGATCAGTTTTGTATTGCTAATTACCACAATAAAAAAATGTTTAATCAGGCATAACGTAGATAAGTTCTACAGGCGATGGCGTAATAGAGTACTTAAATACAATACCTTGCCGTTGGGCAAAAAGTGTAGATAGAAGTGTGTTGAATCATCAGAATAGTAAACCATACATCTCTAGCAAAAGAGATATAAAGTTAATCTGTAAGAGAGAAACCTGTTTATATTGTTAATGATTTTGATACAGCGTCTGACAATAAGTTCATTTTTGATAACACTTGCTATAAATAGTTAATAAAATTCACAAATACTTTATTACTTGTCTAGACTTTAGCAAGCAACGTCGTAAACTTAAAATGCTTCAAAATTTACTGAAGATTTCTGTTCTTTTGAGCGCTTTATGTCACGTTATGAGTTCGAATACTCTCAATATAAGCGCTACAGTTTTAGAAGGTAAACGTTATTTTGTGCTTCATTTGACATTAAATATTTGAATTAGAAATCCGTCTCTTTTATAGGCTATCCTGATAATTTAGATGTTGGACCATATACGAAAGTCGGCCAAAATTTGTACTATTTTGGTCAAAGTAAGGTATGTGGAAATTAATTACATGGTTGTCGTAGACGGATGAAATGTAGGTAATTCAGGTCAATATTCCATTTTCTACTCCTACATATATGATGTAGTAAAAAGAAATCTATTATTTTCCCAACGGATAGCTTTAGTAGTCTATATTTCATGTTTTATAAGTGCGATCAGGCTACGCTAAATGGCATTAGAAAAAGAAGGGCATTAGAAATAAGTCGCATTTTAAAAATTTTCTTCGATAAAGGCGACCAAAAATGTGAATACTGTTTCTGGTCCTGATACTTTAACAGATGTTGATTCGTAATTTTAATGCCAAAAATGCACCACGCTATGGAAGGCCATTTGGTGAAAATGTCATTAGAATAACGGAAAACGTCGAGTTCGACCATCACCTATTTGATTACCCATTGGCTAAACATCACACGATAAACTATTTAAGTAAGGTTGGATACGAAATGAAGCTCGACATTTGGCTGTCACATGAGATAACGCGAAAAAACCTCATGGACCGAATTTCCATCAGCGAATTGACTAATTTTGAGATGGCTGGTGATGAAAAGCGGCGGAAAAGCTAGGACTGATGGTTTTGGAAAGTCTTTCTGTGTGCTTGGTGAAATTGGTAGAGAATCATTTAGTATGCACTGGTGATGAAAAGCGTCGAACTAGACAGGATTGATGATTTGGGAAAATTTTGCTGTGTTTGGTGGAAGTGGCAGGGAACCATCTATAGGTAGTATGAGCTGTCAACTATTTAATCAGCTTTATCCAAGAAGCGGCCAGCTTAGGCCAATGGGAGAGGAATTGCGTTCCGTCCTGACGGAACTCCAGGTTACACACATCGATAATGACTAGCAAGAATCTCCGGGAGCATGGTTGGGAGTTTCTTATACATCTACCTTACAGTCCGGAACTGACACCACCTGTTCCTGTGCATGGCGAATGATTTTGTTGGTAAAACGTTCGCCTCAACAGGGGCTTGTTAAAAGCTACTGCCTCTGATAATAGAGATAATAGTTCCTATTTGAGGAATATTGGAATTACCCTTAAAATGGAAACAAATTATCAAATAAATGGTGCATATTTCAATAATAAGTATAATAATCGTTATAATTATACTAAATAAAGCCTTTAATATCATGCAGAAATAATGGATATCTTTTACAACTATAGGGTGGCGCATAAGCAACGTTAAGATTTGATCAGTGAATACATTTTTTGATGGAAAGGCTCAGCACAGAACAAAAAACCAAAGTTGTTCAATTTTACTTTCAAAGTCATCATTTGATTATACAGATCATATCGAAATTTCTTTCACGTTTAAAATCGTTTTGGACAACAAGAGGCTGTCTGTGATCTTCCGCGTCCTGGAAGACTTCGTGCAGTTCGAAATGAAGTGACAATTGTTCGAGTGCAATCAAGTATTGAGGAAAACCCTGAAACTCTCAGCATTTAGAGATGTCTAGACGGTCTTTGCAAATAATTTTGCATATGTTACATCTATTCCCGTATAAGATGCAATTGGTTCACGAGTTAAAACCAAATAATGCACAAGAACGCATTCAATATAGTCGTCGATAACATTACTTATGCTCCATCCTTTATATATGTACGAGTATGCTTATATACCAGCTATTTATCTCGCCGCTTTGTTTCTATAAACTCCTTGCATCCAAAAATGCCTTCTTTATTTTCTTTCAGGTCTCATGGTTTAAGGCCAATTTAATTTGCCGCTCCATGGGTGGTTATTTGGCTTCCTTCGAAAATCAGCAGGAACTCAGCGAATTGTCAGATCATTTAAAGATTCATTATCCTACTGACCGTTGGTGGTGGCTTTCTGGTTCAGATTTACAGGGTGAAGGTGATTTCTATTGGTATAGAACTGGGGAGCGCATTGCTTATGCCGATTGGTCCGCTGGGCAGCCCGATAATGCTGGAGGTAATGAGAATTGTGTTCATTTATGGTTTATAGAGACGAAATACCAAATGAATGATTGGATATGCACTGAAGCGGCTTATTATATTTGTGAAGCCGACCAGCCAAAGAGCGTCGTTGTCACCGTGTTTTAAGTTCATTACGCTTTGGTAGTTACATTGTAGTTAGAAAATATTCATGATTATGTATTTAGTGGCTGTTAATTAGCAGCGACAGTTCCATTGTATAATTTTATTATTTCACAAACCGTCTATAATAAATTCGCCATATAATCATTGCAGTCTAAAGAATATTAACTTTAGTTTATCATGTGCTTCGTGAGTATGAATTACGCCGTGACTTTATGAATTGTTACCAGTTAGTTTGTTCTCAGTTGGTTAGTGTCCCGGCGTACTTTAGGCGATTTACTATTTTAAGTTTTTATAAAAGAGTTAATGTCAACTAACTTAAAAATAATTTCGCTGCGATAAGCTACCAAGTTTTGTTTTATTGAAGCTTTTAAAAATAATTTAGTATTAATTGTTTACTGTGAATTTATTCCAGTTTCCCTCGTTCAAATCCTTGAAATACTGTCGAAAAAAATTATGGTATTTTACAGCGTCCCAGGAGCCTATATATCGGGTGGATCAGGAAGTTCGTTTGGTTTTTAAAATAAGTTTGTTTACAAATTAAGAAAACAATTATTTTGGTCTATTATATAATCTCTCCCTTTTTTAATAAATTCTTCCCACCTCTCTGGGAGCTTTTTAATTCCTCTCTCAAAAAACTTGCGTGTTTTTTTCTGAAAAAAAAGCCTCCAATTCAATTTTTCACGTAGTTATGGAAATTTAAATTCTTCAAGTGGTTACTCAGACTACGAAATAGGTGATAGTCGTACGGGACGACGTCTAAGGAGTACGGTGGGTGAGGTAAAACTTCCTACCCAAACTCGGACAGTTTCTGACGGGTCCGCAAGGCAGTGTGAGGCCTCGGTGAGAGAGTGAGGTACCCACACATCGATGCTCACAAATTCGAGCTCTTTTGTGACCCGTGAACAGTTAAGACTGATTTTTGATTATTTCAGCTATTTCCCAAACGTTTGCAAGGGGGTTAACAATAAATAAATCTCTCACCTCCTCTGGAAACAATTTCTTTTGGTCGTCCTGATCTGGGAGCGTCCGTTATGAAGAAGTCGGCCGTAGGAAATCTTTTAAATCATATTTGCAAGCTCTTTCATTCAGTCTGTTTTCTTCAGGTTCAGCAGCCGTTTTTCCTTATCGGAAATGATACAGCATAATATACCTTAAATGCCTTTTTGCCCATTTTTTCCACTTTTTAAAACTTTTTTTAAAACGCCATAACCACTCACGACTAGAACGAAACCACAAGTAAACAATAGTAAACAGTTTAGAGAAGGAATGGGAGGAAGTTATGATAGTGGTTAAAGGAACTCTACGCCATGAGAAGTGACGTATGATGAACTTACGAATTAACCGAAAGACCTTTCCGAGCAACCCAATATGTATATTTGAAATTTGCCCACACTTCAAAATTTCACTATATCACACACTTGTTCACACTTGTTCATGAAATAGCATTCAAAAGAATGTCAAAATATGCTGGTTTCTTGTCCTTTTAGAATTCTTTATTGAACCATTTGGAATTTCCTAATAATGATTCTTAACGACGTTAACTGAAACCAAAGAAACAGATTCATTGTTTTGATGACCACACCAGTTATAAAAATATTATTATCATATTTTTATTTCGTTTCGGTTGATTTAAACAACATCTCCACTATTTAACTAAAGGGTGTCCCAACAAGAACGCAATATTTAAATTTGGTGCCATTCGAAGTGTCATTGTTTGACACTTAACAATTGTTATTGTTTGCTAGTAGAAGGTACGAGTTTAGTAAAAATGGAGCGCTATACGAACGAAATTGTGTTTTACCAAAATGGTGAAAGTTTTGCGGCTACAGCAAATTGCGGCTACGACAAATTGCGATCAATTGGGGGTCTCACACAATAACGCTCCAAAAGAGTCAACTGTAAAGAGATTAATGGATAAATTTGCCAAAACTGGGTCTGTTAGTGATGTAAATATAACAACAAGCATTCGACAAGGTCGATCGACCGAAGATGTCGCAGCTGTACGTGATGATGTCGCTCAAACTCCACCCACCTCAATTTGACACCGAGCTCAGCAAATTGGTGTCTCCAAATTCACTATGCAGCGAATTTTGACGAAAGATTTGCATCTTCGTGCATAAAAAGTTCAATTGAGTCAGTAACTGAAGCCAGCTGACCATGGACAGCGAAGGGAAAATCATCTTCAGTGACGAGGCCCATTTCCATCTTGATGGCTTCGTCAATAGGCAGAATTGTTGCATTTGGGGTGAGGAAAATCCTCGAGTGATTCACGAGAAGCAAATGCATCCTCAACGTGTCTCTGTGTGGTGTGGATTTTGGGCTGGAGGAATCATTGGACCTTTTTTTATGAAAATGAGACATGTCAAGCGCAAACAGTCAATTGTGTTCGGTATCGTGAAATGATAACCAGAGGGTATGTGGTTTCAACAAGAGGACGCCATATGTCACACAGCCAGAGAAACAATTCAATTGCTGCATCAGTCATTTAAATCTTGCGTTCTTGTTAGGACACCCTTTATCAGCTCTGGGAATTTAGAGATAAAAATAGAATTTTTGTGAAGTATATGTACATATAATATTTAATACTTACACTGGTAGAAAATCTCTATACCTGTTGTTGTAACATACGAGATATGATTGCATTAAATCTCTCATACATATGAATATATTAGAGTGGCATCGAAAACTTCAGGAATTCAAAATTATCACGTGTAAAATTTAGGAAAAATTATACAACTCACAAATGTTGCGCGTTTATCCCAAGGCTACGGTTTATTGAAATCTTTGACA
Organism: Philornis downsi; assembly: GCA_019455685.1. Taxonomy (NCBI): domain Eukaryota; kingdom Metazoa; phylum Arthropoda; class Insecta; order Diptera; family Muscidae; genus Philornis; species Philornis downsi. The sequence continues at coordinate 934,040 of JAHXMU010000160.1, forward strand.
TTTTTTTGAAAATATCGGTAAAATTGAGAAAAGTTCTGAAAGGATAACCCTATATTTTTCAAAATCAAAGCCAGAGGTTATAATTCGCCAATATCGACATACTTCTTCTGATATTTCCTATACTAATTGAATGGGTTTCCAAAAATCAATATTGTCACTGTAACCTCTGTTTCGTAAATTGCCGTATTCATATTGGTTTATAATTCTATGTAGGAATTTGGAAGCAACTAATCATGCCATTCATGCAGAATGTGCTGCAACTATGGTCTTAGTTGCGTATGGCAGCACGAGTGAGGAAATCGGCCCAATTATCGACGGTGGCTTAAATTACGCAGCTCTGAGCCAAACAGAGATCAGAACAGCAGTATTGCGGCTTAAGAACAGCAAAGCTGCGACCGCTGATAGTCAGCCAGCAGAGCTGTTTAAAACTAGTGGCGATGAGCTGATAAACAGCCTGCATCAGCTCCTAAACATGGTTTGGCTCGAGGGAAACATGCCTGATGATTGGAATTTGAGTGTACTGTGTCAGATTACAGAAACATAGAGTAGCAGAGGTAGTAAGATAGGCCTCACCTCCGCCAATGGTGATTATGATCCATACTAGCATAATCAATTTGGTATCTCCTGGCTGCGAAGAAAGGGCTGACAATATGTGTTGATAGCACAATTGTCAGCCCCTTTTCCTAGATAGCCCAAGTTTTACTTGGCTATCCCAGGGGGGCGTCGGCAATCGCATCGTAATATGCCCAGTGAGTCGCACACCGTGGGTAAGGGTTTTATGGCGAGACTCACGTTAAGCCCTCGTGGACTTCTGTGTTCTGTGTTTAAAAAAGGCGATCCAAGTGTTTGTAAAAACTATCGCGGTATCAGTCTTTTACTCATTGCCTATAAGGTCCTATCGAGTGTGATATGTGAAAGACTAAAGCCGTTTTTAACTGACCTGATTGGACCTTATCAGTGTGTCTTCAGACCTGGTAAGTCAACAACTGATCCGATATTCACAATTAGACAAATTCTGGGGAAGACGCAAGAAAAACAGATCGACACGTACTATCTTTTCGTTGATTATAAAGCTGCCTTCGATAGCCCGATATGGCAAAAACTGTATGAGGCCATGTTCAAGTTTGGAATTCCTCACTGACACGAAGTCTTCAGTAAAGATGGGCAAAGATCTAAGCGAGCATTTTTACACCGAACGAGGATTTGGCAGGGCAACAGTCTATCGTGCGACCTCTTCAACCGATAATGGAGATGATTATGAGGAAAGGCGCAGTTAACTCGACTGGTACCATCTTTAATAAAAGCCATATGTTACTCGCATTACATTACATTACATGCAGATGATATTGACATTATTGGGCGCAAACTGCGAGATGTTACTGCAGCTTTCTCAAGCTTCTAGAAGGAAGCAGCGGTCTGATGGTAAACGAGAACAACACAAAGTTATTGGTTTCAACAAACAAAGAGTCTACTCGTTTGGAACGCTGTGTGACCGTTGACAGCTACAATTTTGAAGTGGAGGAAGTATTCATCTACCTCGGTTCCGCTGTAAACAAAACGAGTGATGCTAGCATGGAAATAAAGAGGAGAGTATTGCTTGCCAGACGTTGGTTCTACCCGGGTGGTTCTAATCCAGAATCCTGGGTTATCACGCAAGAGGATGAATCAGTACTGGTAGTTTTCGATAGGAAAACACTCCGGAAAATATATGGACCCATCATCGTTGACGGAGAGTATCGGCGTTGCGTGAACAATGAACTGTATGAGCTATATGCCGACATCGGAGTGGTCAAACGCATTAATACACGCCATTGCGTTGGCTGGGTCATGTGGTGCAGATGGACCCAAATGCTCCGGCAAGGACCCAAATGCATTGGCTGATGGACCCAAATGCTCCGTTGGAAGGACCAGGTTTTGGAAATACTATCGAAGCTTTTTGTGGCGAATTGGAGGAGAAGCGCAGAAGATCGAAGCGCTTGGAATTATTTTCTTCGGGAGGCGTATAATATATAAGGCTATCTATTCCAGTCGCCACATGAGAAGAAGAAGAATCATGCCACTTCTGGTACATCTCGCACAACTGAACGTCTTAATCTATATCTTTTATTCAGTTTCACAAAATTCGAACAGGTCATACACTTGATGAACTAAATACTAGATATGAAAACAGATGGCATTGACACTTCCCAAACAATTTACAAAGTTTATGAAATTTTAACTTTTCCTCTGAATGACTAATTTGCATAGTACTGTTACTTACGTTTTTGTCATTAGCATTGCATTACCAGAATTCAAACAAATCCATTGAATATCCTCCCAGGCTCTGGTAACTTCCATAGAAACTATCTGATTTTACATATATATTCCTATACTTGTATCTTCCATTCAATTAAACCGCATTTACATATTCTAAATAGCCCAACACGCATCAGGCAGTTAGAAAATCTAGTTCCGCGTATGCATTAAGATACCGCACATACTAATAGACAGACTAGGCAATAACCAGTGGTTCCTTCATAATTTCTAAAGGGAAGGCTTCGGAAATTTCTAATTTTTACTATTTCATGTTTTTGTTTATACCATCATGGTGGTTTCAATGCCACTTCCGTCTGCCATTTCAGGAAAGGAATTACTGGGTTGAGTACGTGTAAGTTAATCCGACTGGAATTTTTGTACCGGTTTATTTCAAAATCGGTTATATTTGACTATTCATATTTCTGGACATGAATATAATCATTAGCTTTGTCACATTTTTAGTAACTATCTGTTAGATTGAATCTGTAACATTCCCCATTTTCGTAAATATACAAGTTTTAAGACACCAAAAACCGTGGCCTTCGACTTAAAAGTGCCCAATTTTTGAAAATTATTGCTTTAAAACCAACTATAAGAAAACTATGACTCCATTGGTTTTAAAATAAACACAAATTTTTCCATACAATCAATTGCCACCCTAGGGTAAGTATAACCTACGCAAATTACGAGTACACATGTTCATCCAAGCAAAATCGTAAAAGTACGGATACCAATATGAGTATTTGTGCGTGTGGACGATGATGGTCTTAAGCTAGTTAACGTTCAAGTAAATCCCTGGGGATGATGCTACCGTATGAACTTGTTTCCGGGTCTCATGTGTGCTTTACGTTACAACAATGGCAGCAACATAAAAAAACATCTAATTGAATTAACAACAATTTCCAGAGCAACAACAGGAACAAACAAAAAAGCAATACACAAAGGACAATGTGCCGGTACATGTATGTTAGTGCAATAAAAACAAATGCAAAGCAAGCAAACGAATACTTCCACATTGAAATACATCCGTAGATATGCGTAAATGCTGTATATGCTATATGTACAGTAAGTGTCAAAAAAACAATACATTTGATAGCTGTCAAGTTCATATTTTGATACACTCATCCGAAGTAAAGAAATCATATATCATTTAATACGACAAAAATACAGGATGGCCCACCAATTATGCTATAATAAGAAATTCAAATAACTTTCTTTAATCAACGTATTTCATTTATTTTCTCATTTTTTATTGTGTAGAAAATTTAATTTTATTCTATACCACTAATCGGTCTTGAAGATGATAGACCGCAAATGACCTCAATGGTCATTCACGCATAAGCGACACCTGATCAAAAAATAATTCATTGCGGCTTGAAGTATTGATGTCGGGATCGCTTTAATTATTGTTTTAATGGGCTGCTTCAATTCAGTCAGATTCCATGGTTTCGTTTTGCACACATCATGTTT
>JAHXMU010000160.1:937814-989322 GCA_019455685.1 Philornis downsi
ACATGATGATTAAGTTTACTTTACTGTCACATAAACCTTCAACAGTTATACGCCTAGAAATGGCGCCATTGCTGATTTGTGTTGAAACAACAATTACTGGCAAGATTTGCTTACGGTTATCCCCAAGCAGAAAGTCGGTCAGTTGGTTGGCCATAGAAATTGGAACGATAAAATAAAATGAACTCACGTGACTTTTTTTTTTTTTTGTTATTTTTGTGATTGTTCAATTTTCTTTTTTCATTTCCTTTCATAACAAGTTTTTGTGGTTTTATGTGTCTTTGAGTTGCCTCCTGCCGTAGAAATTTCTGCACTTTTGTTATTATCTTAATCATTATCCATCCTCCATACCACCACGGCCAAACGCGGCTACCTCCAGTCGTGCAACTCAACAGAAATTGTAAGAGAAATTGAAAATATATCCTCCAACCATATACGAAGTACGAGTTCTTACTTACATATATACGCTGCGAATACTGAGTACTCGTACAACAATGAAAAGGGAAAATCTAGATCAGTGTTTTTATTTCAGATTAAGGTGCACAGATAGAGATATCAGCCAACTCGTTGGTATGAGTTTAAGCACGAACAACAGCACAAACAACCACACACAGATAGAAAGCTCTCCAACATTGTGCATCATACATACATACTTGTGGTGTAATACAAGGATATACGTATTTATATACCATCAGAATATATACAACCATATGTATAGATATTTACAAGTGTATGTAAGAGAGTACTAATGGACCCAATACAATCTGAGGCTGTTTTTCGGTCGGTCTGTGTTCCACTTGGCAAATACGTATGTAGAGTAAAAATGACTGAAAAGTAAATTTGAAAATATTTCCGTTTGAAGTGCAGTGAATGTAAATAAACATCGGTTTGCAAATTACACAAAGTTGTTATTACGCTAATAACTGGCTTCATAGTAAAATAAATAACAGGAGTTTTTGCTGTAAATACAGGCGATGCATTTCAATGCACATCTGAGTGCCAATATGGGGTTTTCTCATTAATTTCTAGTGTACAATATCATAATTTGTAAGTTATGCATAATTAATTAAATCCTTGTGACCATCCACAATAATACAATAATAATATCATACAATAATAACACAGGGTGGCGCTCCAATTGCACTACAATAAGAAATTAAAATCGATTTATTTGTTTTAATTAATGTATTTTATTTATTTCCTTTTTTTATTCTATAAAAAATTCAGTTTTATTTTATATAACTAATTTTTGAAAATGACAGACCGTAAATGACGTCCACGCTTATTCGCTCATATGTGACACCTGATCATTGAGGCCTGAAAAGTTAAAGTCGGGATCACCTCAATTATTGTTTTAATAGACTGATTCAATGTATTCAAATTTCCTGGTTTTGTTTTTTACACTTCTTGTTTGACTTAACTCCATAAAAAAGTCTGCTGCAGTCAGGCCAGGTGATGTTGGGAGCCAGCGGAGAGTGGATTTTCTGGATACTAATTTGTATGGCAATTTTCGTTGGAACCAAATGCTGTTGAAACGGATACGTCTTCCCGCAGTTCTGAATAAAAAAAAAACTCCTTTAACATTTTTAAATAGCAGTCCCCATTGACAGTTGACAATATCACGATTCGTGCGCCAGCCTGTATAAAGCGTAGGATACTCAAGACCCAGATACGTACAAATCTCATCAGTGTTTTTTTTTAATTTAATTTATTAGTAACACGTTACTAAGACAACATTTAGTACCAACAATTGGTATAATCTGTAATATAGGGTGATTTTTTAAGAATTAAGTTTTTCAGATTGGCAGCACTGGTTGGTAATGGCGTCCAAACGTCATCTGTCAAAGTGAAAAGTGTACAGTATACTCTGCCATTTGATCATGGAAAGACTAACAAGCGAGCAACGATTGCAAATCGTTGAAATTTGTGCTCTGTGACAAATGTGCATCGTTTGATACGACCATTTTATGGTCGTCATAATCGACCTGCTTATCTTCAAATTTCGAACCAAATTTACTTTGTTGGACATAAAACCATGAACTCGCGTGCGTAGAGTGCGTACGGAAGAAAATATTGCAGCCGTAGCGACCAGTGTTAATGATGATAGTAAAATGTCAATTCGTCGCCTCTCTCAGCGATTGGGCATGTGTTACTTAACCAGAAGGAAAATTTTACACGGCCCCATTTGGCCGAGTTGAACTTAATTGACATGTGGTTTCATCAGGACGGTGCAACATGCCACATTGCTCGTGAAACAATGGATATGTTTAGGAATTAATTTGGAGAGTAGCTTATCTCTCGATTGGCCCTGTGAGTTGGCTCCCAAGATCTTGCGATTTAACGCCTCTTGATTATTTCTTGAGGGGTTATGTCAAGTCGTTAGTCTATGTGGACAAGCCGAACACTATTGAATTCTTACAGAATAGTATAACAAGCGTTATTCGTGGAATACAGACCGAAATGCTCGAAAAAGTGACGAAAAATGGAAAAAGTGGCGGAACCGCGGAAAACATTTATATGAAATAATCTTAAAAAATCAAATGACAAAAACAAATTTATCGATTCCAACAAAAAATTTAAATATATGATGCAAATTTGATTCGATTTAAAAAAGAAACTACGATTAAAAAATCACTCTTTATTACATCCATTTCACCTAATTTAATTTAATTTATTAATTTCAATTTGCTCCTCTGAAAATAGATCATTCGTGTTTTAAAAAGTGATAAAACACACTTAGTGGAAAGATACTTGGTACTTTAAATGCCTCCTTCTAGGTACTACATTTTTCGCACATATTCATTCTTTCTGGTGAAGGATTTGAGAGCATTGCTGACATAGCAACTTATCTGACGAAGGACTGATACTTCCTTTGCACTGCGAACTTCAGGTGGCACCAGCAGATACAATAATTTGCCTGTACAAAAATTAAATACAGCTTTAAAATATCATGAATTTACAGAGTTCCACACCATATTTAGTTAATTCATGTGGTGATCGATAATATATTCCGACTCATAAATCTCTTAGGAGGCCGCCCTAATTGTGAGAGGGGTCATTGCAAAATTCTAAAAAATTCTCACTTCAAAAGTAGTCAATATCGAGATATTAGGAGAGGAGATGCCTCTTAGATACATCTATATTTTTTACTACAATGGGATGCACCATTCACGACGCTGTGGACAACAATCACTGGTGGTGCATATATATTGCTTCACTTAAGCGAACATATTTTTAACTTAATTTATTTATAATACTAATATAAATTTAGTCGGTTTAATATATTTATTATTGTTGCTCTTAGCAGAAACTTTGCAAGAAGCTAATATTAATATCATTCGGTTAATGCCTGAGCTTTCCAAATTTGGGGTGTGGCCAAAGTAGTCCACAGTGCCTTTGCATGGTGATTAAAACCGTGTTATTAGAAATCCCAGCTTGCTTCTCTATAAATATCGGTTATGTGTTATGGCAATGCTACAGCCCTGAATTGCCGCTGATATCTTAACGAGATGGCTCAGTATTTCAACATTAACCTTATGTGGGTGCCGGGCCACAGGGACATAGCAGGGAACTGCAGAGCAGACGAGATGACAAGACTAGGAACAACTTTACAGACTCCAGCCGAATTGTAGTCCGTGGGCATGTCTCTATCCACTTGCAAACTCCTACCGCGAGATGGAGCATATTTAGCGGCAAATGGTAGGTGGGCGTCTGTCCGGGGCTGTGATCAATCCAAATGGATGTGGCCTCACCTAGATCTGAAGCGTTCACACAAACTGCTGTCATTATCAAGACCTGACGTGTCATTACTTGTATCCGCTATGACAGAAGAAGACATGCAGTGAGATTGAAGGTTGCGACTAGTGACTTCTGCAGGAGTTGTAGGGATAAAGAGGAGGAGGAATCCATAGAACATCTTCTCTGCAATTGCCCCACCTTGGCGGCCTGGTAGGGATCAACACTGGGCTCTTATTTCTTTAGGGACCTGTGAGATCTGGACGATACAGATATTGTCCGACTTAAGAGCTTCTTGAGGCGCTTAGGATGGTTCAACGGGGAGAATAATGCCCCTATTCTCATCTCTAGTTTCAATGGACTACACAGTCTAAGTGAGTCTGTCTATTCAGACTGCCGCACTAACCTAACCTAACCTATGGTAGTGCTGTGCCTAATAAATTCATCAATGTTTCTCCCAATTTTTTTCTTCCAAACCATTGGAACCTTTTTATGGGTCAAAAATTCGTGTATCTTCTATAGTAGAGATTTGCGCAATAATTTTATTATAAACCTATTTTGTTTTCCCATACGAATCATTGGTTTTGAGGTACTAACCGTATTATGAGATCTTGTTCAGTTTTATTTGAAGTCAATATTTGTAACATTTCGGAACTTTCCATGTGGAAACCGTAATACGTAGAATTTTTATTCGATTTAAATATTATTTCATTCAAGGGTTTGGGCAAAAGTAAAATTTAACATTTAATTATTTAACATACTAGCTAACGTAACAAAGAAGATTCAGGAAAGTTGGGAAAAATTTGCTTTACTTTTCAATACAATCTAGTTTTAGCCCGATATACTTTTTCCAGCGACATTCAATAGCTGTTTGTAGTAATAACCTGTTTATAGTAAGAACTGTCAAGCTCCGTGAAATATCCATCAACCGCAAACTCCACCTCTCCATTGTTAGCAAATCTTTTACCACCGAGCCATTTTTTCGAATTTCAAGTTTCAAGATAGTAGTCCTAGGGAGCGAAATCTGGCGAATAAGGTGTGCGATAAAGAAATTTGAACTTTAATTTATTAATTTTGGCCATTGTGGATATTGAAACTTTAGATATGCGAACAGGAGCATTGCCTTGATGAAACAACATTTTCTTTTTCGCCAAATGCGGCCTTTTTACATTATTTCATCATTTAAAAGCTTGAATAAATTAGCATAATATTCGCCGTTGATGGTTTTTCCTTTCTGAAAATAATCAATAAAAGTAACTCCCATGCGTATCCCAAAAAAACAGACGCCATGATCTTGCCCGCAAATGGAACCATCTTCGTCTTCCCTGGAAACGATTCTCTGATTCCACTCAACTGCTATGACTGGTCCCTTATCTCAGGTGTGAAGTAGTGGACACATGGTCTCAACCACTGTTATAAGTCGACGCAAAAATTCAGCTTTATTAAGGCAAAACATTGGCTAACACTCTACTGAGACTTCTTCACGACGCTGTTTTTGCTCTATTGAAAGCAAGCGCGGCACCCATCTTGCACATAGCTTTCTCATCTTCAAATCTTCGGTCAATATACGATGTATAGCACTTTTTGAAATATCTATCATTTCAGCTAGCTGACGCACTTTCAGCCGACGATCATTCGACACCATTTTGTGAATTTTCTTAGCCCTGTCTGGCGTGGATACCTCAATTGGTAGGCCACTACGGTGTTCATCTTGGCAGCTCATACGGCCTCGTTTAAACTCTGTTACCCTATATTTTGCAGTCGTAAACGAAGAATCAGACTCCCCCAGAGCAGAATCTAAATCGGCTCTGATATTGGCTGGACTGAGACCTTTCAAATGGAAATATTGAATTACACAACGGTGACCAAATTTTTTCTATGTTTACAAATTTACTGAAATCGTTTACTTTTGATGGCTCACATAAAAATACTGAATAACGTGGTGCCTTGAAATTTAAAACATATGTTTTACTAGGTTCCCACTTTTCACCATCTGTATGTCAGGTCAGGTTTTAGGACTGCCCTTGTAGTAGTTATATTGCACTTTCTGATGTAGGCATTTCATTACAGAACTGCAATCTGCTCGGTTAATTTTGAATTCATGAAAATGTAAAAAAAAAAATTCAAATTGAATCTTGATTATAATTAAAATTCTAAGTTTAATCTGGACTCTGTAAAAATAACTATTTCAAGCTTAATCGTTCAACTTACTGAAATCCATCTTAACAAACTGTTGTTACGGCGGAAATTGAAGCATTGTCAAATAAGTAAACTGAAAGTTACTTTTACACCTATTGGACGACTACACCACTGGATACCGAAATTCATCAGTACTAAAAATTTATTGTTATAGCATACTTCTAGGTGGTAAAAATCACATTTATGCTTTGCGATACAAAATAAAAATAAGTCAATTTCGCCTGAAAACATGCAATAGTACATAATGTTAGTTAATATTTACACCACTCTTCTCTGCTTTCTTTTTCTTTGTTGCCAACATACCTTTTTGAAATAAGGTAGCCAAACACCATTCACTACTACTATAGTAATTCACTTACGTGGAGATATTTAGTTGGAGATTTGGAAAAATTTTTGATCGACACCTCTGATACTCGTTAGTTCGCAGTTCGATAATTTACAGTATCGATACTAATTGATCGATATTCAAAAACACAGTATGTTTGTCATCATACTATCTATATTAAATCAATGACAGAAGTAATTAAAATGTATGAAATCTTTGCGAACAAATAGTAACATGAGAACCAAACTTGACTTGTACGAATTGTTAACATTTGAGAAATATAGTTGAATCACAATATGCGCATATACGAGGTGTGTTCAAAAATTAGTGTGAATTTTCAAATTTCGGGGGCTACGTACAATCGACTTTCGATTATTATTTATTTTTTTTTTTTATGTTAGTACACTCGTCTCGAAGATATGTTGACGGTTTTATCCATATAGCATGTTTAGTTTGTTTGGGAGAGGCATAAATAAGGCACGTGTTTTGCGTGTTCGACGATTGCCATATTTATGTCTATGCCTATGCCTATATTTAGTTCATTGATTGTGGCCATCGCTATAGTGGATATCTAAACTGGAGCATTGTCTTGATAAAACAATACATTCTTTTTCCGCCAAATGCGCCCTCTTTTCCATAATTTCATCACCGGATGAAATTATTTTTCCTTTCTCAAGATAATCAATAAAAACAATACCGTATCCCCAAAAAACAGACGCCAAGACCTTACTTGAAGATGGAAGCATCTTCGCCTTCTTTAGACACGATTCTCCGACTCCGATTTTCATGAAAACATCATAACGAGTGAGGAGCCACATTTTCATTTGAATGGATATGTGAATAAACAGGATAGGCGGTTCTGGGCAACGGAAAACCCTGAAATTATTCATTAGTCACCTTTGCATCCATTAAAATTGGCAGTCTGGTGTGCAATTTGGTCAGGAGGAATCATTGGACCTTACTTCTTTGAAACTGAAAACGGCGTAACGGTAACTGTCAATGGGGAGCGATATTGTGATATGATTGAAAACTTTTTAACGCCACAACTGCATGCGTTGGGCTTGATTAACATTTGGAATCAACAAGACGGTGCCACCTTGCATACAGCCAGGATTACAATGGAATTACAGCGAGACCTCTTTTCACAACAAGTTATTTCAAGAAATGGTGATATTGATTGGCCTCCACAGTCGCCTGATTTGACTGCTCCAGACTTCTTTTTGTGGGGATACCTGAAAAGCAAGGTTTATGCAAACAAACCAGAAACGCTTGAGCTACTCAAACCAAATATTCGTAATGAAATACCGCGTAGAAAGTGTAAAAATGTAATGAAAAGTGTGCTCAAAAGGGCTCGTATTTGTGAGGCTTACAGAGGCGGACATTTATCTGATATTTTATTTCATACATAATTGCCCACATTAGATAAAACATTTATCGATATAAGATCCTTTTTCCTTCATTTAATCAAAAATTATAAACAAACAGAATAGTATACCTTCCCGACGGACACCCTGTATACGAGTATTTATTTAAAGTGGTCATAATAACGTGTCTTTTAGAAAAATAATGTTTTGAAGTAATAAATTATTTTGCTTTGAATGAAAAATGGTCATCCATTGGAATGTTATTAGTAGTAGACAAATTTTGTGGCAAGAATTTTTAATACAGGGTGGGCCATATGAGTGTTGGCGATTTAATTCTTCAATTTCTCGGTAACGCGTGGCGCGGGGTGGCGGGGGGATACGTTGTTCGCTGCGCCGCTTCCTGGAAATTTAGTCGCCATGGAGCCGTACACGGGAGTGCAGCGTGCATTTTGTGTCCGAGCGTATTACGAAAACAATAAATCAGTGATTACTGCACGACGTTTGTATCGGCATGAACACGGTTTACACGATTTAAGTGAAGTTCCAAGCGCCAATGTGATACGAAAGTGGATCAGAATGTTCGAAACAACCGGCTCAACAGTACCAATTACGGTTCGTTTCTGCAAGATCAGCCGATATTGTGGAGCGTGTTCGTGTTTCAGTTCAGCGAAATCCGCAGCAGTCAACACGTAAGAGAAGTCAGTCTTTGGAAGTCAAAAGAACAACTTTACGACAAATTTTGAAACGTGATTTGCATTTGAAAGCTTATAAGATTCAGATAATCCAAGAATTAAAACCCGATGATGCCAATAACCGACTTAACCTTGTCAGTTTGATGCTAGAGCTGTTCAACAATTTCAACAATGTGATTTTTAGTGATGAGGCCAATTTTCACCTTAATGGCCATGTGAACAAGCAAAATTGTCGGTTTTGTGCCGAGACTAATCCCCGACGCTTGCATGAACGTCCACTTCACAGCCCTAAGCTTGTCGTGTGGGCTGGGATAACGTCAGCCGGTATTATTGGACCATACTTTTTTGAGGACGAAAGAGGGCATGCGATGACGGTTAGAGCGAACAATTATTGCAACATGCTAGGTGGTGCCAGCTTTGCAAGAACTTCAAGGCAATACCTCGAGGATGTGGTTTCAACAGGATGGGGCCACATGTCATACGGCTAGGGTATCCATAGAGCTGCTGAAAAATGTTTTTCCTGGAAAACTCATTTCGAAAAGGGGGGGATATTGAATGGCCCCCACGTAGCCCCGATCTCTCTCCATGCGATTATTTTCTATGGGGCTACCTCAAGTCGGTAGTCTACGAGAATAATCCGACCAATTTAGAGCAGTTGAAGAGGAACATTATTCAGGAAAGTAACAAAATACCGACAACAACTTTTCAACGAGTTTTCCAAAATTTGCGACTTCGGTTCCAAGAGTGTCAAGCAGCCGAGGGAAGCCATTTGGACAACATTATTTTTAAGTCTAAAAAATTCTCATGCTTCTACTTTTTAAAAATACAAATATATTTTTTTTATGTTTCGTAGTTTTTTTTTTAATTGAATATTTAAACCGCCAACACCCTTATGGCCCACCGTGTACAACTGTATTAAGTTACAGCCAAAACGAAATATTGACACCTAAAATGAAAAGATATAGTTTCTCTCAATCTAATATAACCTAAAGCGGTGTGTTAAACAGCAAGACATGGGTGCGTAAACTATTACATTCAATCTACGTTTAAAACTCTTACTTCCATTGTGTAATACTGGGTAGCTCCCGAATAGTGCTGTGGGAGTAAAAAACTAATTTATCCTATTATTTGGCGGGTTACCATTTAGATTTATTAAAATGAATACTTGGGCTACCATAAAGAGAATTTGGATAGTGCAGCGGTACCATGCTTTATACGGAAGTTTGGCGGTACTTCCACGAGTAGACGAGCCATTATGAGGTGGGTAAACATGTTTGTCGAATATGGAAGCATCGCGCAAATATCCTGCCATCGATATTCGGCTGCAGCAACGTCAATTTAGGCGAATCCAAGCGATTCGACTCAAAACTTATCGACGCAAATTGGAGTTAGCAGACGGTCATTACAACAAATAATTCATGATGACTTAAACTTGTTGTACTGGAGTAGAGCACGAAACAGGCTATGGAAGTTAGCGAGGTAACGATGAAGGCAGAAAAGCCAGTTCCGAGCAGCGGAAATGGTGCGGTTGGATGAGAAATTATCTAGTTATGAGATTTAGGTAGATCTTTCAAATAGTGAATTACGTTCTGAGGGAAATGCCTTTGGCTGTTGGAAGAGAAAATTGTCTTTTACATATAACCTCTCAAAAAACAAGAAAAATTACATGCAAGTTTGCTGATTATCGATAAAAAACCAAATGAATTGGTTACAATTCAACATGTTTTATTTTGAGAGTAGGGAAATGCTCACCAGTAGGCTTAGAAAAGTTAAGTGGCCGATACTGTTTCCACGAACTTGCCACGAAACTTAGCAATGTTAAGTTTTTGGATTCAAGAAAATTCACAATGATTTCATTTGTAAAGTTAGTTTGGCAATTCATTTACGTATATATCATATTTGTGTACTTTATGGATAAAACAATTCATTAAGATGCATTTCTATCTAGAACAGTCAGTAATAAGATTTTGCTTATAATTCAAATAAGTATAAACGCTGAAAGTTTATACACTTGTTTTTGAACAAAGTCTAAATTACAAGTAATTTAAACCCTATGCATTTGTCTATCCAAATGGAATTTTGCCAAAAAATGATTGAAACTTCCTTGTTTATGTCTGATGAGGTCCATTTTGATCTAAACTGTAATGTAAACATTTAAAATTGCTATTTATGGAGTGAATTCAATCCAGAAATACTTCATGAGACGGAACTGGTGCCCAGTTTCATTGAAGTCCATTGTGGGGCCATACTTCTTTGAAGAAACCGGTGTAACAGTAACTGTCAGTGGAGACTGTTAGTTAAAGATGTAGCAAGATTTTTTCGCCGAAGACGTTTCTGTTTCAACAATATTTGGCTCCAGCTAGATGGAGCTACTGTACACATAGCCAGACTGATTATGGCGGAGCTCTAACGAAAATTCCCAAACAAATTAATATCCAAAAACTCCACTATCGGCTGGCCCCCAAGGTCACTTGACCTGATTGCACCAGGCTTTTTTGATGGGGTTGTAGCAAAAGGTGTATAAAATGACACCAATAAATTAGACTGAATTGAAGTAGTCCATTATCGATCTTTCAGACTGCAATGATCAGGTTTCGCATATGCGTGAATGAGTATAGAAGTCATTTGCAGTCTATCATCTTCAAATCAAATTAATTATATATAATAAAATTGAATTTTCTATGCAAAAAAAAAAAAAAAAATTAAAGCAAATAAAATACGTTGATTAAAAAAAGTTATTTGCATTTTTTATTGTAGTACAATTGGTGCGCCACCGTGTACTATAAATTTATGAAATAAATTATTTTTAGGAAATGTACTCGAACTCCATAATCGCACTACATACGTAGTACTGAATAGTCAAATTACAAGTACTAACATACTGCGGCAACTCATTGTTTAATTTATTGGTGTTTCAGTCAAATTTGCACCACCACCAGATGAGTAGTTATGGTGAACAGTTTCATATTTGGAATGTAATGTTTTTGCAGGTCCATGCCAAGTTTTAACAAGTTTTATATATGTTATTGACATTATCGCGTCTACCGGCCATCCAGCCAGACAGACGGACGGGAATTACCCAATCGATTTAAGAAATCATGAAACACATTTGATCAGAAGATACGCTCCCTTCAGGATGCTACATTTCTGACCGTATCAAATGATTAGGTATCAAATTCCTTCAGGTGAAGGTATAAAAGGTATGAGCCATTCTAGTTCATATACTGCTTAATGTCAGCTTAAATGGTAATTGAAGAATATTAACAGTAGATTTCAGTGGGCATTTTATTGAAAAAAAGAGCTGTGATGAATAATTTTCTGTCCCGCCCTTTTATGTTGCACAAAACTAATATATCACTCATGAATTTTGAAGACCGCAACGCAGATGATGCTGTAGTCTCGGCCTAAGATTCTATCGCTTATCCAACTCTGCGCCTGTCCACTTGTTATGCCTGACTTGGTTGTTAGGACAAGCAAAATATAGTTGTAGGAATTTTTCTTTCTTCAAATCGTTTTATCACTAAAGTCAATGTTCCATTTCTTGCGCTGATTACAACGTTGATGATATGGCTGAAATCCTGTTTTAATGAGAAATCACAAGTACAGCACCTACACACACAACTCAACACTTGTGCCCATACAAATGCGTAGGCACATATACAGGGTGACGCAATAGATTGTGCATATTTAAAAAAATAGATTAAAAAATAAATACAAAAGGTATGGTTAAAATAAATCTAAGGCATTGTAGAGTATTAAATGTAGTTTATTTTTTAAAAATAACATCATCTAAATGGTGACCCTCTCTACGATGGCACTCCTCTAACCGCAAACGAAAATTATTGAAAACTTTCTTCAGTAATACTGGTGTAATGGCTGCCATTTCACCAAGGATATTCTTCTTGAGCTGAACGCCGTTTCTTGGATTATTACTGTAGACTTTGTGTTTGAGGTATCCCCATAAGAAAAAAGTCAAGAGGCGTCAAGTCTGGACTACGTGGGGGCCATGGGATATCACCTCTTTTCGAAATCAGTCTGCCAGGGAACATCTGCTTCAGCACCGCCATGGAGTCATTTGATGTGTGACAGGTAGCTCCATCTTGTTGGAACCAAGTTCTGAAATTCACTATTCTTGAACTTTGAATTTCTGGAGCCAAAAATCCCTCCAACATCTCAACATAGCGTTCCGTATTAACCGTGACGTTTTGGCCCCGCGCATTTTCGAAGAAAAAAGGACCAATTATTCCTCTGCCAGAGATTGCTGCCCATACTGTCACTTTAGGACTATGCAATGGTTTCTGGTGTTTGATTTTGGGATTCTCACTGTTCCAGTAACGACAATTTTGACGGTTTACGAACCCATTCATAAGGAAATGAGCCTCGTCAGAGAAAAGGATATTGTCAAAACTGGAAAATCGATTAAGCATTTCATTAGCAAATGCGAGCCTTGCTATGAAGTCAAACTCTTTCAATTCTTGTGTTAATTGCAGCTTATATGGATGCAGTTTAAGATCCAATGTTAAAATTCGTTGCAAACTTAGTCGCGATAATTGTAAGACGGACGATCTCTTGCGAGTCGACATTTGTGGATTTCCTCGTACTGACTCCATAACTCTCTCAACATTGTCTTCGGTCCTAGATGTTCTTGAGCGACCATTTGCTTGTAGTTTAAATGTTGAACCGGTCTCTTCAAAACGCTTTACCCATATTTTAATTAAATTAGCACTCGGAGCTTTACTAATTCGCCGTAGTCCATATTCAGCACAATATAGTCGCCTAGTAGCAATATATGAACGAGAGTTCTCGTAAAATCCGCGTACGCAAAATGCGCGACGCTTCCCATTGAAGTGATTCATAGCGACTAAAACTCCATGAGCCCGCCAACCCAACGATGTAGGCGCCCCCCCGCCCGCCCCTTTTCTACCGCGCAAAAAAAGATGATGCAATATCCACGTTCTATTGCGCCACCCTGTACTTAATACATGTGTATATGTAAATACATATACAAATATACAACTCATAGTTTCCTCATGTCTACACGGTAATGCTGCTGGCACTACTGGGCGCTGGGACACTCCAGCACTAGATATGACAATGGTGTTAAACGAAAATGTTCACATGTTGGGACATCTGATCTTTGTATGTATGTGTGGCTCTGTGAATGTGTGGTGTTATACTTTTGTCTGGTGCATTCATTGGGCCGCATCGGTCCGCGGCTGTATGGCGGAAGATGCTCTGGTTTTGCGTTTCTTCCTCACATCACCTATAAATGGGTCAACTGTGTAGTGAAATGTGAACAATTATAATGTTGAATATAGTAAGTGCGGTGTGAGATATTACAGCACAAAAAAACAGAAATAATAATTGAAAACGAAAACGTAAATGAGAGTGAATCTGCCGCATATGAGGATGTGCCAGTTTCCGTTTTAATAAGAAGAATATTTTAATGAAAAAAAAAAAAATGCGCAAAGTGAAAATAAAAGTGTTGATAATTGTTTCGGTCATTCGATAAAAACAGTTTGGAAATGAAAATTGCGGTCATTAAACGTTTTAGTTTTATGAGTAAAACTGAAAAATATAATGTTTATGGTAAAATTAAAATATTCAAAAGAGGAAAGAAATATGTTAATGTGGACGAGTTTCTCAAAAAGTAAAATCATACGAGAAGCCAGTTGAAAATCAATTCCTACGAGTTCAGCCCCTTTAAAACTATATTGTTCACAAGCAAGTGTACAAATATTTTATAGAAAATTGGGAATCTAAACCCAATTTTCAAATTTAACTTTGTCTTCGCGAGCAGAATGATTGAAAGTGAACATTGTCAGCAGTTATTCTAAATTTTTATACATATTTATTATATTATATTTATTTTTGTAATTTTTGAAATTGTAATTTATTTATAGATTTATATACTGTACAACAGAGGAAACTCTTGTAATTACAGTACGGGACTTATACACCTCATATCAATAGGTTAATTGAGGAAAATATACATATATATTTATACTAGCCGACCCGGCAAACGTTGCTTTACCTTCAAATTTTAGGAGCAGAAATAATTGCTTTTTAATTTGTGGTTTGTATAGGAGGTACCACTCCCCATTGTCCAATCCCGCCCATATTTGCAGTAGCACTTAAGATATGTACACCAAACCGATGTACCAAATTTTGTTCAAATACCGTAAACAGGAGCAGAAATATTGGATATTTAATTTATGGTTTGTATGGGAGGTACCACGCCCCATTGTCCAATCCCACCCATATTTACAGTAGCACTTAAGATATGTACACCAAATCTACGCACCAAATTTTGTTCAAATACCGTAAACAGGAGCAGAAATAATAGATTTTTAATTTTTTGTTTGTGTGGGAGGTACCACGCCCCTTTGTCCAATTGGACCAAATTGTAAATATAACCATCCCGGGCACCACCCAGACGCATATACAAAAATGTATGCAAAGCGGTCCAGCCGTTTAGGAGGAGTTCACTGACAACGCCCGTACAGTAGAATTATATATATAAAGATGTATATACTCGTATATATTTATATATACGCATATTTATGTAAATATATATATGAATATAAATAAATAAATAAATGAACAAATATATTTATTTCTGAATATATTTATTTTTTTTTTATTATTTTATTTTTATATTTATGTTTGTCTGAGTGACAGAATTTTTTTAATGTTTATTTAATAAGCTCAAGATCTATTTAGCTTCTTCGTCATTCAAACTTTGCAAGAAGCTAAACTAGTCTTGAGGTTGGAAAAACACAGACCGAAATAAACATAAACGATCAAATGATTACGTAGAGCACGACAAATTTGTTGGATGCGGAACCAATAACAAAATAATAAAAAATAAAAAAAATAATAAAATTTTTCAATTAAAATGAAGAAAAAAAGTTTTGCAAATGTTTCTGATAAGAGAATGCCTATGATGCTTTTCAAGCCTGTGAAAGGAAGGAATTCTCATTAAGTTGAGAGCTTCAGACACTTAAGGCTTGGTAAACTGTTCACAATCATTATTACAAGTCTGGTGAGCTTAAATAAACATTAAAACAAAGAAATAAATACTCGTATATGAAAATACAAAAGCAATGTTTTATACCAGGTTATCCATTTTTCATTCTAAGTAAGTAAAGTTAAACAAAACACACATAAAGCAATAATTTCGATGAAACCTTTATTTCATTATAGTGTTTTTACCTCGCCATTATGTACAAAATGCAATGTCATTTCAATAACCACCTTTGGTTGCAGCAGTGACTCCATTTGAGATAGTCTTTGACCACTTTTTCGCACATTTCGGATGGTATCTCGGCCATAACTTGGCAAGTGTTGATTTTTAAATCCACCAACGTTTGCAGATTATCAGCGCAAACACGGTCCTTGACGAAGCCCTACAAAGAAAAGTGTAACGACGTCAAAAAGCATGAAAATACGCATTCTGGAAACTTCTCATGTAATAAAGCCAGTCATGTTGTTTGGTTCGTGGCATCGTCTTGTGAAACCACATATCGCGGAAATCATAATCTTCAATTGCATTGAATTTAATTGCGGATTATCGCCGGACTTTCACTAACAGAAGCGATATTTTCGGCAATGCGATGATGCACAGGCCTGACCACATCTGTAACGCTTCCAGTGTCTTAAAATTTCTTTATAATCTTACCATATCCTTGCACAGTAGGTCGATTATAACGACCACAATCACCCCGCAAAGCACGAAAAGTGCCCACGTTTGAATTACCACTTTTGTAGTAAGTTTTAACTATTTTAGCACGTTCTTCGGTTGTTAAACGATCCATATTCGTAAATGGCAAATCCTTCGCTAAATAAATAACACTTCAGATGACAGGTATTTAACATCTGACAACTAAATGGATAACCTTGTATAACAATTTCCTCGAAATACAACAAGGTTTCAGAAAAATAAGGCTTAAAAATATCACTATCTTCAGAAATATTTCACGATTTCTATCAAGTGGTCATTCATAACCCACAAGTTTTAATAGACTGATTCAATTCAGTCAAAATCCTTAGTTTCATTTTGTAGACCTCTTGCTTGTCATAACCTCATAAAAAAAGTCTGGTGCAGTCAGATCAGGTGATCTTGTGCAGTTGTGCAGTTGTTCCATCTTGCTGGAACCAAATGCTGTTGAAACGGATACGTCTTCGGTGCAGTTTTGGGTAAAAAAGTCTTTCAACATCTTTAAATAACGGTCTCCATTGACAGTAGCACGATTCGCGCGCCGTCCTGCTTTTAGAAATCAAAAAGGGACAAATGGTGTACCATCGCCCAGCTCAAATGGTTACAGACAGAATTATGAAAATTTACTTCCATATTCCAGTCCCAGAGTAGACACGTGATAAGGATTTTTCGAAATTCGTACCTTTAGGGATAAAAATACGCTACAAACGAGATTTACGGTTTGATTATTGAACTAGACCTTCAACTACGAAAATTGGTGCCCATGCCTCACTTTTAGATTAAACGCGCAATAAACAAGAGCTTTTCTTGCTTTTGGGGATAAAAACTGAATAAATGGGTTTGACCAGACTGAACGATTTTATCTATAGAGTGGCCCATAAGTAACGTTAAGATTTGATCAGTAAATACATTTGTTGTGTAAGTCTTTTTTTCGTCTCTTTACAGAATTAACTAGATAAAACTTGGGAAATTTATGATGGAAAGGCTCACCACAGAACAAAGAACCGAAGTTGTTCAATTTTACTTTGCAAGTCAGCATTCGATTATTCAGATCATATCGAAATTTCTTTCATGTTCGAAATGCTCCTAGCGTTCCAACAATTTACGGATTGGTTCAGCGTTTTGATCTTGCGCGTGCTGGGAGACTTCGTACAGTTGGAAATGAAGTGACCATTGCTCGAATGCAAGCAAGCATTGAGGAAAACCCCGAAACTTCCACCAGACGACGTTCTCAGCAGTTAGAGATGTCTAGGTGGTATTTGCAAAGAATTTTACATATGTTACATCTTTTCCCATATAAGATGCATTTAGTTCACGAGTTAAACCAAATGATGCACAAGAACGCATTCAATATAGTCGCCGTTAACGTTACTTATGCGCCACCCTTTAGAATAACGAAAATGGGTGCGTTCTTTTTCCGTAAAGATTAAGGCAAAGTAAAAGTGGAATTTTGTATTCATACCGTCCAATGTAAAGTAGGACTGGAAATATAAGAAAATAGTATTTTTGGATCTAGATTTGCATAATTAGTAGTTTCCATTCCCTTCACAGTGTATGCCCTCGTCAGAAGTCAATTTTCTCGAAATTGGTGTTTTTATGGAACAAACATGGTTGGAACGAGAGAAAAATGGTACCGTCATCTAACACAAAGGACTGAAGCTTAAGCCATTAACATTCTTCTTACAGAATAGGTGAGTGAAAAAAAGATACAAATTTTTACTTTTAGGCGTAAATGAAGACTGGAAAGGGACACACACGAAACTATCATTCATAACAAATAACTGAAGATCTACTCTACTCTTACATAGTGCACCTTCCTTTAAAAAGGTATTTTTTGGAAACTCGCAGCATTATTTTGTAGAACAACAAAGGGAAGAAAAAATCCCATCGCCAAGAACAAACCAGCAGTGCGCAGCTCTTGCTTCGCAGATCGTACCTTTAGGGAGTAAACTATGAAAGAGTGAAGGTAAAAATTGTACCATCGCCAAAGCCCAAGTCAATGATGCTGAAATCGTCAAAATTAACGTGGACATTACTCAGTACTACGACGTTGGGGCTGAAATTTGAATTGTTATCAGCTCAACCAGAAGTGATATAAAAAGTAGCATATTGCTGATCAAATTTTTAAAGTCAGAATCAGAAATTTGCTAAGACGACACCTCCCAGCAATGCTTAATAAATTACAGAGATATTCAATTCCTACCTTAATATTTATTTAAGCAATTACGAGTAAGAAGTAACGAAGATTAGTTAATCCTAAATAAATCCTTCAATAATGGTTTTGTCTTTATTATACCTCACATAATTTTCCCAATTCATAGAGTTTTTGTAAAAGGTCGTGAACGTTCTAATTGAAAAATACTAACAAACTCCAATTTTAGCTGGAAACATGCTGACTTGGTACTTACGGTGTGACAAAATCCCAATTCTGACACTTCCACTCATCAGACTTTGGATTGGTACTAGGATACTTTACACGACCGGCCAGAGGCGAACGAAATGCGAAACAATTTTGCCGTTCGAGAACTGAATTTCTATGGTTTTTAGGCCTCTGTGCTATGTATCCTTTAATCAAGTATTATATGCGGGGGTATTGTAGAGAACATGGAAAAGGACATACAAAAAAAAAAAATTATATTATGCCCGTGTTTACCGCAAATTGTTAAGTAAGTTCGTGTTCTCAAGGAAATGTAACGGTACATTATACATCTGAAAATCTGTTGATCTGATCTTGGCAGATCTGATGTTTATTTATACTTCCTTCCAGGGGAATGAAGGTTTGTATCTTTAGATACAGCAGAAATGTAACACGTAAAAAGAAGTGTTTAAAATACCAGACATGCTGTGACCAAACACGTCGCAATTATTTCTAAGTCGATTAACCAATGCCCGTCTGTTTCACTGGCCTGTCTGGAGGACATGATAGCTACCATAAACCTTTATGAACCATCTTAAAACCTATAAATAAACTCTCCGAATGGAAATGGAGTTCATTGCCAAGCCTCTTCTATTACATTTCTCACCAATTGGGGCCAATTTTCAGAAATTCTATTTTTCATTTGTAATTTCTAAAATATAGGCTGCAGTAGACTGCTTTTAGCCCATAGTACAATACTGATTTCTATTTCTTTGTAAAACTGAAAAAAAAAAACACCGAGTAAGTAACCACGCGCCTTATGGCTCATACAATCGTGCTATTTAACCATTGTAGCTTCAAAATTTCTTAGTAGTTACACTGAATTCCTTCGAATTTGGTACACGACATGGGTTTGGAGAACCAAGTTATGAGGCCGGAAACAGAGGGCAGTGTCACACATCTTGTGATAGCTTCTTTATAAATCGATCAATTTATTAAAATTTAATTTTTCCATTGCAATTTGTGGACGTCAGTTATTAAAATTTTTGTGAATTATATTGCTTTATAATCGGATAACCTCGCCTTATCAGGCAACTCCCACCCAAAATACTAAATTAAAACCATATACAGGGTGGCGCAGTGGAAGGTGCATATTAAAAAATAGATTAAAAAATAAATACAAAAGGTAAGGTTAAAATAAATCTGAGACATTGTAGAGTAATAAATGGAGTTTATTTTTTAAAAATAACATCATCTAAATGGTGACCCTCTCTACGACGACACTCCTCTAACCGCAAACGAAAATTATTGAAAACTTTCTTCAGTAATACTGGCGTAATGGCTGCTATTTCACCACGGATATTCTCCCTGAGCTGAACGATGTTTCTTGGATTATTACTGTAGACTTTGTGTTTGAGGTATCCCCACAAAAAAAAAAGTCAAGAGGCGTCAAGTCTGGACTACGTGGGGGCCATGGGATATCACCTCTTTTCGAAATCAGTCAGCCAGGGAACATCTGCTTCACCACCGCCATGGAGTCATTTGATGTGCGATAGGTAGCTCCATCTTGTTGGAACCAAGTTCTGGAATTCACTATTCTTGAACATTCAATTTCTGGAGCCAAAAATCCGTCCAACATCTCAACATAGCGTTCCGTATTAACCGTGACGTTTTGGCCCCGCGAAGAAAAAAGGACCAATTATTCCTCTGCCAGAGATTGCTGCCCATACTGTCACTTTAGGACTATGCAACGGTTTCTGGTGTTTGATTTTTAGATTTTTACTGTTCCAGTAACGACAATTTTGACGGTTTACGAACCCATTCATAAGGAAATGAGAGAAAAGGATATTGTCAAAATTGGAAAAAAAGCACGCCAAGTTCGATCAAATGTCAAGGTTCTGCTTACTGTTTTCTTCGACTACCATGGCGTAGTTCATCAGGAGTTTTTACCACAAGGTCGTACGGTAAGTAAGGAGTATTATCTTGAAATTATGCGCCGTTTGCGTGAAGCAATACGAAAAAAACGCCCAGAATTGTGGAAAAAAATTTATGGCTTTTGCATTATGATAATGCACCTGCTCACTCATCTTTGCTTGTGAGAGTTTATTTGGTAAAAACAATACCGTTATCATGTCTCAGCTACCGTATTCACCAGATTTGGCTCCCTACGACTTTTTCCTGTTCCCAAGATTGAGGAGACCCATGAAAGGATGGCGTTTTGCGACGATTGAAGAGATAAAAACCGAATCCGTGAGAGAGATCAAGGACATACCAAAAAATGCATAGAAGAACTGCTTCGAGGATTGGGAAAAAAGCTGGCACAAGTGTATTATATCTGAAGGGGACTACTTTGAAGGAGACAAAATAGAAATAGATGAATAAATAAATATTTTATTAGAAAAATGAAAATTCACCTTATTTTTTAAACACATTTCATATGTGAGAGACTTTGGGCTTACTCGTATTTATTGAATTATGCCAAAGAACCAGATTTTCTACTAGAAAAATCACATAAATCGATACATTAAGTACTGAGAGATGTTATTTTTAGCACCCCCAATTAACTAAAGATAAACAGGTACATCGTTCAAGCTGCTGTGGATCGCAATCCATTGTAGAGGGTACAAAATCCCTGCGCTTTAACACTTGTTAATGCCAACTAGCAACCTTTAAGAATGAATAACAACTGCTGCTTTGGTTTAAAAGGGTTAAAGTGCTGTACTAGCATTCAGGAAATCCTCTTCCACAAACGACGACGTTATTATCCAATTAAGTTGAAGTGTGTGTTGATTCGGCCCCACATCCGTCATGACGTAACGCCTAACCCTGAACACTTTTTTCATGAGCACAATATAAAACGTTCCTTCATATCACACAATTTTTATTTTTTCTTTGACCAAAAATAACGTCCATTCGAATGGATAATTTAGCAAATAAATAAATTCGATTCATTCGTAATGGATTTTTCCTGTGTGAAATTCACACTCTATTGATATTCAATGCAAAGCAAATAAATTCTAGTTTTCTCTTTGATGTTGCAATGTTGTATGCAATGATGTAATATTTGAGTTATTATCTACTTGTCCACAGGACAGGGCAGATTTACATATTGAATCGTATACGAGTCTGTGCACTAGATGTCACTACATCCAAATATGGATGAATACTGTGTAGAGAACCTGTGATACATTTTGCAATGTCATGTGCACCTGCATGGATTAGATACTACTATTTGGCATGCAAATATTCCATGTTTACAAGAGATTTCAAATATTGCTACAATTTTGTGTTTATATGAAAACGAGAATGCCATCAAATAACCACCAGCATTTCTATTGGCTTTGAGCAATAAATGGAGAGCATAATAATAGTAGACCTCTTGAAATTCCAATCTACATACACAGATGAAAAAGTACATTCCAAACTAGAATATGAATTGAATTGTCATTCTGTTGGGGGTCATTTGGTTTATTTATGAATAGTGAAATTCTCAGCGGAGGACAATACAAGGCTTCCGAAAAACTGGCCATTTCGTTCTGAGAAGTTCAATTAACTTTCTAAACATAGTTCCCGTTACGTCGCGTTTCTTTCCAAAAAACCTCGACCAAGTTTTACGCAACTCTCTATTATGGCATCGGATATATTCCTTACAAAAAACTACTTAAATATCTTCAATGAAAACTTCCAAAGAAGGGAATAATGTAGGGTGAAGGGGTTCACTTGGCCCTGTCTCTTTATACTTTCATTCGAAGGAATGAAGATATGTACGACATATATAGGTATTTTGTGTTGTATGTATATTTAACGCCAAAATGTAACGCCCAAATGGAAGTACGAGGGGCGTTCCAAAGCTAGCTCGTTTTAGCTCGATACACCTTTTCCAGTGATATTCAGAAGTTATACACTGTTTATAATAAGAACATTCAAACTCCTTAAAACAGCCATCAACCACGAAATTCACCTCTTCGCTGTTGGCAAATCTTTTACCACCGAACCATTTTTTCAAGTTTGGAAATAGAAAATAATCCGAGGGGGCTAAATCTACCGAATAAGGTGCCTGATGAAGCAATTCGAACTTTAGCTCGTTAATTTTGGGTATCACGATAGTGGGTGCGTGAACTGGAGCATTGTCTTAATGAAGCAACATTTTTTTTATTATCAAATTCTGCCTTTTTTCTATAATTTAATCACCAAAACGCTACAATAAATTAGCATAATATTCCGTCCGTTAGTGGTTTCTCCTTTCTAAAGATAATCAATAAAAATGATTCCATGAGCATTCCAAAAAACAGACGCCATCACCTTGTCTGCAAATGGAAACGTCTTCACCTTCTTTGGACACGATTCTCCCATTCCAGTCCACTGCTTTGACTATTCCTTTGTCTCAGGTATGAAGTGGTGGTTCCATGTCTCACCCGTGGTTATAAATCGACGCAAAAATTAATTTTTATTGTGGTGAAACATCGCCAAACACTTTGCTAAAAAATCTTCACGACACTGTTTTTGCTCTGTTGAAAGCAAGCGAGGCACCCACCCTGTGCACAGTTTCCTCATCTTCAAATCTTTGGTCAACATACAAAGTGTAGCACTTTTTGAAGTGCCTATCATTTTAGTTAGCTCACGCACCTTCAGCCGACGATCATCCAATATGATTTTAAGGATTTTCTCAGACGAGTCTGGCGTGAACACCTCAATTGGTCGACCACTACGGTGTTCGTTTTGGCACTCGTACGGCCTCGTTTGAACTCTGCTACTCAATATTTTACAGTCGTAAACGAAAGAGCAGACTCACGCAGATTAGAATTTAGCTCGGCATTAATATTGGCTGGGCTGAGACCTTTCAAATGGAAATATTAAATTACGAGTACCTTACGTTCACCAATTTTTTCCATGTTAAAAAATTCAGCAAGATCTTTTACTTTTGATGCCTCAAATAAAAATACTAAACAACGTGGAGCCTTGAAAATTAAAACAAATGTTTTATATGGTTAATAATTCTTACATATGGTTAAAAATTCAAATTACTGGCGCCTCCTATACGGCTAATTTGTGGACCGCCCTCATGCCTGAAGTATCAAGTATCTTTTGACCAAATTTGTTATTCCGTCTGACTCACAGGCTGGCGGGGCGGAAGATCAAATGGTCGTGTAAATCTTTGTTGAAGTTCTTAAAACACGACACAGGAAGGCGAAATGGTCGCGTAAATCTTTGTTGAAGTTCTTAAAACATGACACAGCCTATTATTTTAGCAGATCATAGACGGGGTTTGTAAACGAGATACATATATCTGCCCTCTCTTCCTGAAATTCCCCATTCACTAATTTTCCAAAATATGGTTACTCCCCTGTAAATGATAATCAGTAGATAGTCTAGGGTGTATCTCTATAATGCTTGGTAAAATTTGAAACTATCGAACTACAAATGCCCGATTCACATCTTTTATCCATTTCGGTCAAACCTACTTCACGTAAAATTTTTATAAATTTTTATAGTCAGAGAAGGAAAGTGGACCGCATTGTTACGCCTCCTCTGGTATCACCGCACAAATTGGCTTACTCTTAAAAAATTTAAATTTTTCCTGTAACGCCTAATCCTTTGACACTGGCAACCTCAAGTTTTTGTTTAGTGTATTGATGTAGTGTATTGACGTACATATAACGTCAATAACGTTAGTAAGACTTGACAAAATTTGACGATTTGCTATGTCCGTTTTCATACCACATCTATAGATGACCGATTTAACCCATATTTACTCAGGTTCACATCTTTTAACTATTTACAAATTAAGTATTTGCTAAACGTGAGTTAATTAAGTTTTAGGATATTCAGAAACTAATTCATATTGCTATATCTTTAGATTTTCTAAAGAAATACCTTTTTTGGTATTATCCATACATACTGACTGATTTTCTGCATTTTTTTTTTCGCTGTAACTCCAAATTTATGAAACGAAACAAACTAGATTTTGTATAATAATAATTTGTATCGCCTGATAAAACCTAAAAAAAAAGAATTGTTTAAGTCGCCTTTTCTGGTACCTCCCATACAAACGATAGATTTAACCCACATACCCCCATTGGGGTATCTCATACATAAATTACAGGTTTATTGAAATTTAATTTTTCCTCTGCAACACAATTCGCAGGCTGCGATTTCTTGAACGGTTGTTGATTGGATTACATCGCAGTACTTGGTTAAATGTAAAATAAATGGACGAATAACCCCGCTCTTTCGGGTACACACAATAAAAATTAGCTCATGTTTTCATGATTTCATATTTTTCATTTTATTGTACCAAATTTTGTACGGGTTGGCAAGTATCGAACGTTTATTAAAATCGATCCTACGAGCGAGAAAGTTCTGCATTACTACTTCCCTTAGGGTGCTTCATATACAAATTGACAGATTTCGCAAAAATCTGTGATTTCTTCATAACATCTGATCGAAAGATAGGAAGTCATAAGCAAGTTATAATAATTAAGTTCAGTATTTGATAGTTTTGTTTCTTTTATTGCGCTTTAATTCACAGCATTTTTTTGGTAAGAAGTTATAAAACCCCTTCCGGCATTCGACGTAACTTTGCATAAATTGAAATTTTTGTATTGACTACGCAAGCTATCGATAACATATCTCAACGTATCGAGTGTGAAATGAGTTAAAGTCGATTAGGGAACTTTAATCGAAGAAACCATTCACAAGCCATTCCTCTACAAGCCTGTTATATTACTTCCGACATTCAACGAATTGACATGACCCTGCTTTTCAATGGCAATCTGAAACAAGGACGAAAGGCATCTGGAATATTTAAAGTCTTCAGAATAAAGCAGTAGCTGATGGCCTTAGCTGCTAATGCTACGTTAGCTTAATATATATTAATTTTATATTTACCACAAACTTAACATAATGGAAATATATAAATAAGTAAATAAATAAAAATAAAGCAATATTGAATGCATTTGAAAAGAGGTTATTGGTTTCAAAGCTATAAATTTACCCATATTCAGTTAACGTTAATTGAATTAAAAATATATGCATTTGATGTATTGTTTCTACTTATTTATAACCCTTCTTATTAGGCCTGCATAAGCTTTCTATTCCACGTCTAATATTTTGGCAGCTTAATCAACCGCTAATGCAGGCCTGGTAGTAGGCCTTCCAAACCAATCATTTTTCCTTTTGGGTACTGTAAATGTACAAATAAAATTCCATAGGGATGCCAAGGGCAGATTGACACATCTGCAGTTTTAAAATAGTCTTTTGAATTTAGATTAATAGAGGATTCAGAGTTGTCAATTCTAGTTGTTACGCACGATCCATACTAATCGCACTGATGTAAAAATTAAGATGGCAATTATATGAATCATGTGCTAGTGAAATAGTTGCTAGTGATACCGCCTTGGCAGCATTTAATATTAAATTAAATTAATTTAAATTTTGAACATGGGCATATCAACTGCGAGATATGGGCTTCATTCTCACCGCGTGAGAAATGGGCTTCATCGCTGAAGAAAATTTTATTCGATTGAAAGCCCACGTTTGAATCACCACTTTTGTAGTCAGTTTTATTCGCAAATGCCACTAAATAAACAACATTTCGGATGACAGGTATTTAACAGCTGACAGTCTTGTCATACCAGCTGTTTTGAAACCACTAAGTAGATAATCCTCAATAAATTTTAAAATCGATCAAAGTATATAACGCAATCAATGTTTATTTTCAAATCGAAGTTTATCAAACGCATGGTGTGTAGCAAATTTGGTTGAATTCAGTGTGACTGATTGTTAGATGTGAAAAAAATCGACCATTTGTGTGGCAGAAAGCGGAAGGAACGTGGTCATTTGGTCGATTTTTTCCAAATTATACCAGTACTTATAAAAGAACACTTTAGGTTGTTGCAGAAGCAGTTACATGGGAAAAATTTAATTTCAATAAATCGGTCAATTTGTTTGGGTTCACCAGAAATTATTTGGTAACAATGGCCATTTTCATTTATGTTTCAAATGATATACACATTAATTTCTTCGGATAATTGTATTCAAATATTTTCGACATATTATAAAACGTTTTTGCTGTTTTTTTTTTTTTTTTTAATCACGAGCAATGTTGACATTCGATTGCAGTTCGGTCTAGTTAAAACTAAGAGAACAGGGTCTTTATTTCTCCCAAATTATTCAGGGAACTTGATAATAACTAATGACTTAATGTCTTACCTTTGATTTTACGTAATTTTTGCAAAAAGTTGCACGAAATGCAAGAATTTTGTAAATTTATGAATTATGAAAGGTGGTTATCGGCAAATTACCACTTCAGCGTCATTTTTTTTGTAAAGGAAACAGTCATTCTAATTGTATATCACAACATTGCATCATCACAAAATTTGCAAATGACATTTGCCTTAATAAGTGAAAGGGAGAGCGATTTTTCTCAAATTATACTAGACATTACATACTAGTCAAAAACAGCAGAGAAATAGAAGATTGAATTTTGGGAGATCGTTCATCTATTTCAGAGATACCGGAAGAGACATCAAAATTGATATCGGAAACCAGCAGACCGGTTTTTCATTCAAAACCGTATGCTAGTTTTTTGAAAATAGGAATTTGATTTCAATGTTGTTGTCATAATAAATTTGATTATCATAGTTTCTTAGATAACTATAACTACAGTTATAGTAATAATAAAGCCTGGATTTTATGGCCAGATGTGATGGTTATTTTATAGAGATTATCATTAAACAATCCATTTTCAAGAATGCGTTTCCATAGAAATCTGATTTAGTGTTATGGAGTTAACAAATTCAAGAATTAAGGTAACCTGCAGTGAAAAGGACACAGATAGCTCCATTCTCGCTTCTTGAAATCCCGCTTAGTTTGTCAGAATAAAATGGAGACTAAAGTGTTGGTTTAAATAAGGCAAATGCCATTTCTTAACAAAAAAAACTGCTAAAATATTTACAAGATGTATGCAAGTTATAAGTAAATTCACCTGGTTGATACTTCTAGACCGCTTATCGCTTTCAGTTTATATATGCGTTTTGTATAATTATTATACAGTATTTTGTTGGATAAGAAGCGAACCATTCTCTGTCCAAAAGGGGTTTCAACATTTTCATGGTAAACAATTTCAGCTAGAATTTCGAAGCTTAACAGACCCGTTGTTGCACTACACACTTTGACAAAATGTTTATAATTTTGTTGCTGTCATTGAAAATTTAATCAAGAAAGGTATTTGCATATTGTTTGCGTTTTTCTTACACTAGCAGGATCAAATCTAATACATCAAATCTTTCACTTGTATAAGATAAGGCTTGTGCTCATTTAAACTCTTTAGCATAGGAAACAGACCGCAATTATATAGGTATATCATAATTGTATTAAAAAACGACATTCAAATTGGAAAACTGATTACTACACGTGTCGTAAAATTTTAAAATATTTGTAGCATCAGGTAACTCTGGTAATTTATTTACATTTAAACGCAATGCTCTTTACATACAAATCAATACTGAGTACAATTCCAACTGTAAGTGTTGCTGTAAATGTCAAGTGATTAAGGCCAATGATAGTGACCTACGGAGGATGATGACATATTATTGTATAGGGAAATGTGTCAGGTGAAATAACTATAATGTTACTTTGAATATCCATTTGAAGGATGAACATATTGAAAGTAAATTCAATTATTTCGGACTATCGAGAATGTTGTTTGAATTTACTTTACACGATGCACAATTTAATGATTAGATTTAAATGTTGAGGAAAGATTTAAAGGTTTATTGACTTAGGATCAATTATAAACTAGTCTTTGCAGAATTTTCTAATCTACTCTCGACTTCTAACCTAGGTCAGGTACGCCTGAAATACTATTGGATAACTGTCCGATGGTAGCCAAAATTGAAAGGCGTATACTTGAGTAACAAATATGATAAGCTGCTACCGAAACATTTTAGGTAAGTAGTTAACACGTTTCTCTGAAACTCAACCTTGTATGTTTGCTAATAATTATTGACAGAAAAATATAAGAAACGTATGCGGTGGCCTAATAAGCCAGTCACACAAAAAGAGTAATTTTGAAAACACAACAAAAATAAGCTGAGATTCGCCAAAGCTAACGATATCTGCAGTCCTTATAAGGGCCATAATATAAAAATATGTACCAGGAATTTTCGAAATCGTTCTGAATGATGGATACGAAATAAAAACTATAGTATATATTATGCTATAATTCAGAAAGGTATGAATCGGGAAGTTGGATTATGTTGGTTTATCCCTGCATCAGTGCTGTTAGATCTGGTGATTTGCCATCAAACTTAGCGATTTCAAAGTGTTTTTTGCGATGAAAATTTAAGAATTGTTTTTTGGCGATTTTTAACAAATTTTTTATAGCTGTTTCTATACATATCAATACGACAAGTCTGTGGCAAAAAATTCCATATGTATTCTTCTTATGGATATGATTCATTTCCTCTCCGGGATAGTGTGAGTGTGAACACAGGTTATCACATCACTTTTTAAAAAATAATGATTTATCCAATAATGCGCACCAAACAGTCACTTTTTCCGAATGCAAAGGATTTTCCTCAAACAATTCTGGATTTTCCGAGCCCTATATGTGACATTTTGGTTACTGATGTAACCATTGATTGCGAAATGAGCTTCATCTGAAGAAAATTCTGTTCGATTAAAAGTTACGTTTGAATCACTACTTTTGTAGTAAGATTTAACTATTTTCACGCTTTCTTCATTTGTAAAATGACAAATGTTTCACTAAATAAGTAACACTTCAGATGACAGGTACTTAACAGCTGAATGCCTTGCCAGACCACTAACACTGTGGGTGTTTTTGGGGTTTTTGTCTGGGGGGTGAGAAATTCCAAGTCAGGGTGATGGTACTAGGTCAGTATAGTAAAATCCTCAAAGGGTTTCGCGTTCGTATGTGTCAGTTTTTTTTATGACCTTTTACATTTTTTCCTTATCTTGATGTTTTTTCGCTTAGTTGTAAAACTTTGGCAAAAACGTAGTTTGACATAACTCTAGAACGACTAGTTCGATTTTGCTAAAACAAATTGAGAAAAATTAAGAATTACATTTCCTTTAATCCATTCATATACTGTTTCTCTACCAAATCAACATTTTTGCAATTATAAATAAATTTATGAAGAAAATTTTGTCAAAAGTTTTTTTTTTTTTTTTTTTTTTTAATCATATAAATCCCAAACGAAAAAGTGTCAAGTCTTATAACTTTTACGTAAGGCCACATAACCTATAAACAAAATGCGACATAGATCATAGAAATCGATTAACGCGTTCTGCTTTTATTCAAAATTAAGTACAGGTATGAATTTCAAAAATTTGCTCGAGATATGCTCAAAATTCCTTGGAAAAAACATTGATGATTTTTTTTATGATTCTCAGAATTAAAAAAAAAGTAATAAACAAAAGGTTATTTGATTTTTATGGTTGCTGTAAAAAACTGAAAAACGGTCATAAATGTGCGCGGACAATTAAAAGGAAAAAAGGAAAGTGCACTTTTGTAATTATTTGGGTTTTTTCTGTTGGCTACCTGCATGATTTTTTTACACAAATTGCACCCACATTCATGTGTGGTCATGTTTTAGAACGTCAGTAAAATATTGAAAAATACGTAGTATAAATAGGTGTTCATTGTTCGATTTTTGTCATTCATTTTGTCATAGAATATGGAACTGTGCAAGCCAGATATAAATAGCTTTTGCTACTGCTGCGGTCAATATGTCTCAACACATAAAAAAAGGGGAAATTTCAGTACTGATTTTGTTCAAATATACGAGATGTACTTCAACCAAAATGTTATAGTGAACAAAAATTGGGTGCCAAATATAGTGTGTAAAAGCTGCTACAACCGTCTAATGGATTGGAAAAATAGAAGACGTGAAAGTATGCCATTCAGTATCTCAATGACCTGGACTAATCCTGGCGAAGGTCACAATCCATTGAATTGCTATGCATGTGCGAATAAAGGAGCCGCAAAAAGGATAAGAAAATCGTATAATTACGTTGGTGTTGCAAGTGCCGCAACACCATTGCCTCATTCGGACGACATTCCTGTGCCAAAAGCTTCTAGCCCAAATATTTTATCTTCTATGACTGCTCCGACATATGATTTACGTGATGATCCCCCATATGAGCCATCAGTATCCCATGAGCCAATTTTAATAAATCAAAATTAGCTTGATTCAATTGTTGCCAAATTGGAATTAACACAGCATAAATCGGAAGAGCTGGCTTTGTTTTTGAAATCAAACAATTTGTTGGCACCCGGTGTGAAAGTCACAGCTTATCGAAGTCGTCACGCAACACTCCAAAGTTTATTCCTTGTGAATGATGGAAAAACTTCTGCATATTGCCCGGATGTAGAAAAATTGATGGACGCAATAGAAATAAAATATGAAGCAGATGACTGGAGATTATTTATTGACAGTTCAAAACTCAGCTTGAAGGCAGTTTTACTGCATAAGACCAATAAAAAACCTTCAGTTCCAATCGCCTATAGTACAGAAACGAAAGAAACATATGATGCACTGGAAAATATTTTGAAAATGGTTAACTACGCCAAACATAGGTGGCGCATATGCTGCGATTTAAAAGTTGTAGCTATGCTTTGCGGTCTTCAAAGCGGCTATATAAAATACATGTGCTTTTTGTGCGATTGGGACACACGATTTTCCGGTGACCAATATGCATGCCACGGATGGAAACTCAGAGAGCACAGCAGGTTACAAACGGCCAATATTATTCGTGAGCCTCTAGTACCGAAGGAGAAGATATTGCTGCCTCCTCTGCATATTAAACTTGGAATTGTTAAGAATTTCATCAAAACTATCGCCAAAAGAGGTGAAGTTTTCTTGTGTTTGAGACTAATTTACCCGAGACTCAGCGAAAGTAAAATTAAAGAAGGTAAGTTACAATATCACATTCATTTCCCATGATTTCCCATCTTTACAAATTCATTTTTTCCAATCAGGCGTACTAAATGGTCCAGATATACGAAAGCTGATTAAAAGAGACGCATTCAACAATATTTTGATTGACGCTGAATTGGATGTATGGCTGGCAATCAAAGAAGTAATAGAAGGCTTGTTGGAAAAGCATCGTTCTACCAACTACGATGTTTCTGTCGCAAGGATGTAAAGATAGTTCTCGGAAATTGGTGTCCACATGTCCTTGAAAATCCATTATTTACATCATCATCTGGACTACTTCAGCAAACAATTGGCTACCGAATCTGATGAACAAGGCGAATGCTATCATCAAGTTGCTATGCCATTTGAAATGAGGTAATACTGATTTTTTTTATTTTTTCAAACTCATTTTAATAAAACAAAAACTTACAGATATAGAGGCAAAAAGTCGCCGAGTGCAATAATTGCGGAAATTTGCTGGTGGAGTAAGCTTGTGTGGAAAGCAAGGATGATCCTGATGATAAAGAATTTTCAGGAGGTGCAGAAGGGCCAGCAGTGGAGTCACACATTGACATTATGTGTGGTTCAGAAACTGATGACAGCGATGAATGCGATGCCAATAGTCCCGAACAACCACCATCGAAAAAGTCTAGGCAATATTTATTAAAATAAATAAAAATAAATAAATAAAATAAAAAATTATAAAAATGTTTACTTTATTTTTTTAGTAGTTTATGGCCAGAAGTCTAGAGTTATTGTAGAAAATTTATAAAAAAACGCGATAAATGACACTTTTTTCAATAAAAACAAATATCAATATTCTTGTCAAAATGGGATACCTTCACTTAATTGTAAATAAAAGCAGAACGCATTAATCGATTTCTATGATCTATGTCGCATTTTGTTTATAGGTTTATAGGTTTTGTTTATAGGCCTTACGTAAAAGTTATAAGACTTGACACTTTTTTCCGTTTGGGATTTATATGATTAAAAAAACAAATTTTTCTTCATAAATTTATTTATAATTGCAAAAATGTTGATTTGGCAGAGAAACAGTATATGAATGGATTAAAGGAAATGTAATTCTTAATTTTTCTCAATTTGTTTCAGCAAAATCGAACTAGTCGTTCTCGAGTTATGTCAAACTACGTTTTTGCCAAAGTTTAACAACTAAGCGAAAAAACATCAAGATAAGGAAAAAATGTAAAAGGTCATAAAAAAAACTGACACATACGAACGCGAAACCCTTTGAGGATTTTACTATACTGACCTAGTACCATCACCCTGACTTGGAATTTCTCACCCCCCAGATTGGCTGTTGTACTGTGTAGTTGGATGACCCCACACATTGCAAATTTAGTCGAAATTGACGGAACCGAAGGGCAGAATTGGAGGTAAGAATATGAGAGTTAGGTCGGTTAGTTGCATAAAAGGTACCAGAAGGGGAGAAGGTACTTGGTTGACTTTTCTCCTATATTATAAGTAGAAAATTTTAAAACTGTGTTACGGGTAAAAATCTGGACTACTATAGCTGATTAATTATGAATTATGGAGGATTGATTAAATTAAATAAAAAGTTCTATAAAGATTTACGGCATTTACCTCGTCCAATCGGTCAGCCAGACAGACGGTCATAGCACAATCGACTTAAAAACTCATGAAATGAATTTGGTCAAAAGATATTTGATACTTTAAAGGCTTCTTTCCGGGTGTTGAAGTTTTGGCGCGAATGATATATACTTTCATTCCTCGGAGTGAAAGTGTTACGAAAAGTTGAATAGTTTGGAAATTACGTCAAAAGGGTAAAATTTTTAAGTTAATGAAGTGTGAATGAATGAACTTTGATACAGTTAAAAATGGATTGTGAGAACGGGAATCCTGAGCGATTTTTACACCTTTTTAAATTTTCTTAAGTGTCCGATATTGACTGCCTTAAAGCAACTCTGTGTTACCGATTGGAACGCAATGATGAAAATATAGGGTTGCCCATTTAGTGTTTCAAAACCGCCGGTCTGCCTAGGCTGTCAGCTGTCATCGGAAGTGTTTTTTTATTTAATGAAAGGTTTATCGTTTACGAATATTGATTGTTTAACAGCCGAAGACCGCGTAAATATAGGCAAGGTCACGGCAGCTGTTATTGAAATGCGCATGCGATTATTTTTATTGAATATGAAAGGAAAAATCATTAACTGGAAATATTATGCTAATTTATTGCTGTGTTTAGGTGGTGGAAATGAAATTGTCGAAAAAAGGCCGCATTTGGCGGAAAGAAAAGTATTGTTTCATCAAAATAATGCTCTAGTTCACAACATCTACTACTGCTATAGCCAAAATTAATGAATTGAAGTTCGAATTGTTTCATCACGGACTTTGTTCGCCAGATTTAGCTCTCTCAGCTAGTTTTGGGACCGCGCTCGTATTTTGTCATATTTCCCCATTTTTTTGAATAACAGAGGTCAATAGCAGTGCTAAATATTGGGTTCTCATTTCTATTGGAAAACTTTTGATTTATAAAACTTTACAAACTTCGGAATAATTGAAACTCAAAAGGTACCAGATTAAAACTATAGGTGGACGTGGTATCGTATTCCTTCAAAGCTTCAGCAAAGTTTTTTTGCTGATTCTGGAAAGATGTGAAGCCTTTGGGATTTACCAAGTCAAACTTTTTTTCTTTCTTTCAAGCTTCATCAATTGTTGACGATAGACATCAGAACTTGTGGTTTGGTTCTTTGAAAGTCGTTTAATAAAAAAAAATCCACCAAATTGACAACATAATTTTCTCTTTTTTTTTTTTTTGTTAGTTCAGCAACCTCTTTCTTAGATTTGAATCTCTTTGGTTGACATTGTTGTACAGAATTTATTTTGGATCTCTATTTACAGTGATATTCAAAAATGAATCATTCTAAGCAATAAATCTTAGGTGCTTATCCACTTTTTTAGGTGGATTTCCTTTGGCTAATGTTGAACTCAAATATCGAGCATTGTGATGAATTCAAGTCCTTTCAAATAGTTTTCAATGATCGTATGTGATTTTTTTTCAACTTCTCCAACAGAAACTTGTCGAGACGACAACGACAATTCCACAAATGAACCTAAAATTTCAGAACCTCAATTCGTTAAACAATTTTGGCACGTGCGTCTAAAATTAAGATGTGCGTTAGGTGTAGCTCACTCAATGTGAGCAGGTCTCTCGTATCTCATACGTGTGATGCAAGGGAATAAGTTTTTTTTAGTTATTTTAAAGCATCCAAACTTAAAACTTCCCAAATATCCCGATGTGATTCCATGGCGTTTCTGAAATAAATGTGCAAAAATAACAAATATGACCGTTTTGTGCTGCCGTAATCATGACACTATTTAAAGATTGACGGACTACTGAAAATATTGTGGCATGTCGCAAATTAAAGGTTGGTAAAGCTTTTGTCAACTGCATATCAGTACAACAGGCAATTTAATCAGCTGAGAGGAAATTTCGCAAATAACAAAAGCAATATTTGTATGAAGAAACCGAAATTGTCCGATAATTATAATGTAATATAATATGGTGAGCTTATGAGTACATTTACCACGAATTTTAAATATTAGTAATCGAGGTAAATATCTTGGTGATTGTTAAAAAACATTCAATATTCTAATGTAGGCAGAATGTCCATCTCTTCCTCCAAGACAAAATTTTCTTTCATCCACTGGCATCATCATTGCATTTCCATGGCACAAATCTTCTGCCGCCTTTGGAGACTACAAATGAAATTCCAGAGATTTTTATCTGTCAAAAAGCAAATCACATATAAAAATCAATGTTAATAAATTTTCCTGTTAATGACCTTTAACATCAACTACAACCTGCAGGATACATTTGTTAGCTGCCGCCCTTCCAAAATAATTTATTCAAATGAAAAATTAATGAAGTCTCAAAAACGATTTTGAAATTCGTTTTAAATAACTATAAATATTTACTGATTACCCATAGAAAATCAAATTCCTTTAAACTGAATATAAAGTTGTGCTTCTTCTGCCGTGCCCATAAATTCCCAATCAACATTAAAATCCTCCTGTTTATTAAAAAACAAGACAAACTCTAAGCTATTCGCATTTGAAGTTTAATAAATTCGAACAAAAGTGACCGAAATGCGAAAAATGAGGAGAAGAAACACATTAACATTTTCCGTTGAAGTATCATTCATCAATTTGATTGAAGGACAACAAAGTGATAAATTTTTGGAGCATAGAAATAAAACAAGAAAAATACGGCGATAAAAAACGGCAAAGAAGCACACTATACCAATCTCATACTCATGATGTATTCGGTGTCACTTCACCTTCAGTGTCGCTAATAATCGATGGAATAGTGTTAGACGTGGATGTTTTTGGAAATTCTCATTAAGAGCCCAGGAACGTGCAGATAGGCAGAGATATTGCGCCGGTGACCATGCAGGAGTGAATGATATCAGACGTTGCCATTGTCGGTTTTCATTCAACGTTGAGAGTTTTATCTGTACCGTTTTACTATTTCTAAATTTGGTACTTTTTATATCGATGTCCGTTAAATCTGTCTCTTGATTTGAGCAAAATTAATAACACTTAATCCAATCAGGTATGGAACAGGGCTCCCCTTCTGTAAGGACAGCGAGGGAAATTTGGTCACAGATACGCAGAATTTGGTGGAACTAAGGGGAGAACATTTTTATAAACCCTTAGTTTCGGATGGCAGCATAAGGGAGAAAATCGCCCAAATTATCGACAATGGCATAAATTGCACAGGTCCGAGGAAAACAGAGGTCATAACAGCACTATTGCGGCTTAAGAACAACAAAGCTGCAGGCGCTGATGGTCTGCCAGCAGAGCTGTTTAAAACTGGTGGCGATGAGCTGATAAACAGCCTGCATTAGCTTCTAAATACGATTTGGCTTGAGGAAAACCTGTCCAGATGCTTGGAATTTGAGCGTACTGTGTCCCGTGTTTAAAAAAGGCAATCCAAGTGTTTGTAAAAACTATCGCGGTATCAGTCGATATCCTGTCCTGTCGAGTGTGATATGTGAAAGGCTAAAGGCGGTTCAAATTGACCTGATTGAACCATTTCAGTGTGGCTTTAGACCTGGTAAATCAGCACCTGACCGGATACTACGACAAATTCTGGAGAAAACCCAAGAAAAACAGATTGACACGTACAATCTTTTCGCCAATTATAAAGCTGCTTTCGATAGCCCGATACGGCAAAAACTGTATGAGGCCATGTCCGAGTTTGGAATTCCTACGAAGTTTATACGTCTTTTTAGGATGATACTGACTGACACGAAGTCTTCATTGAAGATAGGCAAAGATCTAGACGAGCCTTTTTACACCGAACGAGGATTTAGGCAGGACGACAGTCTGTCGTACGGCCTCTTCAACATACTGTTGGAGATAATTATGAGGAAAGCGGCAGTTAACACGACTGGTACCATCTTTAATAAAAACCATATGTTATTAGCATATGCAGATGACATAGACATTATTGGCTGAAAACTGTGAGATGTTACTGCAGCCTTCTCAAGCATCTAGAAGGAAGCAGCGAAAATGGGTCTGGTGATAAAGGAGGACAAAACAAAGTTATTTGTTTTAACGAACAAAGAGTCTACTCGTTTGGAACGCTGTGTGAACGTTGACAACTATAATTTTGAAGTGGTGGAAGAATTCATCTACCTCGATTCCGCTGTAAACAAAACGAATGATGTCAGATAAGGAAATAAACAGATGTTACTAACAGATGTTACTATGGGATAAGCAAGCGATTCAATGATAAAGCCCTCCCACGACAAACAAAAATCCGACTGCCTATCTTGTTATATGGCTCAAAACCTTGGGTTATGACACAAGCGGATGAATCAGTACTAGGAGTTTTCGAGAGGAAAATACTCCGAAAAATATATGGACCCATCATCGTTAACGGAGAGTATCGGTGTCGCATAAAAAATGAGCTGTATGTGCTATGTGCCGACATCGGCGTGGTCAAACGCATTAATATACAGCGATTGTATTGGCTGGGTCATGTTGTGCGAATGAACACAAATGCTCCGGCACGGAAAGTTTTCTACAACGAAATCGATGGACGACGCGGAAGAAGGCGACCAATACGCCGTTGGAAGGACTATGCTTTTGAAATACTGACAAATTGGACGCAGAAGGTCAAGGCGTTTGGAATTATTTTCTACGGGCGGCGTATAATAGATGAGTATGTCTATTCCAGCCACCACCTTAAAAGAAGAAGAAGAGGAATCCAATCAACCGAATTGTATAGTACCTTCACCCGAAGAAAGGTGCAGAATATGACAACTTTTAAATAACGCGGTCACGAGAGATCTAATTTTAATGACTCTCTAATTTAATGGCTGTATTTGAGAGATAACACAAGTTTAATGTATCGGTCATTATAGGCATGCAAATTAAGAAAATCCCACAAGAAAAATTCAAATCGCACGATACAACCGATTCGTGTACGCTTTCAACCACCGCAGAACGCAGGCAGCGAACAAATGACGTAATTTATGACCGATTTATTTTAGTTCCTAAGTTAATTCCGATGCAGAATTCACTAAATTGGTGTCAACGAAAAATCGATCTACAAGAAATCACCTAATTGGGTAAAAACAACAATTTGCACATGATACTCCACTCGGTGACTTGCATCTCACGAGAAAATGAACAGAAGAAGAACGGTTAAAATTTATCCGAAGAATACGTGCAATTATGGGCGACGACAATGAATCAAATTTACTATAGAGGTCATTTCAAAAAAATCACATTTTTATCACTTCTATAGATGCAATCGATGCCGCCGTAGTGAAAAATTGGTTTTATTTTCGTTTGTGATTCCTAATAATTTAAGCAAAGCGTGTTCCGATGAAATACTCCCAAAACCATTTTTAAAGAACATAATATGATAAGAAGATGTAATTTTTGATAGTCGGCTTAAAGAAGTTCCTTTTTACCTTTTATTTACTCGCTTTTATACGATGACCAATATGTTAAGTTTGCCATTTTATTTATAAAAACTGCAAATACTCAAAGACCAAATATAGCACATCGTAGACTGCAGTCCATGGCTGAGGGTAATGAGGTGTAAATAGTAGGTGTACTTTTAATTCAATGCACGCCTATCGGGTTTTTTATGGAAAGTATGAAATAAGTCGGGTTGTGTGGCCAGTTCTTTAAGAAATTGACTTTTAATACAAATAAAAATACAAAAAAAATCAAATTTTTTGAATAATGGAAATTTGAATTTTCATTACATCCACTTCATTCATGAATATCTAGGGAAGATTCATTATAATATAGTGTTTGCCTTCTATGACAACCCTATGTTAATTTTATTTATGATAATGCAATTTTTAACCATTTCCCTATCACAAGTTGTGATGAATATTTGCTTCTTTGAATGTACTTTTTTGCTGGGGAAAGATAAACCATCGAATAAAAATTGTTTCCACATGCTGCCACATTTAAAATGTTATTCCATTTTTTTAAATTCTAACTTTATCCTGCTTTCTTACGAAATTTTCCAACTGCACTCGTTCAAGCAAATCAAAATGAATTCCCAATAGAATATGCAGGGGATCCCAACGATGTTTGTTTGCGTGAGAATGAGCGAGCATACGTATGTGAGCTACGTCATACATAGCATTCATCCGTTCAGCCTAACATTCATTCAGTCAGTCCCAAATCTATCGATCCATCCCATGGCAGAGATGTTGATTAGCATCGCACCTGGTGTTCCCAGTGTTTAACGCGGCTCACTGATGTTTATGTTTGTTTGTTGGTAGGAACGACCAACCATCCAATGTTTGTTCAATGATTTCAAATTGTAAATTGGCGGCATTGACGCCACTATTGCTGCCGCTGCAGTTGTTTAGGTTGTGTATTTGCTATCAGTTGTTTGTTTTGGGTTTGTGTTCCCAAACATTAATTTCGATTATAGCCATGTTTTCTCATTGTGGCAACATTAAATTCTTCTAATTGACTGAACCATTATAAATAAATCCGACATCAATCACTTCTGCTCTGGGTTCTGCTGCATTGTAGCGCAGTGGTATGAGGGGAGCTCATTCTTAAGTGTTTTTGGGGGTGGATTTCAAGTGGCACTTTTACATCTTTTGTTTTGTTTTATTCGAGTTCTTTGGGCCGGCGCACAATGTGTGTCTCCGGGTACAATTTAAAGTTAAATTTAAATTTAATAGAGTTCTTTTAAGAGCCAATAAAATATTTCTTCATTTTTATGACTCCTTGAATTGTGTACAATTGATTGTTTCAGGAATTGCTTTCGAAATAGAAACAACATGTTTATTTATACGGGTTCATGTCATGGGAAGAGATAAACGTAAGTAATTCAATGAATATTTAATGTAAATCATAGCACCGTTGATCACTTATCACTTTAATTGGAAATGAAAAATTGCAATTAATACTCGATAATAATGAATTTCAACGAATGAGTTTATTATATGTGGAATTGCACGAATATTTAATTTGCTTCTCAGTAAAGGCAGTTAGAACATTTATAATACACTGATTCATAAGAATAAATTATC
Source organism: Philornis downsi (assembly GCA_019455685.1). Taxonomy (NCBI): domain Eukaryota; kingdom Metazoa; phylum Arthropoda; class Insecta; order Diptera; family Muscidae; genus Philornis; species Philornis downsi. Next base: position 977,708 of record JAHXMU010000160.1, read on the forward strand.
TAAATTCCTCAAACAATTGTAATATTGGCTACCATTCACTTTTTAATTTAATTAGTCTTTTAATTAGTCAAATATAGTCAGAATGATTCGACTAATATCAAATATGTATCGTTTTGTTCGACAACTTCATGACATTTTGAAAACAAAAATTCCAAAAAATTATAATTTTTCTAAAATTATATTCAATCCTTTTAAGAGCGAGTTTTCTCTTGTTCACCAAATTTGCCCCAGTTGTGGCACACGTACGTCCACAGCATTGTGGACGAAGTATCGGCTTATTCCCGCATAAGCGAGCGTGTTAAAAACGCTCTCTTCTTATATATATGTAGGATTATCTATTTTTCGTTCAAGTTCAAACAAAACGTACATAAAGCTATGATTTCGATGAAACTTTTATTTCATTGTGATGCTTCAGCCTTGCCACCATATACGAATTACAATGTCATTTAAATGATGGTCTCTGTATAGATTGCAGCAGTGGATTCACATCATAATGCGCACCAAACAATCATTTTCCGAATGCTATTGCTTTTCCACAATCACTTCTGGGTTCTCCGAATCCCATACGCAACATTTTTGTTTGTTGACGTAACTACCGAGCGAGAAATTAGCTTCATCGTTAAAGAAAATTTTGTTCGATTGAAAGTCCACATTTCAATCACCACTTTTGTAGTAAGTTATAACTGTTCTCCGGCTGTTAAACGAACCATATTCGTAAATGGCAAACCTTTCACTAAATAAATAACACTTCAGATAGCAGATATTTAACAGTTGACAGCCTTGCCAGACCGGCAGTTTTAAAACCACTAACCTAAATGGATAACCCTATACATAATATATCTACTATGTTAATTTTACGTTTTTTTTTTTATTATTTTTTAATAAAGCTCACAGCTTCGCTTTTTGCTGCCAATATAAATATATGACGTGTACTAAAAAGAAATTAATTTTTTGCATGACAAATATGCCGATTCAGGTCAAATATGCACCATTTTGTTCAGCAACTTTTTGCTATTCTACATGTAATTCCATTTTGCCTCACCCATAGAAACCCTCGTCGCTGTTGGTAACAAAATTGGGTCAGTCAATTTTCACAAGTCTCTCTCGAGGCGAATTTTTCATTAGCAAAATTAGTCGCCATAGTCTTACAGGTTCGAATTAAGAACTTGTTGGTAGGAGAGCAGTCCATAGCTGATGATTCCTCATCAATCTCTCATCAATCAACTGTTTGCGCCAGTTTACATTGATTCGATCACGGCCACTTTTGTTCGATGTTATTACAAGTGATCCACTATTCGTGGCCAGTCACAATCCGCTGGAGAAATGGTTCGATTTCGTTGCAATTTAGCAGCGATTTACAGATAATTACTCGGTTCATGAGGTTTTTTACGTCAACTCGTGTGACAACCATGTATCGAGCTTCTTTAGTATCCAGGGAGTGATTCCAGATAGCTTTTTGTGCAATATTTAGCTACTGGGTAATCGAAACAGTGCTTGCATGGCAGTCGGACTTGACGATTTTTATTACTTTATCGATATTTTCGCCTATTGGCCACACTGAGCTTGATGCATTTTGACACCAAAGTCAACGAAATGGAATCGATGGAACAAAAATTGAGCGTGATTGGCTATTGCATTAGCAGGACCATACATACTACTCATATTTTTAGCCAGCGAAGAACAACTGTAAAATAGGTTTGCTTCCTTTTTGGTGTCTGGTGTCTGTCTTTGAGGGTCGCTCAAACAATACTGTGTCAAGCAACTACAAAACTGATAGAGTAGTTTTTTAAGTACGAGCTATTATCATTATGGTACGACGTGAGTAGCACGATCGTATTTATGCGACATGAAATACAGACTATTATATTTAATTCATCTTATATTATACTGTTTAATAAATAATTAATTGTTGATAGTAAAGAGACGTTAAAATGCTAATTGTAACTAATTCTGAATTCCTTGAACTATCTGCCCCTAACTGTTATTATTTTGTAAATTAAAATGTAACTAAAATTACTTAAATCAAGAATGGGGTAATTTTATTTTAATCTCTCTGATTGTTGTTCACTTGTTAGTAACCACGACTTGTGAGTTTCGATTTGTGACTTCCGGGCAAGCGTTCCCTGATGATTACATTATCATACATCTTTCCGATCGTAGCTAAAATGGGAAAGCGGCTAACTGGAGTAACTGAAATCTCTTGTTGGCACTTGTGTGTCTGAGGTAAGTAGTTTATATAGTTACTGAAAATGAACTCTTACACCAGCTCCTTACTCGTTGGCAGAATCAACAGCAGTATTGGATATAGTGACCTGATAGGCCCCTGAAAGCTCCAAATATTAACTGCACCGCAAACGGAATATCTGGACCTTTTACGCAGAAAGAACTTTCATCATTAGTGAATGTCCTTAATAAATGTAGAGTCAACTTGACTGCCTTCTGGTTGATGCGATTGACGGGGCAGGGGTGGATCCTATGCGGAAACTGTAACATCACCAACAAATGCAACATGAAACGAAAAACATGAATTCGGGTAAGGATTTGCAGAGCGGAGCATTTTTTGTAATGATAGAGGCAATAACAATAATAATAATGTCACATGACCGCCCTTAGTGCGTGACATTATAGACCCTTTTTGCAGCTAAGTTTAGCGAAAAATCAAGCGGACCGAAAAAAAAATCAAACAAAATTGCAACCATGAATGAGATAAGGCAGAGCTGTTCACATTCGGTGAGCTTACATGCATGCTATTTTTTAAACTCACTCAATGGCCTATTCCCAACGTCCACTAATCGAAGTATTCATCAGACACATCGAGGTAACCTTCTCTCAAATAATAATAGATAGGTTTACTGAGGTTCAAATCCATGGTCATATACAAAATAGTCCGGATAGTGTTCCAACCATCATGTCATGGACGATGACCAACTAATGTATAGTGCCTGTAAAATAGTGCTTGCGTATAAAAGTCGGTTTCAAAAAAGTCCTGGAATAATGAAAAGATTTCAATGTATCTAAAGAAAAGGACGCTATAAACGTGGCAGTCAATTGTAACGCTTGCTAGAAGAAAGAAGGATAGAGTTAACTAATTATGAAAAGAGCTGCATTTAAGGTTACATAAAAATGCCGAAAATTGTAGATAACGAGCAGGGTTTATTTTCTGTAAGGACAACGATGAAAATAGCCAGGTAATCTTAATTAATTAAATTCTTCTTCCGCAAGAGATAATTCATAGACTGTAACAACCTAAATTTTTGGTAATTGTATTGTACTATAACATTTTAAATAGTCAACTCTTCTGATATCTCCTATACAAATAGTGGAGTTAGCCCACATATCCATATATCCATATCTTTCCTTCAGTTGCGATAAGTTCAGTCAAATTTGGTACAAAATGAGGGCTTACCAAAATATTTATGGAAATTGAAAATTTGCGGCATACGACGTGCTTGCTTTTATCCGTCTACAAAAATGGTGAATTTTTACCAGTTCAAACTAAATTGCAGAAGAACTACATTTGGATCATTGTGTTGCCTCAGACTTAAAATAAATAGACGAGGAAACCACACCGCTTATTGTATTTCTCATTCGTTACTTAATGCCTTTCAAGAGGTTGCACTGAATTCAACCAAATTTGAGACATGTCGCATTTTTGTTAAACTTATGTTATCTTCATACACAAACTTTTACACCGATGCAAAATACATTGGTTATAAGTCAGATCATATGACTGAAATTTCTGCATTGATTGGAGTTTTGCAAATGTTGGACAGATAACATCTTTCTTGGGCAATATTTATATTTCGTATTTTAGCATTAAAACCTCTCCGGATAATTTTAATGTCTAGGCCAGGGCAGGGGTTATTTTCTTCTTCTCTTCATTCATAGAATATATTTTCGATCTCCTTCTTTTTGTCTTGCACCGGACTTGTGCACAAATCATTGTGAAGCAAGATATCTAAAAATCTTATCCACTACTGGTCCACATCCGAATTTATGTATTTTTTTCATGTCAGCTATAGCAGATATTTATATTTCAGTTTTTTTTTTATCGATTGCAACCTTGTCTTTTTAAATGAATCTCCTATATGATGGTGATGACAGCTCTGCATTTATCAACGATATCTGTCAGTTGTCTAGTGATGTGCGGACTTCCCTTATTCTTCTTCTAATAATATTTGCGGGAGTCTTTTGCAGTTTTTTTTGGGGGTTTCATCATAAATTTTATTTAAGAAGTTTATTATTTTAAAGGAAGCTTATTAAGCCGCCGCTTCTGATCCTAGTGAAAGAGCTGCCAGCGAGAACTACATATAATAGAAGAGGAGTTGAGTTTCAGCTACAGATTTTTTTGTTAGCTTGCCACTAATGATGCCAGAGAGTACTTTCCCGAAAGTCTAAAGTTGTGATTTGCTAGAAAAAATATTGCAGAACGCTCTGCTTAGTTTCAATCTAATAACAGCTAGAGAATCTAAGTTATTCTTTAATTTTGCAAACTCTGTAGTTCATGCAAATTAGAACCTTCGAAGCTGATGACGGCCAATAGCCGGCCGTCCAATTGGGAACGTTTTTTTTTTTTTGAATTTCTGGCTCTGCCGCCTATAGTCCCAACATGATACGTACATTTCACTTATCAGAGATTAGAACATTTTCGATGTATCTACGAAATCTTCGTTACGTAAAAGACCCTGTCTTAAAGAGGAAAAAAGCGGTGGATCTTATTAATCGAAAATAATGTTTTCAACAAAACTAGCCAAACGGTGTGAAAAAGTATCGGTTTGAATTCTCTGGTTTACAACAGTGCAAAATTCCAAGGCTTCACTACACCCTCCTACAGTTATTATGTTTGTAAATTTTGTTGCTACACCTGTTTTTCAACCGGAATCTCAAAATTAGTGACCCTAAACCTCGGAGCTGTTGGAAGATCAGAAATCATCTGAATCATCCAAAGAATCATCTGTCTCGACATACTGCATATTTGGAAGAATCGCTATGTGAACAAACAAACTTGAAAAAGTCATTGCTGGTGTGGATTTTGGGCCGGCTTTCGCCCCTACTTCTTCGAAAACGAGGCTGGTGGGGTCATCATCATCAACGAAGCTACAAGTCTGTGATAACCAATTTTGTATTGAACAACGTGAAAAGACATGTGGTTCCTGCAGAAAGGCTTTACGTGCCACTTAGCAAATGTTGCAGTAGACATTCTGTTTGAATGATTTGAGCGAAGGTGCAGAGTGCAGTTTTCTGAAGTCACACATCTAAGGAAGTAAGTCGCGATCGGCCCTTACCCTCAAAGTTAATGCAATCCATGTTGTCGCTAGTCAACGGACATTTCAATTACGTTATATTACATACATAATGGTGTATGAGTATACCAGTCTTTCGAATGAAAAAAAGAATTTCGTTAGTAGATATTGTTTTATTCAATTTCAACATCGATGCTACATATTTGGAAAATTTTTCATAAGTTAAAACAGACACCTACATTTCACCTACCTCAGCTTACTTTTCTCAAAAAATGTCTTTTCTAGGGCATAGAATAATAGAATAATGAATTTACTTGAGTATTTTTGTTCGTAAGTTTCATTTAGATCTTTATTTTTACATTTTCTTTAATTACACAAAAGGCTTTGTAAGGGAAGACATTTACACATATATGTTGATACTATCTTAAAGATCAAATAGTGAACGTTTTACGTACGCAAATATTATTTTCTTTTCAATTTGTTATTTTATGTTTTTATTGTTCTAGACCAAATCAAATCCTCTGAGTCTTCATCTTCTATATTCACACAATTAAATTTAACAACTTTAAAACTAATACTAAATTTTACAATTTGTAATAAATTAACTGGAAGCATTTAAATTTCTTGTTTATTTTACAAAATAAAAACTGGTTTTTCTCACTATAAAACTAAATCACAGATTTTCAACAAAATTTACTTTATTCGTTTAACAAATAACACGCACACACATACACACACCGTTGCATTCAGTATCCTTTGTACTCCTACAGATCCCATCATCTGTGAGGACAGTAGCTGAAGTATGGAAACAGTTTACAGTGCAGCGAATAGAAACGTCGGGGATCCGTTTTTGTGTCGAAACCATCAACCTTTACCACATTCCATTGGTTCTTCATCAGGGCATAACTGAATGATACTTGATCCTGATACGTATCGGGTCGTATGAACTCCATGGGTTCCAAGTGCGAGTGGAAATTGTCGACCACTGTAAGCGGGACCTTGAGTAGATGCTCTGCAGAAAATTAGGGGAAACATAAAACAAGATTGACGATAAATGAACCAATTACTTTTGCACGCACGCACGCACACACACACACACACACCAACTTACCAATAATAAAGCCCATGGTAACATCGTCTGGAAATCTGATTTTATCGCCAATACTTATAAATTTGCCACCACCTGCTATTGGCAGCATTTTCAATGTAAGAGCTCGACTCAAGCAGAATCCGGCACCACCTGTTGCAAACCAAAATGTAATCTTTTTGTTTAATGTCGTGTTCTTCTGCAAAGAGATTGAGAACAAAACAAAAAGGAAATTAACAAAAATAATATTTATTAAAGGCTTACAAGAATTATTCCCCGAAAGCCTCATCTGCCCGTGGCTGGGGGTAGAACTTCATTGAACACAAACCGGAAAGATTTAGATGACAATCATTTCATGATAATTAATTGTTAAGGCGAAGCCATTCACAGAAATATTAAACTTGTTGAAGTCAAAAAAAAAAGAGACGAATTATATTAAACAAAGTATATTGGAGAGGGATAAAAGGCAAAAAATGTTGTCCTTGACTGAATGGTGTCCTTTTTTTTTGTCTGATTTTCTCAGGGATGTTGACAGGATGAACAAAATCCAAAAGTTCTTACGAAGTTTTTCGCCGTTCCAAAAAACAAAAAGAAAAATCATTGAAATACAATTTCATAAACCATTTTTATGGTGCGCTTGATTGGAAATCAGTTGAAAGGTGACGGCATTTTACACATCCATGTGGTTTAAGGTAATTTCTTAACCTCAATTGGGGAACTTTGTCAAATCATACCAATAAAACTCGCAGCTATTTTTAAAACACATTCCTATTCATAAAAATAAAGAAAGTGGAAGTTATAAACAAAAAAAGAAAAAAAGCATTTTGATCTTATGCGCTCTCTGTCTAATCCACCATACCAAGTTTTGACAATGTTTCAAAAGCTTTTTTCTATCATTCTTTTCTGTGCCGCCAATTAAGTATACTGTCGAAAGCTTCACTTTCTGAAGAGTTGAAGTCCTGTCAATGCAATCCCTGTATTTGGAAACACTTGACTAGGTTTCTGTCGAATTATATTTCATACGACGACGATTTTCCGTTAGCTATGATAGATACACATATTTTATCCAATACCTTTCTCTCGAAGACCCCCCAGGACCAAAACATCATGACTCGGGTATCTGTGTTGTACAGCAAGATATATGTTAGTAGTGTCTGTTATAGTTTCATTTTTGTTCCTCCAGAAAGGGCTTTGCCACTGAATCGCTAGCTTAGACTACAGTAGCATCTGCTTGCAAGCAATACTCTCCCTTTTATTTCCAGGCAGACACCATCACTTTTATTGAGAGAGAGAGAGAGAGAATTGAAATGGACAAAATTACTCGTCACTGAAAAGTCCGAAGACGGTGCGTTCTGCTCAATTAGACTCTTCTTTCGTAAAAACAAATAACTTGTTTTTGTCTTCCTCTACCGCCGGAGCTGCTATCGCTAACACCATCCCAATGCTCGTGAAGACCGCAGTAATATTTCTGTTAAAGATGTTTATATCATCATCGTACGCAAGTATCATATGGTTTTTATTTCATATGGCTTTAACGTCCTCATAATTATTTCCAAGACTACATTGAAGAGGTCACCCTGCATAAGCCTAGTTTAGTGTATAATGGCCTATCGCCTGTCTTCTCTGATGACTTCGACAGAGCCATTCTGCAAAGACGTACATCATACAATTTTTTTCTTTTATCTTATCAGACCGTCTAATGACTTTTTCTACATCTTCTCCAGAATAGGTTTTAAACTTTCAAATCAGTGCACCAAATCACGGTTAACAGCTTGTCATAAAATGTTTAAAATAGCTCTGTCGACAAGCTATTGGTAACTGGAGATTAATTTTTGCACCATTGTACCAACTGGGAGCTTTGGAAGCATCACTCTTAGGATAGCGGGTTCTAACCACGATTCAACCATATTCATTTATTTGAGCGACGGCCACCCTGATGTTCGTTTACAACACTTAGATTAGTCGAGTAATCGACAAGTATATTCTTCTTAAACTGCCGTTTCGAGTTGTCATCAAGCTGTAGGAGCATTTTAATGAGACTAAAAACGAAATGTGCATAAGCTCACCGAATGTGAGGATCTCCTTAATTTTCATTATGAGATGTAGGAATTAGTTCAGCATGATATTGTATTATTCAAATGCCACCATGAGATTTGGGGGAAATTAACTAAAATTCATCAGACCAGGATTAGAAATAAGTAACAACTGCGAATGTTTTTTAGTATCGTTAAAGAACTACCACGACATTATTTTGTATATTAACTGTCGAACCAACTACACAGATATACCTCAAGCATTTTAGATATTAATGAAATTTATTTTTTCTTAACAAATCCAGGATCAAAGTTTTAGATTCTTCTCCTAATACCAAATGAAATACATATCTCCGTACACCTTTAAATGCACTATAAATATGGTTTCTTGAGATTGTGGAAAAAGTGTAATTCAATCACGCTTTTCCGGTAAAGTACAACTGTTGAAAAAGATCTAGTCCTAGAAATAAATCCAATCGTGATCTTAGGATAGGATCTCTGAAAAGAATAAAAAATAAACACGAAGACTGAAAGACGGCACAGAGACAGAGACTCAGACATAAAAGAAATCGGATCCCGAGAAATTTGAAGATAACTGAATGCTCAGTGTGTGATATTTGGCTCATTTTAAAAGGACAGTCGCTTTACTCAAGATAAATTTCGCTTCAAACAGGTAATATCAGTTTTGACGCTGTATCTTGTGTTTTCCGTAAAAACTTTTTCAGTCCTTAAAAGCTTTTAGAGGACGTTTCACGCCTGTATAAAAGGGAGAAGGATTCGAAAAATTTTGTTCGCAGATTACGCCATATTTATCGTAATTTGCAGTCATCGTTCTTCGTACTTTAATTGAAAAGAGGTTGTAAATTTGTGTAGCAACTTCACTTCCAATTTTAAGTCCTAATAATCATAATGTGTCAGAGAGATTAAAGGAAGTTTTAAAGTAACTCATGTTGAATATATCGATTAATTCAATTTAATCATTTCACTAACTGTTGCAGGAAGTTTTTAAGCTGACACTCCGCCTGCTTTGCTCTTACTCCTGCCTTCAGCCAATTACTGGAGATGCAGGAGCTCTCCATCGAACAAACTTTCTAAAAACCTAATTGACTATATTGAAAAAGTTTACAGGTTTTAAGGTAAACTGTTTTTTTTCCAGTATTCACTCAAGGTGAACGAAATTCAATACTTAACACAGTTCCCCCTCTGTTCGCAATCTCTTGTTGGCATGAGTTTAGGTAACAAAACAAACGTTAACTGGCTGCTCCCAAAACTTGGAAATTAATTAACCATAAAATGTTCCGTCTCCGGGGTTATGGCAGCAGCAATAAACCGGCAATTGAAACTAATGGAAAATCGTAAAATGTCGATATACTCACACTATCCAAGTGGATTTCCAGGGGTGATGAAATGCTCGGTTTGCCCAAATACCAATCGACACTGGGGCTATACTCGTCCAGAAGTTTCACCAATCGGGGAATGTTCACGTAATTGTCATCATCAAAGTGACAAAACCATCTGTAAAAAGGAGCAAATGAAAAGGAAATGAAAACGGATGAAATCGTGTTTACAAAATTAAATTATTGCTTTTTGATGAAATGGAAATTAATTAATGCTTTCTGTTCAAAAAGACTAAAAACCTTTTCTCTTCATCCTTGGCTGACATATTATAACATTGCGTTTGTTTGTGTGCGATTATAATTTTTGTCCTGATTTACGCTTCATTTCATTTCGTTGTTGGTTGTTGTAAAACTGTCAAATCCTTTTAATTGCATCCCTCTCCTAGAGACATTTGATATGTATTCATTCTCTTTTGGGTATAGATTATGCAGATTCATAAAGGAAGGCTCCTTTAGCTCTTTTCATCTCTAAAGTTGTGTGTCGTTGTTCATGGCTTTAAGAAAAAGCTTAACATTTTATGTTATTCAAGAAACATGAGATTTTTTTTTCGTTTCGCCTTAAAGATCCTTAAATGGTTGAACGATATTTAGTTGAACAATGAAAGATATACAATTTTGAGATGTTGATGCAACGGAAGCTGTATAAGATGATACATTGGTGAAGGAAATATAGCCTGATTGTGTGTGACTATAGAAATTAGGTCCCTTTCGTGACAGCCTTAAATATAATTTGCTTATTGAACAATAAGTTTATTAGGTGCTCTCTTGTTGCTTCCTCAATATAGAACAAAAAGATTGTCCATTTCGCCATGTATATAAGATATCATTTATAAGATAAGATTTATATAGGATAAAGGCAAATATATAAACGTTATTGCGGACAATTTTCTGCGGTGCGAGTACCGATGACAGGCATAATAAAAATGTACTTACTGTCAGTCCTTTTTAAAACACTATCCGTTCTTTTCATTCCACATAGGCATCTTTTAGATATGGAACTAAAAGGGTCTCTCTATTATTCTGATAATACTTAATACAGTCCGAAAAATTTGATTTGCCGAAAGTTTGAATATTGTTGGCTATATTTTCAAAACTTTAGTTTGTCCCACTATCGTTAGATATTCATTGTCAAAAATAAAAAAAATGTCTACATATTTACCACTTAGTATTTTACGAAGCTGACGATAATTCCAAAGATTTGAGTACGAAAAAATTGCACATAGCAGGATCTAATGATCAAATTGGGCTTAGGCGACAACATGCGTTTTAAGGATGTTAATAACAGTAATAAAAATTTGTTCTTTTTTGTTATACATCAACATTCAGAGTTCTTAAGCAATTTCTCAAAAATCCTTATTTTGAGAAATAGGCACAGCTTGTAAACTATATCGAAAGTTGGCATTGGGCATGCGCAATATCAATAATGAATAAACTCGAATAACTCCGGTTAAGTCGTTTTTTCTTCTGGCCACAGAAATATAAATTAGCCGTAAGTCACAAGTCGAGACAGACAAGAGGGGAAGTCGAGAAATCGACAAATACTGTAAATGTTTCTCAAAGTATCGTTCGAAATCATTGCTAAACTGTAGGTTCCGTTGAGTGAATCTAAAAATAGAATGCCTATAAGCTCACTGAATGTGAGAAGCTCTCCCATATCTCATTCATGTGATGCAAGAAATTTGTTTTTTTTTTCTTTTTCTGTTTGATGTTTTATGCAGAAAATTGAATTGATACATTTTTTTTATATTTTTTTTGAAAAAGGACTAAAATGAGAAAGGATTCTTGTCTTCAATAACCACTAGTGAAATTGCGAATTATGCAACAATAATATCGTTGCACTGCGCATACAAGGCCA
>JAHXMU010000160.1:989332-1041804 GCA_019455685.1 Philornis downsi
GGTTCTAATCTCAGAACACAAAACAAAACCATCGCTTAACTTTCATTACAGCCGCGAGTGTGCGTTTGCTGCCCTTGGTAAGATCTCTCCCCATATTAGTTAAGTCATTATATTAAAAACACAAAAGCTAATAAAAACTTAGTAATTTCGAAAGTGTTTTGAGATTGTCTTTGTTGGTTTCGCTTTAGGAAATATTTACAAAAATAATTCTTACATCTAAACTGATTGATCTGTTTTGGTCTGTCCAAAATATTAATTTTCAAAAAAAAATTGAGTATCTTTTTCTAAATTGATTCGAAATTTCCAAATAGTTTAACGCATTTCCGAATTAGTTACAGTTATTAAACTCGTCTAATATTACATTTCGCAATAGAACCCTCCAGTATTTACCAGATTGTGTCTAAAATACAGGGTGTCCGTCGGGAAGGTATACTACTCTGTTTATAATTTTTGATTAAATAAAAGAGAATGGATCTTATATTGATAAATGTTTTATATAATGCCGGCAAATATGTATGGAATACAATATCAAATAAATGTCCGCCTCTGTTAGCCACACAAATGCCAGCCCTTTTGAGCACATTTTTCAATACATTCTCACACATTTCACGCGGTACTTCATTAATTTCATCACGAATATTTTGTTTGAGTTCCTCAAGCGTTTCTGGTTTGTTTGCATAAACCTTACTTTTCAGATATCCCCGCAAAAAGAAGTCAGGAGCAGTCAAATCAGGCGACCGTGGAGGCCAATCAACATCACCATTTCTTGAAATAACTTATTGTGGAAGGAGGTTTCGCAGAAATTCCGTTGTAATCGTGGCTCTATGCGATGTGGCACCGTCTTGTTGATACCACATGTTAATCAACTCCAAACCATGCATTTGTGGCGTTAGAAAGTTTTCAATCATATCACTATCCATTGACAGTTACCGTTACGCCGTTTTCAGTTTCAAAGAAGTAAGTAAGTAATCCTGACTAAATTGCACTCCAGACTGTCTGATGAATAACTTGAGTGTTTTCCATTGCCCAGAACCGATTATTCTGTTTATTCACATATCCATTCGAATGAAAATGTGCCTCGCCACTCATTATGATTTTTTCATGAAAATCGGGGTTGTTATGTCAGATGCTGTAAAATCCTATTGTCATATGTACGCCGGCGAAAACGGTCTTGCGGTAGAAGCTCTTGTGCCAACTGAATCTTAAATAGAAACAAATGCAAATCCTTGTGCAAAATTGTGCTCAAAGTTGTTCTTTGAAGACCAAGCTCCTGAGCATGGCATCGAATTGAGGTTAATGAATTGTTTTGAACACTTTCTTGAGCAGCAGTAATGTTTTCAGCCGATCTTGCAGTACGTTGTGCTCCATGTTTGGTCCTATCAGCTACAGACCCTCTTTCTTCGAAATCATTCACTATACGATAAATAGTGCATCCTGTTGGCATGTTGTTTCTCCCAAAAATTTCACGTAACTTTCTCATCGTCATAGTAATCGATGATAGATTTTGATAAAATCTTAAAACACTTTGGTTTATCGAATATATTTTCCATAATAAATTTGCCCTGTCTCTATTTTATGACTGCCAAATGTGAACTGTCAAGACTAATGTTTACCAAAATGGCGGCAAAACGAAGTAGTATACCTTCCCGACGGACAACCTGTATAATTTTTTTTTGCAATTTACTAACGTTTTATTGATTTTCTAATTTTTAACAGGTTCCTTTTTTGCCATTGGGAACTTAGAATTTTATTAGGAATTTTTTAAAGTTTTTTTTTTATAATATAATTTATTGCTTTTTTATATTTTTAATCGCTATTTATTGATAATTTTTATATTAATAACATATTAATAACTTCCGAGATTAGTTTTTCCAAATTGGTTTTATATTGTAAGTTGACTTAGATTTGCTCTTTGGGCTTATAAATTACAATTTGTAAAATAAAATTACAGAAAATTACGATTTCAAAATTGTCCTCAAAAAATAGTATTATGCTGTTTAATAAACATTTGTTGTAAATCCTAATATCTCTCCCCCCAATTTCTTAGCGCATTGGACATCAGAACTTCCTGATTTGTATCTGTGCAGTTGGAAGTGAAACAACCCTTAACTCATATATCTCAAACCATGTTTTTCAACAGTCAGTTTCATTGTCAGCTAAATTATGAATGAAACATGTTTTCTATTAAAAACAACAATTTGTTCAACAAAACATACTGAAAACTAAAAGAACATGTTTTAGAAAACTTTTTCCCTCTTGTCCCCTTTACAATATCATATCACGTGTGTGAACATTTGCGAACATTGGACAAACTCAAAAAGTTGTCATGTTTAGTCAAACATATTTTTACCAAAAAAAAGCTGTTCTCCTTTTTGTTTTATAACAAATTTATATATAACCTAAACGTTATGCGCACAAATGCTTACATTACAATTACTAGATTGGGGCTATAGCATGAAACATTATTCCTAAATGTTTCTGAGCATAGCAGCAGCAACAGCAATTGCTATTAAAACAACATTACGTTTATGACGAATATGTTCCAGTGGCAATAAACTTTAATGGCAGAAACAGAAACTAAAACTGACGACTACTAAAAATTACCTGACAATGTTTCGACATAAATGAAAAACAGGTACAAGAAATTCAACTTCTAACTGGCCATTTTTAGAGAGAAACGTATGAAGGTCACATGTATCGGGTTAAATTTATGGGCAATAATGAAAGGGTGTTGCCAGGAAAGTGTGACATTCTCTCGTTGTTGGGAATGAGATTGTGATAATGTAAAGCGTTGCAATTTTTGATAACAGAAGTATATGGTTTTCTAAGTTGGTTAACAGCATTTGGGTTTATTTCGCTTCTTCAACATGGGATATTGAAACCAATTAGAGATTCTAAGCATTATTTAAATTATCAAAATTCGACATTTTTTAAAATGTTAAATAAATTAAGATACCTCGAAAAAAATGGCACTGGAAGGTAATAATAATGGCTGTATGATACACCAGCATAGAAATTTCAGTTTAATGAACTGACTTACATATACCTTCACTCAACATATTCTGCATTGACGCACAAGCATTCCAAGTGCCAGAAGGGGCTTGGTAAATCGCCATGTTCTTATCAACAAGTGGTGTGAATCAAAATGCGGTAAAAGCTGCAAAATTATAAATTATGACGTCTGTAATGCAATCGGCAATTTATGACATTTCCATTTGCAGAGCTATGTTAAGCAGAACCCTAATGCTTGCTAGATTGTGGCCAATTTTATAGAATTGAGTGAGAGGTAAAAATTTAGGACTACATGGGTTAAATTACATAATTTGTATGGGAGTAACCAGAAAGAACATAATTATCCAATCGAGTTTTTCACATTGCATTCCATTGAATTTTATAGAATTGAGTGTAAAGTTTCAACCTAGAAATAAATGGGTTAAATTAGATAATTGTATGGGAATCACCAGAAAAGACGTGTTTATGCAATCGAGTTTTTCGCATTGTAATCCAAACATACCCATCTATTATAATTGATAAACTGCAGTCTATGAATTAGGCTCTACAAGGAAAAGTTCGAAACATATGTTAATTTGAATGTGTTCTATCGAAATGGATGAATAAGCGTTTATCCAGAGCATGATGTGGCCAAAATTTGACTGAATTCGGTATAACTGATTGAAAGACGTAAACTATCATTATAAGGGTTAAAGCGATCATTTGTATGGGAGATAGCAGGAGGGGCGTGGTCCCCAGATTGATTTTCCTTAACATTTTCCAGAAATTATGAGACAATATAATAAACAAAACGTGAGATCGCTGCAGTCTACGCAATATTGTCATTCTGAACTCTTTTCGTCTCAGTATTGGACAGTCTCTGACATCGGTTTTCGGAACTAGAATATACCTATACATATGAATACGAGTATGTGTTTAGATTTCCACCCTCAGCGTTACAGAAGGTCAGGTCTGAATAAGAATAAAGAAGAATACGTTCACTTCTATTCTTCTAGTAGAATTTTCGAGCTCCATCTTTACGCCTGGACCTTTTGATATTATCGTTCTTCCGCTTCTTTCACCATATTTCTTCATTCTCTTGTCTTCATAGCGGTTACGGTGGTGGCACGCAGGCAGACGCAGTACTACTCCCAGATACAATGCCGCCTTCTTCATCATACAAAGGCTGGACAGAACGCATCTTTATATATTGAAGTAATGTTCTTGCGGCAGTTGCAATTGATAGCTCAATATGGTGCCATTGTCAAAAACATCTGCTGTTATCTGAATTGCCCATCGGAAGTGCTGCTGTGAAAATTTCGATCGCTGTACTAAAAAAATCATCTATTCCTTTTTTTGGCATTAAAATTCCTTAGAACAATTCTGATATCGTGACCAGAACACTGGTTATGCGCTTTATCTAAACACTCATAAAATGTGTTTTTGGACAAATCAACATAGTAAAATATAAACAAGTATAGCAAGTTGGGGCTTTATGGTCGCTTACAAGTCTAAGAGCAGTTGTGTCCTATCAATGTCATCTCCTAGATGGCAATAATTCCAGCTTCATATTTGACAACGACATCCAAAATTCGGATAAAAGCACCTTGTCTTTAAAGAGTATGAACATTCCAAGTCCATCTACATACTATTAATATAATGTATGCGGGCTTCAGTTCCTTTCTTTCCTACTCTATTTTCATAACAACTTTTACATATATTTGAAATGCGTATGCGACCCTATTGCTGCGGTTGCCAGCAACAATGTAGTGCAAAAGTTAACTTTTAGTTACAGATATTGGCTACCTAACTAATCGATGGTTATCGATGACAACATGTTATTTAGTTTAATCAAACTGGTCAACTTCTCACTGTATCTGCTTCAAACGGTAATGTCATATACCAGAGAGTACTTGATGAAACATTGGGAGCCATGAGCTGCGTAAGACTTTCTGGGAACGTTTTTGAATAGCACCAAATTAATAATAGTCAGCTATAGAATTTTCCTTGTATTCAGTTGCATTGAATTTAGGCAAATTTTTTACATATCAAGTGCCTGTAGAATCAGGTGTGATAATTTAAAAGACCTCCTTTTCTGGCACATCCCATAGAAATCTATGGTTCATTATGTAGGAGCAGAATGCTTTTATTATTATTATTTTTTTTGCTGTTTATTTATAAAGTTCGATTGACTGAAAGTTTAACTCACTAAAGTTTCTGTATTGATTTTTCTCATGTTTTTCCACTTTGTTGTCGCTGTTCTATTTTAATAAAATTATTGGAAGTTATTTTCATGATAATATAACTACTAATTTAGACCACGATGCAAGTGCGTCGTGCGTTTTATTCGTTAAGACAACGTTACGGTTCTGTAAATCATATTTCGACCAATTGACTTTCTGTACGAAAAAGTAGAAAAATCAAAATGGACTTTTTTGTGGTGAAAAACTCGACATTTGTGTTGCAAAAGTCGATTATTGTATGTTTTTTCAGTATCAGGGCTATTAAGTATAGCTTTTTCACCATCGTCAACAACAAATAATATCAATAAAGGAAAAAAATAAATGTGTGTATTTGAAAGACAATTAATTTTAAAACTGAACTCCAAGCTGACACTATTCGAGATTTTCAACTAAGTTCTATGCTCTTTCTACAAATATTTCCATTTGAACTTTGGAAAGATAAACATTAACTCACAAAATCAATACCCAACAATAAAGTTAAATTACAATCAACAAAAACTTACGCTCAAAAATTATGGAGGAAATATTGATTTTCGCTAATTTTTCAATTTATAAGAGAGGTACTAAAAAGCCAATTATTAAAAAGCAACGCCATGGACAATCATTCAATTTTCAATTTGAAATTTTAAAGACAAAATTTAATTTCTATAAATTAGTCTTTGTGTGCAAGAAGCTCCTCTCGAAGAGTTGTGAAAAAGGAATTTATTATCATTCTCAGACCTAACTTTATCGATCGGCTGATCATGCTGCTTGTGGCCAAATATTCTGAGACTCATATCTTATACCCGCCTGCAACAAATTCAGTCAAATTTTGTGTACTTGAAAGGTTTTCTAAGGAAATATTCAGGAATGAAAATGAATCTCATTGTGACGTTCCCTCTGCTAACTTCCATACAAATTAACTGTTTTTTCAATCTTTTGCATGTAACTCCTAATTTGCAGACTACAGTAATAAAGATTTCGTTCACTATATTTCTCTACATTATCTGGAAAAATCTGAGAAAACTGGACCTGGACCTTCCTCACACCTCCCGCATAAATGGCCGATTTAAACTTTATATTCATTGCTTCATATCTTTCAAGCAACTACATTGAATTTAATCAAATTTGTCATACCTAATGCACTGATAAAATAATATATTTGATAAAATAAGTTCTAAGAATGAAAATAAACAGTGTCTATTCGAGTACCCCTTCGAGCACTCCACATACTAACTGGCCGATTTAGTGAAGTTTAATGTTCCCCCTGTGATTCATAATGCCTAGACTGCAGTCAACCGGATAACCCAACAATTTGTGGCGCCTCCAACGCAAATTACGTATTAAATTAAACTATACATTCCTGGATTCATATTTTTCATTAAATTGTACTGAAGGCGGTATTGTTAATGCACAGAGTTTTTGTTGAGACACACCTGGGAATTTACCAGGCATCTGCACCTACTGCAAAAATAGATTTTATTTGAGAAAAATTCAAATTTGCAAACGAAAAAAATTGTATATTTGTGTCTCTCTTTCTCTACATAAGTATCGTCCAATTTTAAGCAGAAAAAGAGACACTAATCCATTTAAATGTTTTGCTCTTTTAACTGCAATTTTAAGTTTTATTAAAGACGCAACATTAGAATAATATTTGTTATAATAACCTCAGCATTTTTTTTTTCATAATTAATGTAAAGGACGATTTTTTATGCATTTGTAACATAGAAACAAATCTACTCATTACGTAACGGATTATCCATTTTCCGGTTTCAAAAGTCAAGTTAAAGTTGAGGTAGTTTTCGGTCACTTGTTCGCACATTTCGGACGGTATCTCGGCGATAACTTGACGAATATCAAGGATGAGGATTATCAGCGTAAACACAGCGTAAACAACTCCAGCGTCATTTTCGAAAAAATACGGCCCAATGACAACTCCAGACCATAATGCACCAAACAGTCACTTTTTCCGGTTGCAATGGCCTTTCCACAATCACTTCTGAGTTCTCTGAGCCCCAAAAGTGATAATTTTGCCTGTTGACCTAACCACCGAGAGAAGAAAATTTTGTTCTATTGAAAGCCCTCATTTGAATTAACACTTTCGTAGTTAGTCGTAACTATTTTTACACGTTCTTCGGTTGTTAAATGATTCATATTCGTAAATGGCCAACGTTTTATTAAATAAATAACACTTCAGATGACAGGTATTTAACAGTTGGCAGCCTTGCCAGACCGGCAGTTTTGAAATTACTAAATGGAGAACCTGGCATAACATCGGCACTGTTTTTGTCACAATTAATGTAAAGAAGTGACCCTTCATGTACTTACAAAAAATCCAAAAATGAACTTTCCATATTCTTTATTGGAAAAAAAACCGACTTTTAATATCAACTTTAAGTCACTAATATGGGTGAGCGCTCACACAAGCACAATGTAACATTCGCGGATGTTTTGTCTGTCTTCTTCACTGCCACACGAGATATTTTTTTTTTTTTTGTAAACATCAGATTTGATCAGAATTTTGATTACCATAAATAATTTTTAGAGATTTGATTTGATCTTATTTGACAGTTACGAAATTTGGATTTTACATGTAGTCTCTGAATCAGGAATGTACTTAATGAGAAGTCATCTAATCTTTATAGATAAACATTTAATAAATTTAAACTAAATTTGTAAATATTAGCGATAAACATGATGAAAGCAGAAAAAAATGTTCTTAATTTTATAATTTTTTTCACACCAAAACGCACACAAACTCAGAACGCAACACATAAACCTTTGTATGTGTTACCTACCCATTAAAAAGCACAACATTTTGTCATAAAATTCAATTTTTACTTACTTTTTACCACTTTCCAAGAAAACATCTAACTCAGCTGACATTTTGCAACATAAAGCTTTGCGAAAATGGCCCTGGGAACATTTTGTATTAATTAAATGACCATCTGAAAAATAATGAAAAGCAGACCATAAAGGAAATTAATTAAGTGAAAAATATTTGAGAGAGGCCTTCTCTGTGCGAAATATATTATTTCTAATAATTATAAGTAGATTTCTCATCAAGCACCCAGAAATGTTCATTAACATTCATTTCACCATTACACTAAACAGAAATTCTCAAAGTTGCTTCGTTTTGTTGAATGCTTTGAGGCAATGAATGGCATGAAAAGTAATCTTAAATAAGTGAAAAATTACAAAAACATATTCCAATTTTTTTTGCCTGCCTCACACCGTCAGCGTTTAGAACTGAATCATTGTGGGGTAGCTGTGTGCTAAGTGAATTTCTGCCGCTCTTAACGAATATATATTTTTTTATGTCCGCAAAGGTGCGCCCTAATGAGACAAAAATTATTGAAATATTTCACATTTTTTATCGCTTTATCAATTTTGAAGAAAGGCAAGCAACGAACGATGACGCCAAAAGCGAAACAGCATAAGATAAAATCGATACTTACGCACGCTCTCCTCGCGTTGGCCGCACTAAATCCCTCAAAGTATCCCCGGCCATTAATGAAGAGGATCCCTCCGCCACAGACGTAACAACATAAACTGCTCTTAAGATGATGTACGAAACGATGTGGAAAAAGGTCTCCAGCATATTGGCTTTTAACGGTTTTGGAATTCGGTCCTAATCAAAATTCCAGTAGTCATGTTATGTGTTCGTTGATGCTTTCAAAGAATGCGACAAATGGATATTTGTGGTTTTTCTCCCTTAGAGGTACGAGAGGTCGACAGTATTAGTTTGTCGATTGGTGCTACAGCAGCGTATGGAATGGTTTATGATTCCGTCCCTACACACATCAGAGATCAAGTA
Source organism: Philornis downsi (assembly GCA_019455685.1). NCBI lineage: Eukaryota > Metazoa > Arthropoda > Insecta > Diptera > Muscidae > Philornis > Philornis downsi. The sequence continues at coordinate 998,363 of JAHXMU010000160.1, forward strand.
ATAATTACACTGTTGAATAAGTGATGCAGCCACAAAAGGGCACATTATAACTTTTCAATGTTATTCGATTGGACTGATATCCATCAGAAGATGAGAAAGGTAAAATAGACAGCAGCTATTCATTTGGGGATTAGTAAAAATGGCCACTAAGATAACACGTGATAGCACTTGATATTTATTGATGTGCAAAGGCTAATGCTTGAGGAGGCATTTCTATAACCGCAAGTAGCAAAAGGCTCAAGGTGCGGCAGGCAGAATATTTTCAATAAACACTGTCTTTTGTTCAAATAAAATATACATGTTAGAATTGAATTGAATTGGGTTTGTTCTTCTCCCCTAAGTGGATATTTCATCAATACAATATATATATATATATAATTTAGAATCAAGATGACAAAAACGTATTTTGGGTTAAAAAGAGATCGAAATCTAGTAGCACGTAGTTATGAGAGAGCCAATGTGCTTGGGGAAATATTTCTATAACCGCAAGTAGCAAAAGGCTCACTGTCATTTATTAAAATAAAATACTCGTATACACTTTAGAATTGAATTGGATTGAATTGAGTTTTGTACCCTCTCGATAAGTGGATATTTCATTAATACTTGTATTAGCCCATAAAATAAAAAGCTCAGAGTAAAGATGAGCAAAGTATGTTTTTAAATCGTGTTACACTCAGAGATATTTGGGGTTAAAAAATGTTCGAAACTCCACAGCGCGTCGTCTCGACACGTTTAAATACGCTCTAAGAGTGTTGCCTTCATCACTTTGGGACAAACAAATATAAACAGAAAAATTATGTATCTAATTTTTCTAATTTTTCAAATACTTTCTCTACCGTAACTGAAACAATTCCAGGACACACAATTTTAGTTATCAACCGCTTCTTCTGATGTTGAAAAACATGGATCTCACAATTCATAAACTGAAGCCACTGGGTATTAAATTATGACTAAGTCAGGTGACTCTTCAATTCGATTCATTTGATCCACCAAAAGTGACTCGCTTGAATCGATCTCAGTGAAATTGCACTGATTTGTGATTAAATCTTCATTCACAGAAGTGCAAGTATATATCACTCTATTCATAAAAGGATAATAACCAGAAGACACCATCTAAACTGGCAAGTAAGTTTTCAGCAAATGTTTTCCATAACTTTTACTACCTATATAAGTCGATTGAGAAATGTCCGTCACATATCTTCATGAAACTTCTGAGTACTTAGTCTTAGTACTCAACATTTTACTAGACTATAGCAATACACAAATAAACAACATAGCAATAAACAAATATAAACACAAATAAAACAGTTTTCCGAAATTAAGTTTCTTTTTCGTATAAATCCTAATACGTAAACTGAAGTAACTTAAAATTTGATCTGTTGTATTGATTTATAATAATTTACACCTATTAAAAAATCGACCGATCAATCGCTTCCCTTTTGACATCTCCCATACAAATAACCAATTCAATCCACACATCCTTAGGTAAAGACAAGATGTGCTCAAAAATAAGGTTAATTTTCATTTTTCTCAAAAAATATTTATTTATTCATTAATTTCTATTTTATCTCCTTCAAAGTAGTCCCCCTCACATATAGTACACTTGTGCCAGCGTTTTTTCTAATCCTCGAAGCAGTTCTGATATGCACTTTTTGATATGTCCTTAAGATCTCTCAGCGATTCGGATTTATCTTCTCAATCGCCACAAAACGCCAGACCTTTCATGGGTCTCTTCAATCTTGGGAACAGGAAAAAGTCTTAGGGGGCCAAATATGGTGAACACGATGGCTGAGAAATGATAACGGTGTTTTTTTGGCCCAAATAATCTCTCACAAGCAAAGATGAGTGAGCAGGTGCATTATCACGATGCAAAAGCAATGAATTTTTTTCCACAATTCCGGGCACTTTTTTCGTATTGCTTCACGCAAACGGCGCATAACTTCAAGGTAATACTCCTCATTTACCATACGACCTTGTTCTAAAAATTCCTGATGCACTACGCTATGGCAATTGAAGAAAACAGTGAGCAAAACCTTGACATTTGATCGAACTTGGCATGCTTTTTTTGGTCTTGGCTCTCCTGGACTCTTCTATTGGGACGATTGGGCTTTGGTTTCGATGTCATAACCATACTCGTATACCCATGATTCGTCACCAGTTATGACCTTTTTAAGCCAATGTGGATCATCGTTGGCTTAATTCAACAATTCCTGGATGATGTTTTTGGTCAAAATTCAGCAGTTTTGGAACGAACTACTACTTTGGTACAGCTTCTTTGATTCATTTTTTTCGATAGCAGAAAATCGCCGAGCACGCATAACACTTGTCCTATTTATGCTTCTCACAAACAAACTAAACATGCTAAATGGATAAAACCGTCAAAATATCTTCGAGACAAGTGTACCAACATATTCCATATTCAGTGATCCATATTCCATAAAAAATACTTCAAATAACAGGTATTTAACAGCTGACAGCCTTGTCAGATCTGCAGTTTCGAAACCACTAGATGGATAACCTGTATTAACCATTGAGCTACACGAAATTCAGTCTGGGAATGAGAATATGTAGCATTGCTACATTCTTTGTGGCACCTTCCACACAAATTTGCTGATTTCCGGTAAATCAATCATCATTCAATCTACATTTCTAAACAGTAAAATCGGTAACATAGACTTTTGTTCAACGTATCGATTTTCAATGAATGGTAAAATTTGATAATAGTCGTACAATCAAATATTTCTCTTCTGGAACCTCCCATGTGAATGACCGATTTAGCCCATATATTCATACCCTCACATGGCTCAAGTAGCTGTACTGGATTCAATTAATTTTCACAACCATCAGGTTGTTGATAACTTTGGTTGTAAGAAGGTCGTCGTATACTTTCTACAAACTGACCAATTTATTGAAATTGTTCTCTTCCCCTGTAATACATAATTCGTAGAGTCCATTAACTTAATTTATGTCAATTTTATTGCATTACAATGCCTGGTAAGATTCTGATATCTCTCGTAGAAATTGCCTAAGCTAACCCTCATATATTGCTAGATATATACTTATATTTTATTCATCAGGGATTTAGTAAACTTAGTTTTGCGTTGATTATTTGGTATAATCTAATATAGTTTTTGCCATCTATTGGTAACTTACGCGACGTTTCTATTTTATTCCGCCAAGTTTTCTTCTAATATTACTACTATTTTTCAAAAATTAAATACTGACAGTTTCCAATTTTGAAATGAGTTTTTTGTAACCACATAACAAAATTTTGACGTTTTTTTCTTGCCGTTAAGCGGTTATCATTTCGTATTGGCTTAAATTAAAGAAAGTAATGAATAAACCGACCATAACAACATGGCTAGAATACGTGATTATGGCGTACATGATCGTGGGTTCGAACCCCGATGCTACCATTAAATTTTTTTAAAGGGGTATCAATACGATGTGTCTGACGAAAACTGCGACGTGTTTGACGAACATTTCGAATAGTCGGGTATTCGGAAGCCTAGTACAACCTTCTTCCTTCGTCCTTCAGAGATGGGTTCAGTTCAGTGAGTATGAAAATAGAACGCATGCGAAATCATTTAACCTAAGAATATCTCCTACACTCCTTAATGGAATGCAAGCTTTGTTTTCTTTCTTTTATGTTAGTGAACTTTTAGAAAATCGCTAAAATGTGATCATTTTTCACCGATCATTTTTTGAACCGACCGATTAGATGGTCCGACCGGCCGAGATGATCCGATTACAACTATATTGCCAGAAGGCAATACTTAAGAACGTAACTGAGTTGGGGTGATTCTTTCCCATATTCGCCAACTACCACCGTATACTACGTTTAGTTGGCATTTAATTGATAAAAATGTCGAAAACATTTTAAAAAATTTATATTTTTTAGCAGTGGGTTAAACACTCTGCGGGGAAAAATTTAGGATGACTATTGAGGAGTGTTTAAAAACTTAGTAAAAACAATTTTATCAACAGTCCACGACATTCATCACAACAAGTTGCTGAACATCTTTTGAAAAATTTATATTTCTCCAGAAGTGGGTTAAGCCTTCTGGGGGGAAAACTTTAGAATGACTGTCGAGAACTGTTGAAAAAACTTGGTTAAAAAAACAATTTTTTTCTATAGATAAGATCAGTCTATGTACGGGAACATTTTTTTCACTTCCGATAACAAACCTCTATGAGAATATTATGGTATCAGTAGTTCCGAATTGGATGAATAGACTTAACTAAATCGACTTGGACTTTACGACTGTGAAGAATACACTTCGTTGGAACTTAAACAAATATTTCTGGTCGATACAAAAACTTAAAATAAATGATAAACTTATTTGAGATTCAAAATATATTCACTTTCTCTGATATTTCGATAAAGATAATGTTGCGATTTGACATTTCTGATGTAGGCGAAATATTTGATGTGAAAAAGGGAGTATAAGGAGGTTACCGTTGCTAAAAACAGACGACATCTTTGAATAGTATATTTCGTCGGGCAGGGTTTACATCTAGAAAAAATTCAAAGATTTTTTTAGGCTTAAATTTGAAATTTTAGTTTCCCCCTTTGAAAACGTCCTCAATGAAATGAAATCAAACCGGAGAATAGTTTTGATTTGATATCAGTTTCTGTTACCTGAACCAAAACTGAACGCAACATCTATTCTGATGGTGGCAGTCGAATTAAATTTGTATTAAATCATAATTTAGTGCGATAATTGAGCCATATTTTATCCATTTCTTTCCCTCTTCTGCACTGTCAGTTGAGAAATTTTCAAATTTTGACTCTGCGTAGCCCCGCAATATTTATGTGTATAATTTAAACAACCAAAAGCTTTCTGCGGCGGAAAAAAATGTCCATTTAGGTACCACTTTCATACATCAGCAACAAATCTATAAGTAATTTCGGTTTTAATTCGCATACCCGAAATGAAATCAAGAACAATTTTGATTCCCTTTTAACTAGTTGAAAAAATTTCTGAGAATCTGACATTTCAAATTCAGAAAAAGTTTGGAGCGATTTAACCACCGTAATTCGGTTTCAGACTTTCTTTCTATATGTAAACAAAAAGGCCATTAGATTTCGGTGGTGATTTAGGTTAAGGAAAATAATACATCAAACAACAATTTCCTTTCGAATACTATTTCATAATGTTTTGATAGGAGAACTGAATAGGTTATGAAATAAATAAAAGCCTAAAATCGAAGTTTGTTTTCAATGTGAATCAAAATCAAACTTATGACAAATTTGTAAAGGTAAAATCAAAACAACACTTAAGTTTCCGGAGAATATAAAATTCAATTTAAAATTCTTATTTCCACAAAATTAATTTGCCATACTGAGGCGCAGCAGAAATATGCTGTTTTGTTCCTAAACGCTGAGATTCACAATCATTCCCCAAAAGCCTCAAGGTAGATATTCAAATATATGCATTGTATAGATTTACATATAATTAAAAACTACATTTCTAATTAAAAATCTAATTTAAATTGTTGTTCTCGGCTTCAGAGATCCCACATTTAGCAATTCAAAAACTTATTTAAATTCGTTATACAAAAATATCCACGAAAAAAAATAACGAAACAAACTAAAAATAAAAACTCATTTTGCAATTCAATTAAAAATGCGGGCGAATCCATTATTCAGCACATTTGGATCGCTTAACATGAAGGTGAACGCAAAGAAAGCGGCAGCAAGAAAAAGGTTTAAAGGTAAAGAGAGAGGGGGTCTATGTTGCGTTGAAAAGGATCCTCGTTTTTTAATAATTTTTTGGCTGATAGTTAATGAATATCGGTATAAGATAAAGCAGCTAAAAATAAAGCAGCAGCTAAATAAAGTGAAAAAAAAAGAAAACATCACCGATGTGATAAAAGAACAGCAGCAACAGATTCTTTTTTGTTTGCAGCTGCAAATGTCCAACACAGAAGTGAACATGAATGAGTTGTGGCTAAGCGCTGTTAGCTGCTGGACTCCCTGGGAACCCATATTAAGCTGATCTTACAAATCAGCAGTAGTTCTGTTTAGTCTTGGGAGTTGTGATGATGTTCATACATAAATATCTTTCAAATGCTTGCTAAGCATTTGCTATGTTTAGTTTGGTACAGTGGGATATAAGCGTAAGAAATTGTAGACATTTTTAACAGGGATAAATATTGGCAAAAACGTAGAAGAGCAAATATAGGTATTTAGTACGGCCGAATGAGCAAGGATTGTTACGTATGTTGCTAAGTAAGGGCGCGAATAATTCCGAAAAGTCATTGACTTTTTGTATCGACCTTAACTTTGATGTATGATGCAGCTGATACTGAAAAAGAATATATTTCGTTCTTAATTCCGATTATCAACCTTCGCTAATTTTATAGTTACTGAGGTAATTTTTATATATAAAGGGTGTCCAAATAAGAACGCAAGATTTAAGTGACTGATGCGGCAATTGAATTGTTTCTCTGGCTGTATGACATGTGGCGCCGTCTTGTTGAAACCACATGCCCTCCACATTCATTTCTTCAATTCTAGGCACGAAAAAACTGGCTATCATTTCACGATACCGAACACCATTGACTGTTTTTGCTTGACATGCGACATTTTCATAAAAAAAAGTCCAATGATTCCCCCAGCCCAAAATCCACACCACACTGTGAGGAAGCACTTGCTTTTCGTAAGCGATCAAAATGGAAATGGGCCTCGTCACTGAAGATGATTTTATCGACAAAATCTGCATTTTCATGTTGTCTATCCAATACACAATTAACGAACTCCCTTCGCTGTCCATGGTCAGCTGGCTTCAGTTCCTGAGTCAAATGAACTTTGCATGCATGAACTTTCGCTGTATAGTGGATTTGGAGACACCAATTTGCTGAGCTCGGTGTCGAATTGAGGTGGATGGAGTTTGAGCGACATCATCACGTACAGCTGCAACATTTTCGGTCGATCGACCCGGTCGAAGGCGCGTTGCTGTCTTTACATCACTAACAGACCCAGTTTTTATCCATTAATCTCTTTACAGTTGACTCTTTTGGAGCATTATTGTGACCCCAATTTGATCGCAAATAGGGAACTCAGCCGCAAAACTTTCACCATTTTAGTAAAACAATTTCACAATGAGAATGTGTTGTTCATTCGTGTAGAGCTTCATTTTTGGTAACCTCGTACCTCGTACTAGCCAACAATAACAATTGTTCAAATGTCAAACAAAGACACTTCGAATGGCGCCAAATTTAAATTTTGCGTTCTTGTAATGTGTAACATAACAATCACCACTGAATAGCCTAATATATGATATGGAGTTATCCATTTAAAGTTAAACAAAACAAAAATATGATTTCGATGTTACTTTTATTGCATCATAATCCTTGGACCTTGCCATTATGTACGAAATGCAATGCCATTTAAACGACCGCCTCTGAATTAGTTTTATTTTTATATAAGTTTCGAAAAAACACGGCCCAATGACACCGGATGCAATGGCTTTTCCAAAATCTTTTTTGGGTTCTCCGAGCCTCGAGTTTGTTCGAAAGTTTACGCTTCAATCACCAATCGATTGTTAAAAGATCCCTATTCGTAAATGACAAAGCTTTCACTAAATAAATAACACTTCATGTGACAGGTACTTAACAGCGGGTAGCCTTGCCAGATCGGCGGTTTTGAAACCATTAAATAGATAACCCCTGCTAAAACAAAATAATTCGATTGAGGCAAGTGCTAATTCTGTCGGCGCGACCTAAATTTTGTAGCATTTTTTAAACAAAATCTGTATAAATATAAAAGAATAAACATAAAATAAAACTATAAACATGATTTGGTTATTGCAACAAGAATGCAACGTTTATAACCTTATTGATGCTAAATATGTTTATCATGCGGATTAACGAAAATTCATTGGCCGTTCTACAGCATCCTGCAAAAATTAAGATTTGGTTCCCAAATAGGAGGGTTTTAAACTAAACATTTTTGCAATCTGGTAGAATACTCAAGAAGTGTTTCTCCAAAGCATTTCCTACGAATGTACAAAATAGCATAACAAAATGTCTGCCATTGAAGGATAAGGTTTATCGCTTTAAGTGAGCTTACTCGCATTATGTTTTGAATTCTCTGAAAGGAACTTAATATAACTATAACACTCTCTCTCTCTCTCTCTAACTCTCTATGAAACTCGCATAACAAGTTCATGTGTCTGTACAAATGTGCAGTATCCTATGATGAATAGCAAGACGGCTAAGGTCGGCTATAGTTGGATTTCCGGTCGTAAAAATTTGTCTTCCCCATTGGACCACTAGCTTATCTGCAAGCAATACTCTTCTCTAATTCTTCAGATTGACGCTATTGATTTCATTTTAAAAGAGGCAAAGTCGAGTTACATAAAATCATCCACCACTCTAAAGATATACCAGATGATGTTCACACAAAATCCCATACGATTAGAGTTTTTGTTCGTCGAAATATTACACGTATGAAGGTTCCTTCTCAACTCCTGAAAGCTGCAATAGCACCTGCCAGTTTGTATATGTATGTATGTATGTATATTAACAGCGTACTCAAATAAAAGGAAAATTATTATTACTCCAAGTTTCCACATTGTTGCCTCCCACTTTGTCGCTCTGTCTGAACTCTACTTTGGTATAAAATAGATCGATTTTTTTTTCAAATTTTACTAAGCGGCAAAATTTTAGTTAGTGCAGAATATGGTTTAGAGATTAATTGGAAAAATGTAAATGAAATCGGTCAATTTTAGGAGGATTCTAGTATGGTAATGTAATCTACCTTCATTCCTAGAATTTAACAGAATTTAGTAAAACATCGTGAAAGAACAAAGGTATCTTATAAGAAAGTTTATATTTAGTGGATTGATTAAAAAAATAATTGACAATTTATTTATTAAAAATAATATTGTCGAACTATTCGCATAAATACATTTAAGCGACCTCATTTGAGCAAACAGTAAAATTTATTTTGATGGCTCTTCAGGTGCACTCCCCAATGGATGCCATTTCGTATATTTTCTTATATTTTCTCCATGCCAAGAAAGTCGATTTATTAGCGAAAATTTTAGATTTGAGAGAAACCTACAGGAGAAAGCGAATAACAGTTAAATCGGGACAGTGTGGTGGCCAATCTATGTCATCTGTACTCATCAATGTGTTCTGGGAGTGTGTGATGTTACTCCTTCATGCTGGAATCATGTCGTTGGCTTATAGCCAGGAAATTTTTGCAGTTCAGGTGACAAGAAGTTGTTTAATATCTCCACATAAAGCTGTGAGTTTAGTGTTAATGCGTCTTCAGAAAGTAAGAGCCAATGAAGGGGTTTCCTACGCTTGCATTTTGGTTTCATTCCAGTCAAGTAGTGGCTGCTCAACTTGCTTTAGGAAGCCAAGCTTCTGATGGCCATTCTGTGGCTTTAATTCTAGCACAAATCGAAATTTTTTAGCTGTACATCTTTACATCTTTGTGCAAAATGATGCACATTTAAAGCGCTTGCGCGAGTTCGATTTGAAAGATTCGACTGACTAACACTCAATGTTCTTGATGATCTTGGTCACCAGAATTTTGGTTTCTCCAATGTTCTGCCGGTCTTTTCAAAATGCTAAACTTATTTTCGAGTAAGAGCTATGATTGACGCATCACTTAAGTAACGAAAAAGTCGAATAGTGCAGATCTACACGCTACAATTGCTCAATAGAGGGGATTTTAAACTTTCGCAACGCGAGATCCACTACCGAGAAACGCTCTATTGTAGTTAAATACTCAAAGGCGAGTCTGCACTCATTGACTTACCTTTCCAGCCTCTGGGATTTTGCATTCAAGCAATAAGCTAAATGAAAGTAAAATTTCTTTTGTGACACTCTGTATTGGGCAAACAAATACGTGGTTTAAACCAGCCATTTGTATGGCAAGAACATAGTTTACTTCAGCCTCCGAACTAGAAATTACTGAGTGAAGATTAACGACGCTGTCCACGTGCTAAATTTTACTAAATTTAAAGCAACTGAGGTAAGAGAAGAAACGAGCATAAATGGATTAAATCGGCCATTTGTGTGGAAGGAAGCAGAAGTGGCACAACTAATCTGTCGATATTTTTAAATTTTGCCAAGCAATATAATAATCAATAGACTTTTGCCATTTGCAGTTGATCTCTTGCCCACAATATTTACTTTTCAATGCTTGAATCGGTTCTGGGACTTTGTAATATGCACTACTCAAAATGCGTTCACAATTCCTTCATTTTATTTGTTAGTTTTTAATTTCACTGTTCTTCATGTTTATTACTTTTACTGACGATATATTTCTTGTTTCACCAGCAACAGTCACAGCCGCCGAGCAACATCATCGTCAGCATCACCAGCAGTCTCACCACCTCATCATGACCATCGACAATCTCACTCTCATAATCATCATCTTCATCGTCATCGTCATCAGCAACAGTGGCCACAATAAGGCGGTCAAGTAGGCGGAGTGGTTTGATGTGAGACTAAATTGGAATTTTATACTTAAAAAAAAAAGATGCGGCAGCTATAGTTGCTTCTCAAAGCACCCCCGAATATGTATTCTCTTGATGCCACGGAAGCAACACGTACGATGAAGGAAAGAATCAGCCAAGTTTTAGAAAGCAATTAGCGTCTTTTGATGAATACTCCCAAAGAGAAATGGATGAACGCAGGCAAAAATGAAAGCAAACCTAACCTAATGCATGTATGCATAACTCCCGAAAGCCTTAAACAAAAACTCATCAGGAGATTAAACAAAACGCGAAATGTTGGAGTCAAAAAATACCAAAATGTGTTACAGGTTTTGCTGGATTTGGCGAACGAATGAATGGATGTTTAAACGCAATCACACGCAATATTTTCTGTGTTTTTATAAATTGCTAAATATTTTTAAATTCTTTTTTCTTTTTTATCTCGATTCAATTCCGTTTTTGGCGCTATTTAATATATGCAAACAACGAATCCCATATTTTCGACTTAAGTGTTTCTAAAGGTCGTCGTTGCAGTTGTCGTCTGCGTTGCCGTCCCTCATCTTTGACGTTTCATATTAATTTTTTGACTCAACCTCAGCTTGGCGGAGGAAAAGAAGAAAAAAAAAAAACACAAATGTGGCGGTGTTCAGTTTAAACAGGATATTGCAATTTTTGTTTTTGATTTATGTTCGATTTAAGTGCCGGCCAATGATGATGTAGCCAATGAATATTTTAGCAGTTAAGAACGAATAACAAAAGTTTTAAAAATAAACGAAAGGCAAAAAAAACCGAGTAAAATTAACACGTACATTTTATGAAATTTTAAATACTGCGAACATTATGAAATTGATTTTAAAAATTCGAAGGCCTATAAAAGTGTATGGAAGGCAAAAATACGTTGTAGAAATCTCCTTGATGGATTCTTATATGGTTCATTAAATACATAGTAAATAATCAAACATTAACTCTTTTACAGGTTTTAAAGTTAACTTACTTGTTTTGTCCTGATAATACTGATCATCCGTATCGGTGAAGAACCAGGTCTGTAACAAAAGAAAACGAAAATTGGTGTAAAAGAATAATGGGAAAATCAATGGTATCATAATTAATCAGGCTTAAATAAATTAATCACTGAAAATATGCCCACAGTAATAAAATATTTTGACGATAAATCCATCACACAAAATATTTTCAACACAATCGATAAGAACGCTTTTTATCCATTGTAAGAACGTCTTATTTCTATTATAAAACGTAAGCGGATAAAGAACAAGATGACAGGGGCAAAACAGGACAATCGCCTCAAGATCGATCGGGCAGAGGCTTACACACCAACCACCACAAATTGCAGTTCACAGTAGTGTGGGAGATAAATCGACACAGTGACAGATAAGTGCTCATGTCAAAAACGTCTTCTTCCCACCTATACTATACCGATTAATATTACGTTCTCGGTGGAAAACCGTATTTTTTATTTTATTTTTTACTCCGGTCCCTTATTCTTCCGTATTTGTCAAATGTCATTCTTAATTAAGAAATAAATGGTAAAAATTAGCAATAAATTTGAGAAAAATGTTAATTTGGACCTTATATGAGACAACTGTGACAATTGTGACAATTGCAAGGCACAGTATCATTGGCGATGCATCTACTTATCGCCACATAAGTGGGGTTATCATAAACAGCTTCTTATCAATCATAAAATCATAATATTTTATACTTAACCGTTTTTTCACAAACGCCCAAATTTAGGGTGGTGTCTTAACAATTTCATGAGCTGGAATTTTGCCGTGTTTACTGACTTCCAATAGCTTTGTAGTAGCAATAGTAATAGCAACAAACACCATAAATACGCATTATTCCATAGCCGATCAAAAGACAAATTTTACGCTAATCGATTGTCCCACTTTTGATCTACAGTTTAAAGGACGTTATTCCGACCCAACGCTAAATAATTGGCTGTGGCAAAATGATATCTTTTGACGCATAGTATATAGATTTTTTTGTTTGAAATATTAAAATTCATAATTTCTAAAATTTTTCAATAACCACACACACCCACAGCTAGGACGGTCTCTTAAAATTTTATTACCCCGGGGCAGACCTTCTCAATATCTAGTAGCTGTCAACAAACACAACTGGTAAGTAATGAATAAATTATATAATTGATATCGATATTTCCATCACTTCAATACTATACTTAATCTTTGTGCGACCATTTTCATTCCGATTATACTGATTTAGAGCACATGAACCACCTGCGGCATACTCGCATATCTACCCAATTTCGGTTAAGTGGACTTTTCAGAAATGCCCTCTTATTCTACATTGTGACCATTAATATACATTATGACCACACCTACAATTAGGTTGAGTTCTTAAATATTATATGCATTTAATCATTGCCTTGTATTCTTTGTAGGGTATGATTTTACATAGCATTACATATTGCTAACAATTGCCGCATGAGTGCTGAGATTTTAGAATAAAATATGAAAAGTGTCTATAGATATGCGTTTAGTTCTTTTATGTCTTGTTATATGGTGCAGAATTCTGGGTTATGACGCAAACGGATTAATCAGTAATGGCAGTATTCGAGAAGAAAATATCCCGGAAAATATATGGACTCATCATCGTTACCGGAGAGTATCAGCGTCGCATGAACAATGAGCTGTATAAGCTATATGCCGACATCGATGTGGTCAAACGCATTAATATACAGCGAATGTGTTGGCTAGGTCATGTTGTGCGGATGGATTCAAATGCTTCGGAACGGAAAGTTGTTGACAACGAACTCGATGGACGGCGCAGAAAAGGGCGACCGAAACTCCGTTGGAAAGACCGGGCCTTTGAAATACTGTCGAAGTTTGGTGTGACGAATTGGAGGAGAAGCGCAGCAAATCGAAGCGTTTGGAATTATTATCTATGGACGGCGTATAATAGATAAGGATGTCTATTCCAGTCGCTACCTAATAAGAAGAAGAAGTTATTTCATTTACAAGTATTTCCCCTCTCTGGGTTGATTTTTTCCAATTTCGATTTCGTATAAAATTTCTGACTTCTAGCTCAACCAGTGGGCTGGGCCTTTTTTGTTATGTGATTTTTTAAAATTTAAGTTTCTCTGGTTGGCAGCACTGGTAATTAATGACGTCCAAACGTCATCTGTCAAAGTGTACAGTATACTCTGCCATTTCATCATGGAAAGACTAACAAACGAGCAACGATTGCGAATTTATTATCAACCAGGCCGTTCTTTGTTGTTAAAGAATGTAGTTCAAAATTGATAATATGTATTTCAGCTTATCTGAAGGGAAACATTGCTATATTGTCGCACATTATCTCAATTATCAGACTTTAAACTTACCTCCCATAACCACCCTAACGAAAATATAGACGCTACATTTTAAGAAAGTTCAGAAAAGACTTCTGCCAAATATTCAGGGAACTACAATTAAGCAAAATATTACGTCCACAGAAGTGTTGAATAACTGTTGCTTATTATCCAAGTGTTGTGAATATTTGTATCGGAACCGATAGATTTAACATAAAATTGCCGTCGAGGTGACGTTATCCTTTACGATAACTTTACTTTTAGGCTGAATATATAATATGCTTACAATATATCCAATGTATCAGAAAGTCTTATATTATTACAAAGTCAGAGGCAGATTAATCGTACACCTATGTGTCTGTCAAATATTTTCAGCTAACCAATATTGAAATTTCAGTCAAGGTACCAACAACGATCTTTTGTGCTGAAGAATGAGAGCTGCCAAAAGTAGGTTCTTCCAGTAGCACAGGTCTTAGTAGTAAAATAGGTTTTATACCTAATTCTTATGAAAATAGTTATCAAAAATTCTTATTAAAATACTTAAATTTTGGCCACATCAAATAATATGTGCACTCTTTCCTGGTAAGTAAAACTATTTCTGCCATCACCAGCAACTAAACAATTAATATTCTCTTGAGTTAAAATCACCTTGAAGCATACATTTGCAACTATATCTTGTTAATTTTAAATAGACGGAGACGAAAAACTTCTGCTATGTTGATTTCCTTTAAAGAGTTAGGTATAAACCCTACTTTACTACTAAGATCTGTGTTAATGGAAGATAACTGCATGCCATCAACGTCTTATAAACTACAATTTTAAATATCGTTAACTCTTTACATTAAGAAACTGTATGCTCTACTAACAGCAAAGCATTGGCATCGCCGTAAAACTTCGTTTTAGCGTAATTTGACAATCGCTGGCATTGCAGTGAAAACGCCATTTTGGCATAATCTGACATCATACGAATATCAATTTTTATTACAACATCCAATGAAATATCCTAATCGAGTGTTTTCCATTTACGGCTTTCTAGTGACCAGTCACAAATAGTGGCAAAAAAGAGAAAAAACGATCCGACCAGTCCATTTATTAAGTTGTAAAAATCATAATTGCCATTCAAACTGGGTCATTTTAATTGCATACTAAGCAAAAAAAAAACAAAGCAGACAAAAAGAATGAAAAACGCTAAATGTCTGATTGGTGACTGTAAATGAACGGAAAAACGTTAATTAATCATAAACAAGTTTAATGCATTTTGCACCACAATTGACTGAGACGCAAAAGCACAAATTGCCATGGAAAATATGTGTATCAGTTAAAGGTGTGCTGGAAACTTGAAAGTCAAACAACTTTTGCTGCACATATTTAGTGTATTTTAATAGTTTATTGGAGATAATAATGCACTTTGGCCCCCTATAGTTTATTTGTTTTTAGTAGTCTACCAGCAAATTCCATTAAAAAAAATACTTTTTTGCGGCAACAGAAAATTATTTTGTTCTTTGGTCGCTTAAATATAATTCTCCAATTCTATAAACAATTCAATTACGGAGTGAGAATAGAAAAAGCAGCTGGATAACATTAAAAGTTGTGAAAGCAAACTGTAATTTCTAAACATTTTGGAAGTTATATTTGATTATTATATCCATTAAATGGATATGAAGTGGTGGAAGACAAAGAAAACTATTTTAAAATTTGTCATTTAACAAAAAAAAAAGTTTAATGAAGCTGGTACGCATATTTCATTCAAACTCTGGAGGATACTCGTACGAAAGTTGGTTTTGTGCACAATTTGGTTTTATAGTTCACAAAACGGGAATGAGTTGTGTAGAGAGTTAATATTTTCCCAGATTTTTCATTTATATGCAGAAAGTCTCGTAATAACAAGTTGGCAAAGATGTAAACTTTTGAGAGTTCCATCTCTTTTAACAATCGGAAACACTGTAAATATTGGTTTTTTTCTTAGATAAGCCAAAGATTTGATTAAAGCTAAAAAAAATTAAAAATTAAATTAAAAATTAATTAAAGCTAAATTTTCTGATGCTTATGGAGGGAGATGTTAAACCTTTAGTACTAACAGTGAAACACCGCTCGGCTGATTATAGTTGCAGTCCTACAAGCATTTTTAGTAATGAACAACAACAAACAAGTGATAAGAAATTGCAGTCTGCGATTTAGTGTTCACCATGAAAAAATTACCTTTCGGTAAATCGGTCATTTTGTAGGAGAGTCACCCAATCGGTAGCGGAGTATATTTTCATTTTCACAACCAAGTTTATTAAATACATGAAATGTTTCAATTTTTAACTGAATTCTGTACAACGCCTTTAAAGATATAAAACAAAACGGGTATGAGTTTAACGTTTATAGATAATTTCATAAAGAGGGTGATTACTTCATTATCAACATAATAAACCGCAATCTAAGTTATTACAGACTTTTAGTTATAATTGAAGATTAAAATTAAATTTCAAATATCCAGATAATTTGTAAGGGAGGTACCAGAAACGACGTAATCTTCAACCCCATTTTGGCATATGCTTTTTGTGTACAGAATTTGACTAAAATTAGTGTATTCAGTTAAACATATTGACATATTAAAGCCGGTGGCATGGCTTGTACCAGAAGAGACCGGACAACGTCATCCATTTTCATTCTCAATACCAATGTTTGTCAAAGGCATAGTATGTGGCAATATTTAAACTGTTCTGCACATTTTTTTTGAATGACATGAAAAGAAGAATATCGGTATGGCAGGTGCCCGAAAGGACGTGGTAAATCGCTAGATCCTTACCAATAAATGCTATGGATTAAAGTCTCATTAATTAAGCTAAACTGTACTTAACTGAAAATAACTATTATAACTTATAACTTACTGTTATAGACAAACCATTGATTTTTTGACAAATCTGCCAAGTTTTGTATGAGGTACTCTAGAGGAAACAATAGCAAAGGACATTTTCATTCCTAGAACTCAGTTTAGTAAATATCTGGCGCTTGTTAAGCTATGGGTTAAATTACGTAATTTATATGAGAGGCACCAGAAAGAGCGGCGTTATTCACCCGATTTTATTACATTAAACCACACTACATATTACAATCTAATGCAATCAGAAACGGTTTGAGAAACTGCAGCCTGTAAATTGAATTCCAACAAATCGATCAGTTTTTATGGGAGCTGCCAGAAGCGGTATGGTAAAGCAGTCTCAATTTTCATTCTCAAAACTGCTTGAAATATATGAGACTAAGAATATACATATTAAATCGATCATTTGTGTGAGAGGTATCAGAAGGGTCGATGTAACGTGGTTGATTTTTTGAGAGTTCTACCAAGTAGTAGAAATTAATGCAACCAACAAAAATTTAAATTGCTGCAGTCTCCAGATTAAGGGTTACAAGTACAAAATTGTATTTCATACAAAAGGGTCAATTTGTACTGGGAGTATCAGAAACTGTGAGGAAATGTTGTCGTTTTCGTCCCCAGACCGTACTCTAGAAAACTCTTAATGATTACCAAATGTTACCAAAGTTTGCATGTATAATTGGATAAAGGACATGAACATGACAATAACTTGGTTAAATGGCAATTGTAAGGACGTTATAGAACAATAACTTACAATACAGCGTTATAGGGCAATACATCAAGGGAAAATTTTGGCTTTTTACAATCTACTGATTAGTGATTAAATACATAGGAACAACGAAGTTTGGGAAAGTGATGATGCGCCCCATTTTCACCCTCAGATTAAAATTTAGATGTGAACATACGAATACATGGGTTAAATTGGTAATTTTTTTTTTTTTGAAGGTGTCAGATGAGGCAAAGTTAATGAGTCGATATTTCCAAATTTTATCGAACAATATTTAACAGTATATTAAGCAAATACTTGGTAGGCAGTACCAACTGCCTACCGCTTAGAAATTACAGAGAAAAAAAAATGGATTTGGGAAAATCAGTCAGTTTGAATGGAAAATACCAGAAGTTGCTGTTGCAGCCCGCTAAAAATTGTTGACTACGGTCTGACCAAGTATTAGATTGCACTAAATTTCAAGGAACTTCAGAATGTTTACCAACCAGTCAAACTGATGGACATCGCTTAAGCGATTTAAAAAGTTATGAAACACATTTGTTCTAAAGACATTTGGTACTTTAAACGCCTCCTTCCGGCTGATAAATTTTTGCCATATGAAACTACATACATTTTCATTCCTTAAGTTGAAGATGTGACAGAAAATGATATAATGTCAGTTAATAATTAATAGGTTTGACAGGATAGATATTATGGGTGAAATGGGATTTTTGCACTGAGAATACTTTATGCAGGCAAACTCTGTTTTGGTTGACTTTTTTACCGGAAACAGTTGATCTACCCACATATTTAAATAAAATTAAATAAAATTTGGCATAGATTTATTTAGGCTCTTAATTTCAAGTTACTGTTGGAGAACAATTACGAGACAATTTATTTGCCACGAAGTGACTGCCACTCAAAGAAAGAAAGGTGATCTTACTGGAGTTTGAATCGACAACAAAAAATTTTAGCAGTGAACAATTCCTTCACAAAATGCTTTGAACTAGATAGATGTAGTCGGATTCCAAAAACGAAGAAATCTGCCAATTTCTGAAGATCTTTTAAATCTTTTTTAAAACAAGATCGAACGAAATGGTATTTTAAGTATAAAGTAATATTGGATAAAAATGTTTTATAAATAAACTGAAAATTTCTTCATTTAAGTTTCATATGTTCATTCAGATTTTTAAGTTAAAGTCCTTTAAAAAAAAACACCGTTTAGAAAAATAGGTAGAATTTGGATTATTATGAAATAGATCATCACATAGTGGCGCTGAATAGGTAATATAGAGGGTAATCCAATTTTAGTTTTCAAGTGAAATAAAACACACATAGCTCTATGATTTCGATGAAACCTTGCCATCACTTCTGGGATCTCCGAGCCCAATATGTGATAATTTTGCTTGTTAACGTAACCACCCAGCGAGTGATGAGCTTCGTTGTGGAAGAACATTTTGCTCGATTGAAAGCCCACGTTTGAATCAGCACTTTTACAGTAAGTTCTTCGGTTGCAAAAAAATGAAAAACCTTTCACTAATGCTGAATGCCTTGCCTGACCGGCGGTTTTGAAATCACTAAATGGATAACCCTATATATAAATACTTCATACGCCCTCGTTTTAAGAAAGGGAATAATGAAAGGACTTATAAAAGTAAAAAGTAAAACTTCGACAATCATTTTTTTCCACCAAAAGTTAATAATTTCGTTGTAATGTTGTTGGAACTGTTTTAGAAAACAGTATATTCACTATCTATTCGTAAAACATTTTATGTCCAAAATTGACATTTTGATGGATTTTTTTAATTTGTTGTGAAAAATGTAGGGGATTCTTGGCAACTCTTCACTTTTACCTTCTTTAGGAACAATATTGCCCTGACCTTCGTCGATCACTTGTATTGGGTGATTTTTTAAGATTTAAGTTTTTCAGGTTGGCAGCACTGATTGGTAATGGCGTCCAAACGCCATCTTTCAAAGGGAAAAGTGTACAGTATACTCTGCCATTTCATCATGGAAAGACTAACAAACGAGAAACGATTGCAAATCGTTGAAATATATTATCAAAATTCGTGCTCTGTGACAAATGTGCATCGTTTGATAATCGACCTGCTGAATCAACAGTTCGTGCCGTTATCTCCAAATTTTTATTGGACACAAAACCATCGACTTGCATGCGTAGACTGCGTACCGAAGAAAACATTACAGCCGTAGCGACCAGTGTTAATGACGATCGTGAAATGTCAATTCGTCACCGTTCTCAGCGATTGGGCATGTGTTACTCAACCACAAGGTTGCCCCAGTTGGCTGAGTTGAACTTGGTTGACATATGGTTTCATTAGGGCGGTGCAACATGCCACACTGCTCGCAAAACAATGGATATGTTGAGGGATGAATTTGGTTAGCCACTTATCTCTCAATTTGGCCCTGTGATTTGGCCACCAAGATCTTGTGATCTAACGCCTCTTGATTATTTCTTGTGAGGTTACGTCAAGCCGTTAGTCTATGTGAACAAGCCGAACACTATTGAAGCCTTACAAGGTAATATAACATGAAATACAGACCGAAATGCTCGAAAAAGTGACGAAAAATTTGACCTTCCGGATGGATATTTTGAGAAGGAGCCGCGGACAACATTTACATGAAATTATCTTTAAAAATTAAATGGCAAAGACCAATTTATCGACTCCAATAAAAAATTTTAATATGTGTTACAAATTTGAGTGTTTTATTCGATTAAAAAAAAAAATACAATTAAAAAATCTCCCTTTATAAGAAGCATAAAATCTATGTGCATAACTGTTTAATTATAATAAAAGTTAAATAAACTCTTATTTTGGAGATATCCTCAAATTAGTAAAGCTTCTGTTGAATTGTATAGAGAGGGAGATGTTGGGAAATGATGAAAACAATTTTTCTTCACTTATCACCTCAGTTAGAACATATACCCTCGTATGATAGTTGTACGAATGTGATATCTCAGTTTTACATTATTTAACAACTACAAGGGGCAACCCTTACCCAGTGTCTTTGCCAATACTATATCAATCTCGCAGTCTTGGTTGAAGAGAAAACGGCCATAAATAAATTTAGTCAGTCACTAACCAAGTGGCCACACATTTGCTGTCAGGGTCTTTGTCATGCATGACTGAAACGTGCTTCGGGAAGAGTTTTGGTTATTTCTACAACAACAGCAATACAAAAGTCTTTCGTGTGAGCGTTTCTTTATTTCTTGCGCTGGGGTTTTCGAAGCTTTTTCTTTGTTTATTTGTAGAGTTTTATTAGAATTTATTACAAGTTTTAAATACGTCCGAGACATTAGTTGAAATTGAGGGGGAAAAAGCGGGAGAGCGAGGTTCCAATCGTGTACAGAAATTCGTATGCGTGTGTTTATTGTTTCAGAAAAGCGACGTGTGTGCATGCACTTCTTCTTGAATTCCTTGCGTTGGTTTTATTATTTTGTAGGTTCTTTTGTTCATCTTCTTGGCCATCAACAACGAGACGAAAAACACAAAACTAAAAGCAATGCAGGCAGGCTGGCTGGCAGGCAGCTCTCTTCAAAAGAACCCATAAATCCTGAACGTGCTTTAGCATATGATTCCGTCTATTTGCTTTTGTTTTGCTACCTCTGTACCTCCCCCTCTTTGAAATCCATTTTAGCATTTCTGGTTGTATTTTTGGACAAAACGTTTAATTTCTGTGTTCAGTTGACATTTGTGGACTAGCATTACATGCACAATTTCTACCCTGAACAAATGTTATTTTATCCTCCCTAAATCCCTGCGTAGAAAAAAACTAAAACTCCAAACTCTGACAAAATTCTCATCGTGTGTGTGCCCAGACAAGAATATATGAAATGAAAAATGTCAACGTGACAAAAATTCCTAACAGAGAATGCTAAATGTTTTTCTACTCCATTCCTGAGTCATATTTTGTATAGAATAGTTGGTGATTTTTGTTTTTTTCTTATGTTGGTTGTCCGTCGCAACATGTCCGTCATCATCGTTACCATATTTAGACAGCAATAGCAGCAGCAGCAGCAGTACTAACAACTTCAGCCGTAGGTGTCTCCAGTTAGCACCAAGGCAAAGTTTATAGTGAATTTACTATGCAATCATAAAATATATAATCAACCTATGCGGCAGAGGAATCTGAGGGAGTGTGAGGTGGAAAAGTGAGGTAAAGACACTTTTAACCTTTATGTGTTTATAATGTGGGAGACTACTTAAGATAATTAACAGAACCATAAAAGACATTATGTTAAATATGTCATTAACACTCGTACAGGTCGTAAAAATATATCAAAAATTGCATGATGAGAAAGAGTGTAGAAAGGATGGCATCTGATCAATTAAACTACGAGGGACGCATGGTAACTCTCCCGTCTCAGACACAGCAACTTTTATAGCCTTAACCGGAGCGATGAGTATATAGATTTGTAACGAATTGAAGGATTCATATTAGACATTTGACATTTGGCTGACGTTTCCAAAAAAGTTGCCTGTGTAAATATTTTATCAATTAAGGATTTGGAAATGAAAATGGATAAAATCGCAAAGCGCCTCCTGGTACCTTCTAGTACCTTGACGGTCAAAGAAGTTTTGCTTTGTGTTTGGTGGAATTAGCAGGGAATCACCTACTGTGAGCTGCTCCTCTGGGCTTTTCACAAGATGGTGTAGGTTATCACATAGCCAGGCCTGTTATGGCAGACCTGCAGCGAAAATGTTCACGATTTTAAGGAAAAATATATTCCATTGGATCCGCTGGTTTCCTGGCCATACTACACCTGATATTTTCTTGACTTATGTCTTGTCTTTGACTTGTCAAGATGGCAAGCACTTTGGGAAGTAGAGTCGCAACGGCGAGCGACATTAAATATTTGTAAGATGATATGTTATGGGGGAAGCCCAGATTTGGGTTTGAACTTCTATCTGAAAACCTCTGTCTGTTTTGATAACGCGCCATGGATCTCTCAATGCTTTTTTGCTAACCTATGACCTATCCCATCGTGAGTTGTGTAATTGCGGTGCACTGGCGGGATTTGCTGTGCGAATGTCTCTTATAATATAGATATAAGAAACCTCCAGGGATTTGCGACTTTTACATCATGTGATGACTAGAAAGTCTTCAACGGAGTTTCTTCCCATGACGTTTGCTCAACATTGTTATATAGGACACTCATACACTCACTTTCATTATACACACTTATATTATATTATCTCTTAATAAAGTCAGTCGTTGATCGTGAATGTAAGCCATCGTGTTCACTACTTGACAAATATAGGGCCTCTACGGCATAATCATAGTGAGTGAATCTGTCCATCTTTTCAAGGCAATTTTCTCTTAACGTTTGATGTTGCAAAATTATTGGATCTGGTTGATCGTCCAATGTTGTTCAGCGTAATGACGGCAGGTGCTGGACTGCAAATAAATGAAACTGGAAGAAACTTTGCCATAAGGTGTGACTTGAAGTCTATTTTTGGTATTATTACTGATTCACACGAGCACGATCTTGAATGTCATGCCTTATTTATTTGTACTCTTATGATCCCGTCATAGAGCGGAAAGTTTTCTAAATTTTCCCCCGCCTCCCACTGAGGGTATTACACCCTCGCAGTATTGCATCGGTCGAATCGAGTCTGATCTCTTTTGTTGAAGGGCTACCAACACCGCCAAGTACTGTGTTTAAATCATACTCGTAACTTGATAACAGTTTCGGTGGGCAGCTACCATCGTTAATTTTGTACGATAACGTGGGAATCAAGAAGGCCAAGAAATTTAATTTCCGCCTGATCGGTTAGTGTAGCATCTATAACCAGATTGTTCAAATTTACTTGGCTATCCCAGAAGGGCGAATCGAACTTTTTCTGAAGCGAAAGATAGCTGTTCTGGGTGGGTCATTTACGACAACCTCAATGGAAAATACCTTGGTTGAATCGCCGAGTGGAAAGCTGACGCAAACTAGGACCATACCAGGATTGACGGTCGAAGAAGTTTTGCTTTTTGTTTGGTGGAATTAGCAGCGAATCATCTACTGTGAGCTGTTCCTCTGCGGCCAAACTCATAATTCGATATGCAGAGGATAATTAGATCACCAAAAATAAGGCTTTCACGGCGATTTCGTTTTGAGTGGTCATTGCAGGCACAAAATCATATCAATAAATTTGTATGATTTAAAGCAGCGGAATGGAATGACAATTAAAGTAATACCCACTGAAATCCTCAAGACAGAAACAAATACAGTGATCTTGGGATATAGTGATCAAAATAGTAATCTTTAAAACTCAACAATTTTAAAAAGCTACTAAAATTACTGTATAAACTTACAGCGTTTATACGTATAATAATTTGAAAATAAATTACTTAATACTCAATTTGTACTTCAAAAATGTACTTAATTTGAATTGCAAATCAATTTACAGTACATATGCTATCGTGAATTGCTCTTGTTTTATCTATGCTATAAAATTTATTTGTTATCTATTGTGAATTAATTAATACAATGAAGTGTAAAAAGATAAATTGTGTGTGTGACAAGTTAAGTTAGTAAAAAATAACTGGAACTTCTTTGCATCACATCATAGCGAGTAGTCATTTCCTACCCCCATTCCGAATTCTATATTAAAATTACCTATTATAATGTGAACAGAACTTCCGTTGTTCATTAATCTTTTCATAAGCGTTTTATGGTAAGGTATAATCTGTGACCCTCAAAGATCTCTGCACTATTTCTAATCCTTTGGGGTTTAATCTCTGGTTTTCTCTTTCTACCTAAATCCTAATACAATTTCTCGTTGTGCGAGAGATTGTAAGAATCTAAGGCTATTCTCTATTTCTACAGCTACCCAGCTACCGCAAAACAGGTGAAATTTGCCTTTGCCGGAAATACAGTCAACATCACAACTTTGCTGAAGATCGATTGGAATCCAAGTCCACTGCTATCATCAAATTTTCTCCAAACGCTGATACCAATCGACCCTTCTCCCTTAGCACAAACGCTAACGTTGGTTCAATTACTGAATAAAAATGTATTATTTTATTAAATATAAATTAATTAAATAAAAATTAAGATATTTTCACAACTTGATATGAGACATTTTTGAGATTTGGTCATATTTTGAATTTTATGCAGTTTCGTTTCACGATTCTTTGAGTTTCGTAAATGCCAGAATGATGTCCTTACTGAGTATTAGCTTCCGTTGTGCAATTTTTAGCGATTTTTTTTTTTGGCGATTTTCGAAAACCGCCGTCAAGTGAAAAACGACGTTTAAGGCTTTTTTTTAGAAATAGGCGTTTTTGCGCTTTAGCGATTTCTTTTTATTCTGTCGATTTTGAAAAGACACTGCCAAGTGAAAGAAAAAACGTGGAAATGTTCGCATTTTCAGTTTTGGACGCTCTATTTTTGTGACGTGCTTAGGTTTTTTCAATTTGTCAATATTTTCGGATTTTCATTAGTTCAGCACTTGTTATGGGCATACTTGTTGGACGGAATGGTTGAGCGAAATGTGAAGATTATTCTTCACTGTTGTTATTGGGTGAAAAATTGACAATCTCAAGTAATTTTTGGTATCGAATAGTTCTCGCATATTGTACATTATCTCAAAAGATATAAATGATGAAGTATAGAATTTTGTTTCAATCTGCTTTATGTCGTATTATTCGGGTGTTTAGTATATTAATATGTATTTCAAAGTATTCGATGAAAAATGCTTTCCTGCAGGATCACTTTATTCTGAGTTTATTCTAAAATAAGCAAATTAAATTACTTCCTTTTGTCGCTTTATGATACTTAAGTGATGAGATAAAAATTACACAATTGTGTTCGCCTTTACGACGAATATTTGACAATGAATATTTGACATTTTCACACGTAGAATATATTATTCTCTCATTTGATGGAAATTACAATTCTAGACGCAGATATCTTCAAGAGTTTTTATAACACAATACATGTTTCCAAGCAATGCTTATGCAACGAAGTTCAATAAATCTGCCTCATACGAATAAAAAACAAAAAAAAAAACAGTTTTATATAGAAAAATCTACAATTTGTTATTGGCCCATTTCGTTGAAACGTAAAAAGGCAGAAGAAAAAACGAAATATAACTTAATTAAACGGAAGCCAATAAGTTTTATCCAAACCCCTGGTGTAGTTTCTGAAACTCTCATAACATTTGCTAGAAGTTTCCCACACTTTGTTTGTTTGCTATAAATAAAAAAAAAAACAAAAATATATAAATTTAAATCGCTCCATCAGTTTCCCCCTACCCTAAGCCTCTTGCGAATGACAGCGATATTCTACATTGTCGTAACTTCAATTTCGTTTTCTCGCACAGTATCTTTGTAATCATCTTCAACCTTTTTAAGCAACATTCAGAAGGGTTTGTGTCAATATTTCACAACTTCCCCTTTCTGCCTCCGATGTGCTGCTATGTGAAATAACATTCTTTGGCTCACATGTTGGTTGTGTTGTAAAAATTGCCATTCATTCATGAAATAGTTTCAATTTTACTTAATTTAAATTTTGTCTACACAAGTCGAGGATGACGATGATGTTGATGATGGTGACGATGATGGTTCATGATGGTGCTGCTACTGGTGTTGCTGGCGATGGAGATAGTAGAGAATTTGCTTCTTTTTTTTGTTGCTAATGATGATCATGACGATGATGCAGACAATGTTCTTGGATACCTTCACTTAGTTCTTCACATGATTCCTTGATGTCAAGGAGCGTAGCTCTACTTACTGGTAGAGTTTACAGATACTCGAGATTTACGCTTGATGTCTCATGTATGCATAGTTGTGTTAGTTATCATGCTCTCACATACTCGTATGGGAGAATGTAGGGGAGTGTCTTTGGTTTTCACTTTTATTACTACGACAAGTACGAATGCATTAGGGTGGCAATTAAATGTATGGGGGGAAAATGGTTGGGATTTCGAAATTCTAACGGATTTAACTACATGGTCTGAAAATGCTGTGTGCAAAATTTAAGAAAAATTGGATAACAAAATTCTCTGCCAATTGCTCGGTTTCGGTATAGAAAATCAGGCATGTTAAGAAAATCAATTTATGTACCTCACCTAGCAGAAAACTTTCAAAAACAAGCACAAATATTAAATCTATTTGTTTTAAGTCTTTAGGAGAATACGAAGTGAATGAGACCCTTTTTTTTAATTTAATGGAAGATTCATTACATTTTTCATTTAAGCATTTAAAACACTATCAGCTAGAGCGGAAACCCGATACAAAAATTTCAGTCAAGTAACTTGAGTGCGTCAATTTCTTTTGATCAAAAAATCCGCGGTTTGGGACGTAGAAAATCGCATATCGCAAAATGGCATAACATATAACATGTTTTAATTGTTTTTGCAATTAAAGAAGCAAAATTTTAACTTACAGAACTTAATTATTATAACTTACTAGCCGACCCGGCAAACGTTGCTTTGCCTTCAAATTTTAGCAGGAGCAGAAATAATTAATTTTTAATTTTTTGTTTGTATGGGAGGTACCACGCCCCTTTGTCCAATTGGACCAAATTGTAAATCTAAACCATCCCGGGCACCACCCAGACGCATATACAAAAATTTATGCAAAGCGGTCTAGCCATTTAGGAGGAGTCCACTGACAACGCCCGTACAGTAGAATTATATATATAAACATAATTATGGTAACTTACTTATATTTACTTAGAAACTTAGAGAAACAATTTATTTTTGACAGATTAGCCAATTTGTATTTGAGATACCCTAAAGAAAGGATACCCTAAGGAATTTACTACTATAGAATGAAAGACATGAACTTAAGGAAATATGAGTTACCAGAAAGGGCGGTGTCATCCGACCAATTTTTGTACATTTAACTAAATAATACAATTCAATCGAATCAGCAACACTTTTAGCAATTTCTGTCTGCAAATTAGATTTCTTTAAATCAGTAAATTTGTGTGGACGCGCCTCGATGGAAGTGGCAATGCAGCCAATTTGCACTTCCTAAACTAGGTAAATCAAACGCACAGTCTGTGCCAAATTTGGCTAAAGAAATGAAGCTAAGAATTTATGAAATGAATCCGTTAAATCGAAAAAGTTCAAGAGCAGGCTTTATTACTTGTTGGAAGTTTCTTAAATTTTGCAAGCATTTTTCCCCTTGATCAATTATAGATCACAATTAAACATTTTAAGTGTAAAAAAAAAATTTCCAACATACGAGAGCGGTTTCAAAACTAAGCGACTTGACGTATATATGGTGTCATTAGTTTGAAAAACGTTATGTTGGTGAAAAGTGGCAACCTTGTAAAACAACTGAAACTGTTTTAAGTTTCAAGGCGCCACGTTGTTTATTAGTTTTATTTGAGCCATCAAAAGTAAACGATCTCAGCCAATTTGTAAGCATGGAAAAAAATAGTCACCGCTATGCAATTCAACATTTCCATTCCAAAGGTCTCAGTCCAATCAATATTAAAGCCGAGCTAGATTCTAGTCTGGTGGAGTCTGTTTCTTTGTTTACGACTGTGAAATATTAGGTAGCAGAATTTAAACGAGACCGTACGAGCTGGCAAAATGAACACCGTAGTGGTGAGCCAAATGAGGCATTTTCTTAACCAACGCCAGACACGGTTAAGAAAATGCACAAAATGCTATTGGAGTTTGACACTTCTTACTATAAATGGGGTATAGAAGCTGTTGAATTTCGCTGGAAAAAGTGTACCGGGATAAACGGAATTATGTTATTATAAAGAAAAATTTTTCGCAACTTCTTTGGGTTGTCTTTGGATTTGGGACTGCCTCCGTACTATAAATGAATACAATGAACAGTTATGTTGCTATACAAATTAAGAGTTACTGGATAAAGCTGACTATTGAGTCTATTTGTGTAAGATATAACAAAATTTTACCATAGCCAACTTTTAAAGTGTTCTAAAATTTACTTCAAAAATGAAATCAAAAAAATCAAAATAAAAAAATGTGAAGCTACTAATATACCAGTGGTCATAACCCATAACAGCCTAAGTCTGTTTTTCAATATTTTCAGTACAGGAGTTTAAAGTTTTGAATCTTCACTGAAAATCAGGAGAAGGTGTTTTTTTGGGAAACTTTGCTACAGATTCCAAGGAAACGAATTTCTTTACTTAAAAAGATATTATGGAAAAAGACACTTAGGCTCTTATGAATTGTTGAACGAAAGAAAGTCAAAAAGTTCAAGTTAAGTTAGGCTATTATTCCAGATTAAATAAAAAACTTTAAGTGTGCCTAAATTGACATAAATTATTATTCTATGTCAAAATATTTCAAATTTTTTTGGATTAACGACTTAAGTTGATTTAGGCAATGATGAAAAAATAAAGTTTATATTTGTTGTAATCCTACATTGACTTAGCCAGTTATGCCAAAACAGTCATTTAGAAAAATAATTTAAGCTATTAGGTTTTTTAGGATTAATTGCCTTCCTAGAAGAGATACAAACATGAAAAATTTAGAGCAAATAAATTTAGATACGCTGAATACGACGGTGCTAATAACTCAATTGTGTCCTAACTCGAGTTAGGTTGTTACGGGTTGTGACCACAGATATATGATAAATCAGTCATTTATATGGGAGATACCAGAAAAAGCACGTCTAATCGTTCCATTTTGCTTTTCTTTTTTTTATTTTAACAAGTATTATAGGACAAGACATTGCCGAAAACTTAAGTTGCTGAGGTTTACAAATTAGGAGTTACAGTGAAAAAATCGAATTTCGGAAAATAGATTAATAATAGATTCAATATCGGTATATCAGAAGGAGTACGACAGGCATTAGCTTAGCATGCTCTTAACATGTATCAAATTTGACTGAAACTAATGCAACCGCATAGGCTATAGGGGCCTCAGAACATATGAATGATATGAGTCATTTATATGGGAAGTGGCGGAAGTGGGAGGACTATTCGTTGGATTTTTTAAGATTTTACAATGTATCATAGAACATTACATTAGGCAAAAATTTATATTACAGCTGTCTACGGATTAAAAGTTTAACGGGAATATCCGGGATGGGAGATACTACAAGAAGCATGACAATGCGGTTCGTTGCAAGTTTCGGTCTACATTTTAGGAAGTTCTTGTCGTGTAATTGGTTTTACTGAATTTCGTACCTGCTGGATAACAGACATGAACATAAGAATGTATG
Source organism: Philornis downsi (assembly GCA_019455685.1). Classification (NCBI taxonomy): domain Eukaryota; kingdom Metazoa; phylum Arthropoda; class Insecta; order Diptera; family Muscidae; genus Philornis; species Philornis downsi. The sequence continues at coordinate 1,027,888 of JAHXMU010000160.1, forward strand.
GATTAAATTAGTTATATATATGTAAAGTACCAAAGGAATACACTGGGAACTACAGAAGAAAAACTGAATTTCAGAAAATCACAACTTGTATGAGAGCTACTGGAATGGATGGACCAATATAGCCCATCTGCAACTCCCCACCTATGACCTTTCAAAATATTATGCTGCGCTAAGTTTTAACAAGTTTAATAAAAATATACGGCAGTTATTATTTATCATGTATGAAAACTAATTAGACAGGAGGGATTTTCCTCAATCGACGTAAAAGATCATGAAAAGGTTTTCTGGGTGTTACGTTTTTAATGTGTCAGATAATATAAGTCCTTCCTTTCGATCGGGTTATAAAAATCAGAAAACATTTTTAAAATCGAATTCAAAGTATTGTTTTTGACTACATGTAATAAAATTGTTGCACGTTCTGTCAGGAAAGCAAACGCTATGGGAATGGTTTCATATTACTTGAATTTCAGTAATTCAATACTCTGTTTCAAATTAGTGGACAATCAGAAATGTTTCAAAAAAGTAGTGGAATTAAAGTAAAATACGATTTGAGAAGTTAACATTTTGTTTTGGATGTTCTGCAAATGAAGTGGTTTGTTGTTTCATTTTCTCATGTGAAATGAAGTTCGAAAACACAAGTTGTAAACAGCTGATATTGACTTGAAAATAAAATTTAGTTATTAAAATTACTATTTGTGATTTTTTGTGCATAAAATTAAAGGATAAATAAATAATAAGGACAAATAAATAAATAAAGGATAAATAAATAATGAATGCGGTGTTAGTGTCCACTATATACCAAAGCAATGAATACGCAAGAGCAAAATTGCAAAGGCGAATTTTGCGGGATCACTAAAATCCTTTGGATATGGGCGACACTACGTAAGAACACACATGTATGTACTTAAATACATTCAATATACTTTTAATAAAAACTATTAGGTTTTTACAAAATTATCGCATCAACAAAGATGCGTTTCGTAACATTTTACATTGCATAAAATTGCGACTGCCCAAGTCATCCTTTCCAGCAGAACTACAGCTTGCTGCCACATTAAGATTTTTAGCAGAAGGAGGATTTCAACGAGTGGTTGGAAAAGTCGCTAATGTGGCCTTAGCACGGAGCACCACCTGCAAAATTTTAAATCGAGTGCTTATTGTTCTGACAGTTGATGAACAAAACTTGTCTAAGCGCCACTTCATGCAAAAATTTAGTATTCCCGGTGTAGTAGGATGCATTGATGGAACTCACGTGGAAATTACTAAGCCGCAAAAAGATTCTACAATTCTTCCAATTTTACATGGTCCTCTTTTTCCAGGTCTGGATTGTTTTGCATAAAACGTAGCATTATTGCATCCTGCGTTGTATTCTTGCGTTTTCCCCTTCAAACAAGGAAAATTTTTATTCAACCAAAGGAATCTGACCACTTTTATTTATTATACTTACATGTTTATTTGCAAAAATTTTTGTTTCACAATAAAATTTCAAAGTATTTTTGAACCACTTCTTTTTGCCTAAAAGCAGTTTCTAGAACAATGCAATTCAGTACGATTTGATGTTCGAAAACAAAACAGAAATCAAAAGTAAAAAGTAAAATTCAGAACACCCAAGTGTCAAATTGAAGTGATTTCAAACTACTTTTACTTCAAAGTAGAATCTGGAACATACCTGCATATAAACTTAAAAATGTTGAGGAAGAATTTTCGTTGCCACCCTACAGTATATGTCATCTTAATCCGCCTGGAAATATCTTATGATGTTTTCCTTAATATTAGTCGGAGCAAGCACTTGATGTGTTATTTTTCTCGTAAGCAAAAATGTTAATTTTTCCCCAAAACGAAGCTGTATTACTTCAGTATATATTTAAGAAGATTTATGGATAATTTCTTATGTAAATATTTGTGAGATCATTTAATGTATGCACATGTTTACTTATGCAGACAATATCTCGTATATCATATCCAGCTTGAGCTCCACCACCCATATGGGTTATCAACAATTGCAAAATGTAATTGCTTGGATCGTAACAATGGCAGAAAAATATTTCGTCAACAGTTAAAGGATTTACTGAGAGAAATTACTTAAGAGACACCGTTGTAAGAAAATTGTTCATGGTTTTATGTGGAATCTTTAATTTTATAAACAAAAAAACAAAAATCGAATTCATTGGATTCAAGACCGCCGGTCTGGCAAGGCTGTCAGCTGTTAAATACTTGTCATCTGAAGTGTTATTTATTTAGTGAAAGGTGTGCGATTTACGAATATGGAAGAAGAACGCCCAAAAAATTTTTTAAAACTTACTACAAGTGTGGTGATTCAAACGTGGGCTTTCAATCGAACAAAATTTTCTTCAGCTAGAAAACTCATTTCTCATTCGGTGGTTACGTCAACAAACAAAATTGTTGCACATGGGGCTCAAGGAAACCAGAAGTGATTTTGGAGAAAACACTGCATCTGAATGTGTCACTGAGCCGTATTTTTTGCTTTGAATATCTCAAACAATTAAAAGCGTAAGCAAATAAGTTTGCTATAAGTTGAGCTATGTCTTAAACTTGCCAAGATAGATACAGTCTTAAATTGGCCAACTTCATGTATTCGACAGCCTTACCAGACCGGCGGCTTTGAAACCACTAAATGCTTTATATGTTGACGTAAGTAAAAATGATTCTTCTCTTATTATTGTTTACTTCTTTATGATCCATGGCGACTTAAATTGTGTATAATTCCAATTTTTAATTGAATGAAAAGGATATGACAAAAGAAATGATTAAAAGGTGATCCAGTCCACTTTTATATATCCTAAGAGCGAAGAGCAACAATCATCTCGTCTCCCAATCTTTAACTCGCATCACATATTTGAACATTTTGAAATCCTACAGTAGTGAGATTACAAAAACTCACCTGATCTTTGGCCAACTGGAACCACGTCTTTACTATCATCGCCAAACGACTGTCGTGGTAACTTTTCGTTGTCTTTACACTTATGAAAATATCATCTAGCTCTGTGGTGGGTGGTTTTGGTGTACCCGTCACCGATCGTTGCGACAGGTCGCGCAACAAATGTTTATTTCTTAAATAGTGCACCGAAGCCGTTGGCCTCTCCACCGGCAACTCAATATCGGAGAAATTAAAACTATGAAAATCTTTACGTATTATCACTGTGGTGGGCTGATTGACTGATGTATGCACCGGATTGGACAGTAATTCCTGAGCTCTGTACGTTGCCGTCGATGAAGACGCTGGCGCTGCCATCAGTAATGACACTTCCGAAGGTGATGGTGCTGCATGCAATGGGGGATTCCCCAGAGGTGAATTTGTACTAGAGGTTTCATACTGTAATAGCTTCAGATGGTGCGTCTGCACTTCGCTGATTTTATTTAGATATTTTTGTGATGGATTTTGTGAAATCTGTAAAGGAAAGAGTACAGGAAAGGCAACATGTTAACATTGGCGTTAATTAAATGTGTTGTGATTTAAATCGTTTGTCATCTGTGTCTGTGACTAAGGATTAAATCACTCAAAAGTCATACAGTGTAAAAACAGCATTTAATGCTAAACAGAGAATATCATTTAACCGTAAAACATAAAAGCTCAACAGCGGTAGGGGGTCGAAACGTTGGTATCCGCAAACGAGGCAACTGCTGCACACAGTACCCACTGCCTACATATGAGCAGACATGCATGCAACGTCACACATGATGTAGGTACATAAAGTGTCGCCTCATATCAGTTTCGTATCTTTTGCTCTAGAGCTGTGTGGAACACATGCAGGCTGCATGTCATCATTGTCATCGTCACTACAATGTTTCCCATGTCGTTGCTGCTACAGCTCCATTTATGCTTATGGTACAAGCCAACAATTTATACACACATGTACACACATGTACACATCGCCATATAAGTCTGCCCGAGTTTAGGTGTGGTGTGTTTCGAATAAGTTGTTACATTTCCCTTTAAAATGTTGCATGTAAGATTCACGTCTGAATTTTGAGTGTTCCCAAAAAAAAAAAAGGAAAAAATTGGATTTCAGTTGAAATCTCAGTTATGAGATACTACACTGTATGAGAGCAGACGCTTTAAAATTCAGCAACTAAGCAATTGAATACATGATTAAATACAACAAGTGAATAAGTGATGGAGTTAGGCGGACACAAACCGACTCGTAGAGGTTACGTGATACTTTTCCTGGATAAAGGCTAATGTGAGCAACGAAAATTCTAACAGCAGGTCTGGTCAACCACAATTCAATTTGGCACTAGCAAAGAAATGAATCGTTCGGTTGATGGTAACCCTGCTAGCGCTATGAGGATTTCCTATGATGTCCTTATAAAGAGTATGTTCCCCCCCAAATCGTCGGCCGACATCGAAAGGCAGGTATTTGTTTATGGATTTATAGCAGTTTAAAGCTGCTTGCTCGTAAATAATCATAATACCAATCAAGCTGATATGTAATATTTTTGGAGAATAAAATTTGTGAATGCCTAAAACGAATATTCGACTTCAGTCTTGGTGACGACATTGAATTCCATTGGCATATTCCGGAGCCAGAATAGGAAGAAATTCTTAGTCCATAATGGGTAAATTCAGTTTACGTACTAGCACCTCCAATAACGAATTCAGACCGATTACATTCAAGTAATATGGAAGTGTGCAGAACCAGATTCTCGCACAAAAATATAATCTATAAAGTATATCGGCTGCCTCAACTGAAAAGTTGATAAACCTGCTTGATTAAGGTGGAAACTACGTTTCTAATCTAATAAAAGTTGCATTAACTAGAAATTCATTTGTTTTTACATTGAAATATTTATTTAGCTCAGTTTAAATAATCCGATATGCATCGTTTTGTTCCATAACTAATTGCCATTTTGATGATAATTCCATTATGTCCCTTTCATAGAAATCCTTATACTAATTGCCATTTCGATGATAATTCCATTATGCCCCTTTCGTAGAAATCTTTATACTAAATGCCATTTCGATGATAATTCCATTATGCCCCTTTCATAGAAATCCTTATCCCTATTGGCAAATAAACTGGGGCACTAGATTTTCTCAAACTTCGCTTTAGGCTAATTTTTACTCAGCAATATCACTCGCGTTAGACAGGAATTGGAGATTTAACACTTATTGTTAAACCTGAACTGTAAAGTGAATGCATAAAAAACTCTTAACTAAACTTCTGAAGTTTTTGACGACTCGCTTTCGATTGTTGTAGTCTAGCGTTCTCTTAATGGCGTTTGTCTTCCTATTAAGCAAAGTTGCTCGCATCTGGACGATTGGTTCCTTCAGAGTGACCGACTGTTGGCAGGGCGGGTTCGAATTGAGAGTATAGCCATGGGAGAGTAACTGAAGGTAGATTATTCCCTGACGGTCGTACCAAACACTAAGCAAAACATTCCTGACCATTAATCCTGGTTTGACCACATTTGCGCCTGCTCACCGCGATTCGACAACGACCGTTTTCGCTTAACGTCGTCATAAGTGGCGCACTTATCGTTACTGGTCGCCACCCGCTTCAGAAATAAATTGATTTTATTGCGATTTAAAAGCGACTCGCAGACGAAAATTCAGCGTTAACTTATGTGGCGATAGTTATCGAGATTATTTCTATATCCAGACTAATTGAAGCGGTACCAAATGGTTTCTTGTGCAATTTATAGTTCCTAGGATAACGAAGCAGTGTTTACATGAATTTTGGACATGACGATTTACATTATTCTATTGACATTTTCGACTATTGGCTTTCTAGAGAACGGCGCATCTTTATCAATAAAAAATTCCAGAACGAAATCGTTGAAACCACAATTGATTGCTAGTTACGGTGCTCAAGCAATGCTAAGTGAAGTAATCTCAAAGGCGTCGGAGTAGTTTTTGAGTTCGAAATGTTATCTTTCTAACGTCAATACTGAATTAAGCATTCACGGAACGGTCTGAGTAGGTCCTTGAGTACGAAGTCTTATCTTTCTAAAATCATCTAGCGTAACCAGATCGCACTTATGCAATGCTAGCTACAGATTACTAACGCCATCTATTGGACAAATATTAGATTTCTTTTTAGTATAACTTATACCTATATAATGGACGTGCGCTAATGCAAACCCTGACACGAGCAAATGTATTGCACAACATCTGAAGAACCTGTAATCTACTGATATGTGTATTGTGCAGGGATGCCATATGGAGAAAGAACGAATCCCAGATGTTTACGGAAAGATCGGAAGAATGGCGCTATAGAAAGATGCGTGAGTAGAGGTGAAGCGTGATAGTTTGATAAGACGATCATGACATGGGAATCTTTTTCTTTAAAAGAAGTGGTAAAGATCTGAAATGTACGCAAAACATGCTGTAAATGTGTATAGAATGCTTAAGGAACAAATAAATAAATCACTATAATTGTAGGTTTTAACGTCGTGCCACCCAACCAAATCGATGTTTAATTCAATAAATGGATCATCGTTTACGAACAATGACAGCAATGGGGCCGACATTTTTTATATTTAAATAAAACTGTTAATCACGGATAACTCACATCGTAATAAGCAGCTTCTTATTCCTAAAATAACCACACTCATGGGTCGTGCTTTTGTAGTAAGAGTGGCTAGAATTTACAATTTACTACCAAGCCATTTAAAAACTTTCAAATTATTTCCTGATTCTTACAAAAGGCACATTCTACAAAACTTTCAGACTTTACTGTAAAATTTTGTTTTCAATTAAACTGTGAGTAGCCTTTATTACATACCGATTATCTTATATTTCAAGATTATATTCCGATTAACTTCTAACTTTTTAATTAGTCTTTTTTTCCATACTTTTTTTTTGTCTTCAACGATCATAATGTTATATTATATTATTATATGTCATATTATATTTTTATAAATTTTATATTTAATTTTTATTATGATGAATTGTTGCATATTGTAATTTACTTATAATTGGCCGGAAGGCTTTAAATTACAAGCCAGAAATAAATAAATAAATAAATAAATTTGTGAGTGATGTGTGAAGTTGCATATTGCTCAGGAGAAATGTGTAGCTGTCGTGAATATAATTATCCATAATTATCCATACCCATAATTATTATCCGTATAATAGTGGGTGCCTAGCCACGACTGCAACTGACTTCCCGTGGGTATTGAGTAATAAATAGATTCTAGTTGCACATTACCTATGAATTGCATTTGAGAGTAATGTGTAGATGAGTTGCTCATTCTGTAACTCATTGCTTACGAAATACGTACTCTGCTCTGTACATAACTCTTTCCAGAGATTTTCGGTAATTGCAGAAAATAAGTCGTACGATCACTCCCCATTTTATCAATCCAATGTCCTAGACGCTCGATGAAATAAGTGAGATTTTAGCGTTAGGTATAATTCGTACCACTGCGATAGTTCCTCTAACCAAAAGTGACCTACTGGGCACATTATATCACAACCCCATCACCAATTCCATGAACATATTCATTTATATTCTGAGATTAGATGAAGGCCTCTACTCATACGCTTTACCAGATAAGTTTGCTTTACAATATTTTTTAAGGCGCCAGCTATTCTTGTAATTATAGATCCCCGTTGAGGTTTATACTCAATGTTAAGTTTCTGTTTCCCAGAAGAACATAAGAAAAGGCAGCTGATACGTTTTGAGAATGGCAAAAGTGCTTTCGGATTTGGCAGCCATGTTAGCCAAAGTATGTTAGAGAACGATTTAGAAAACAATAACATTTTAAATATTAATTTTTGTTAAAGGTATCCCAACTAGAATATAATCTTAAAACCCATGGCTGACCAATCCAATAGTTTCTTGTATTTGTGATGAAATAGTTAACTAAATATTTACACATCCATGCTGTGCTGTTTGTTTTTGAATATTTTAAATTATCCACTATCATTTAAAATGACCCCCCCGTCAAATTAAGTTTGTGGCAACTGATTTAGGGCCACCACACACGACCATCGCACGTCGATGCAATTAGTTTGATTGTGTCTGAACAGCAAGCAGCAACTGTTGCAGCAGTTCATCTCTTTGTTTAGCTCTTCTTTGTCTCACACAAAGTGTCATAACTTTTACGTCGACTGGGCTTCCCTTCATTTGTGATGTTGGCCGTATCACCGGTACGTTTAAATGTTTTCTCTGGAAATTTGTTCCATGTTTTAAGCGTAAAATGCTGTACTGGTTGAGGCGTGTACTTTGCTGTCTGTGTGTGTGTGTGTGTGTGTCCTCTATTCGAGCTATTAAACAGTTTGAGCCAAGACACTCCCGCCATCTCGTGTTGCCTAAGTTTACAACCCGTATGCGAGTATTAAACGGAAAATAAGAGCACAGGTCACGCGTGACAAAACACTGAGCTCCTTTTGGATTGTGCTGTAGCATTGCTGCTTTCTACTATTGCTCATTCGGTATTTTGATGAGGAGAGGGGAACAGATTTAAAAGATATAAAAAAGGAAAATGTGAAACGGTAGAAATAAAGCAAAGAAATCATAGTTTCTATTAAATTTTAGAGCTACTGTGAACGGAACCGGTTAAAGATGTTGCCTGCAATTTCAACACAATGAAATGAAACTACTTAATTAAGGTGAATAGCATCGTAAAATGCTACGACAAGAAATCACTTCATACAGTTTTTTCTTGCGAAGCAAAACAGAAAGTAAAGTACTTAAAGTCCTTGACAAAGCGAACATAAATCAACGCACAACAAGACATTCAAAGTAATTCTTACATTGCCTCTTTGACATGGAATTTTTTTATTATATATACAATATTTGTTCAAACAGTAAACACTACAAATACTGTATATATAAGGGTTGCCCCTTTATGCAACCCGCTTGGAAGTCCTTCAAAAAAAGAGAAAAAAAACTAGGTCATATTTTTAATTAGTATCCTTTCTTTGGATACTAATTTGAAGTTTTATCGTTTGGGTATACATTAATTTGGTGTATATAAAGGGTATCCCAACAAGAACGCAAGATTTAAATGACTGATGCAGCAATTAAATTGTTTCTCTGGCAGTATGACATGTGGCGCCGTCTTGTTCAAACCACATGCCCTCCACATTCATTTCTTTAATTCTACGCACGAAAAAACTGGTTATCATTTCACGATATTGACTGTGTGCGCTTGACATGCCTCATTTTCATAAAAAAAGTTCCAATGATTCCTCCAGCCCAAAATTCACACCACACAGTGAGAATGCATTTGCTTCTTGTGAATCACTCGAGGATTTTCCTCACCCCAAATGCAACAATTCTGCCTATTGACGAAGCCATCAAGATGGAAATGGGCCTCGTCACTGAAGATGATTTTATCGGCAAAATCAGCGTTTTCATGTTGTTTCTCCAATACCCAACGAACTCCCTTCGCGGTCCATGGTCAGCTGGCTTCAGTTCCTGAGGCAGTTGAACTTTGTATGCATGAAGATGCAAATCTTTCGTCAAAATTCGCTGCATAGTGGATTTGGAGACACCAAATTGCTGAGCTCGGTGTCGAATTGAGGTGGATGGAGTTTGAGCGACATCATCACGTACAGCTGCGACATTTTCGGTCGATCGACCTGGTCGAAGGCGCGTTGTTGTCTTTACATCACTAACTGACCCAGTTTTGGCAAATTTATCCATTAATCTCCTTATAATTGACTCTTTCGGAGCATTATTGTGACCCCAAATTGATCGCAATTTGCGAACTGTAGCCGCAAAACTTTCACCATTTTGATAAAACAATTTTACAGTGAGAATGCGTTGTTCATTCGAGTAGCGCTCCATTTTTACTAACCTCGTACCTTCTACTAGCAAACAATAACAATTGTTCAAATGTCAAACAATGACACTTCGAATGGCGCCAAATTTAAATCTTGCGTTCTTGTTGGGACACCCTTTATTTCAATGAGTAGAACGCGTAGCACATAGTGCAAAAACTTCTAGGGATATCTCCAGGTGGGAACTGACCGTTAGATGCCGTGTTGTATTGACGATGACTGTCTATTATAAAGGGTGGTGCATAAGTAACGTTAACGGTGACTATATTGAATGCGTTCTTGCGCATCATTTGGTTTTAACACATGAACCAATTGCATCTTATATGGGAAAAGATGTAACATATGTAAAATTCTTTGCAAAGACCGTCTAGACATCTCTAACTGCTGAGAACGTCATCCGTTGGAAGTTTCGAGGTTTTCTCCAATACAAACTGCACGAGGTCCTCCAGCATGCGGAAAATCACAGACAGCGCTTTGTTGCCCAAAACGCTGAACCAATCGGTAAATTGTTGGAGCGCTAGGAACATTTCGAACATGAAAGAAATTTCGATATAATCTGAATAATCGAATGCTGATTTTCAAAGTAAAATTGAACAACTTTGGTTCTTTGTTCTGTGCCGAGACTTTTCATCATAAATTATTTAGTTAATTCTGTAAAGGAACAGAAAAAGACTTAAACAAAAAATGTATTCACTGATCAAATCCTAGCGTTACTTATGCGCCACCCTATATAAAAGCGTGTTTGCCTTATTATAGTTGTGTATGTCCATAACACTGTTTTTGCCTTAAGTTCTCATCGGTTTGCAACAATTTTCTCCTGAAATTAAGAGACTCTGACTCCTTTGAGTCTCCTTTGAGTTTTGCTATGTCCCATATTTATATGTATAATTTTGTTCCCGCAATTTGGGATGGTAAGCATTCGATATCCGGGAAATTTTTCTATAGCACGGCACGGTTTACTTTCGAAGTATTGACATTGCCTAAAGTGCCTTCAATGTTCTGGAACCGAGTATAGTAGATAAATAGAGAGTAGTATTTTTTTTATGAAAGTACTACATTGCAATTTCATTTAATTTTACCATCGGCCTTATAAATTGCAAGTTGGTGAAATAAATGAAATGGAATTAAACGAATAGTGTCGTATTCGTAGGGCGTCCCTTAAATTATAGTACATGTCGGCTAACCGGTAACAGCGCTGAGCCTGCCGTAAAATTGTTCTTTTTAGTTTATTTATTTAAACCCAAATTAACTTTATTTTAAATTCTTTATTACAATTAAGTTAGACAAGTGAAAGGAGTTCCTCTTTCTTAACTACATATCCTAAACTTGCAGAAAAAGGAAGACAAAATTTGTAAGTCAATTTTCATCACTAAAGTTTCGATATCGATTTACATAACTAAATTCATAAGAGCCCTTATTCAAGTTTGGTGTAAGAAAATGCCGCACCTATACAACCCTTCGTTCAGCATTCATTTAATCCTTTGAATTTCAAATGAAACCGTTAAACACAAAGCAGCCAATACGACATATAGAAATCACTAAAAAAAATTCAAACGTTTTTGACAAATACAAATGAGTACATTAATTTATACTTATTTTAATTTTCTCGATCCGGTAGATTGGTCAATGGATTCAACCATAAAGCAGGCAAACCTCTGTTAAAAAGCCATAAACATCAGTTACTCAATACTTACAGTATGAATTCGAATACGAGACAACGACGATATAAACCAAAATGAAACAAATAACCGTTGTTGTGGTTGCGGTGCGAGTTTTTCTTAATTTTGTGGCATTATCGGTTATGTAAAGGGTGTCCCAACAAGAACGCAAGATTTAAATTTGGCTTTATTCGAAGTGTCATTGTTTGACATTTGAACAATTGTTATTGTTTGCTAGTAGAAGGTACGAGGTTAGTAAAAATGGAGCGCTACACGAATGAACAATGCATTCTCATTGTGAAATTGTTTTACCAAAATGGTGAAAGTTTTGCGGCTACAGTTCGCAAATTGGGATCAATATGGGGTCACAATTATGCTCCAAAAGAGTCAACTGTAAAGAAATTAATGGATAAGTTTGCCAAAACTGGGTCAGTTAGTGATGTAAAGACAACAACGCGCCTTCGACCAGGTCGATCGACCGGAAATGTCGCAGCTGTACGTGATGATATCCCTCAAACTCCATCCACCTCAATTCGACACCGAGCTCAGCAAATTGGTGTCCCCAAATCCACTATTCAGCGAATTTTGACGAAAGATTTGCATCTTCATGCATACAAAGTTCAATTGGCTTTGGAACTGAAGCCAGTTGACCATGGACAGGAAAAAATAAATAATAATAAATAAAATTTTCATCTTGATGGCTTCGTCAATAGGCAGAATTGTTGCAATTGAATTGTTGCACCGTATGGTGTGAATTTTGGGCTGGAGGAATCATTGGAACTTTTTTTTAGGAAACTGAGACATGTCAAGCACGAAATGATAACCAGTTCGATCGTCAAATGATAACCAGTTTTTTCGTGCCTAGAATTGAAGAAATGAATGTGGAGGGCATGTGGTTTCAACAAGACGGCGCCACATGTCATACAGCCAGAGAAACAATTCAAATGCTGCATCAGTCATTTAAATCTTGCGTTCTTGTTGGGACACCCTTTATTTTTAAGGCATAGATAAATGTAAGAGAGTCGTATGTCACTAAATAGTAGGTACTGGTGAAAAAAATTTTCAATTTGACGACAAATTTATTACGTTACGATTTCCAAAATTTATAATCTAACCTCAACGATGAGACATTTTTATTTTAAAGATGAATTTAAACTTACAGCTTGATATGGATATAACATAAGATTTGAAAATGTTCTTACCAAATCTGTAGAAATTCTATCTTCATGTCAAATTGTCTCTAAGAAAATTTGTTTTAAAAGTCTGCACGCAAACAGTTGATTTGCAATGAATTTCTTTGCCTAATACAAACTTTATGATTTATGTCACACTTTCCGTGAAATTGTTGTCGTAGAATATACGTTTTTACCAAGTCTTCCTTTTAAAAATTATTTGTTGCTACCACTCTTTCCTTTTCATACCTTCATGTTCACCTACCAACTATACCAACATAATTGGTTTGCGCCACCTGTACGTTATTGTGATTGCATTTGTTATATTCAATACACATTTCCATTCAATGCACATTTTCATTGGCTCCATTCTTTCTTGGGGGGTTTTTTTCTTGTTATTTTTCAATACACATTGAATTGAAATTCAAAGTTGCTTAAATCTATATATATAAAAGAATAACGTTACTGACTGACTGACTCAACATCGCCTAGCCCTAACCACTGGAGCTAGAAACTTGCAACTTGGCATGGAGGTCCATCCTCTAGCATAGACGCCCGCTAAGACGGGATTTTTGGAAAATCCTACGGGGAGGGGCAAAAAGGGGGAAAATCTCCCCCTTCAAAACGGCTTAAGCTAGAACCTTGAAATTTGGCATTTTGGTTCCTTTTATGACGTAGGCACGCGATAAGAAGCGAGTTTTGGAAATTCCTATGGGGAGGGGCAAAAAGGGGGAAAATCTCCCCCTTCCAAACGGCTTAAGCTAGAACCTTGAAATTTGGCATGTTGGTTCCTTTTATGACGTAGATGTTCGCTCAGACGGGATTTTCGGAAATTCCGATGGGGAGGGGCAAAAAGGGAAAAAGTCTACCCCTTGGCGGCTACCGCAAACTACTCATCCGATTTCAAAAATTCTTTCGCCAGTTGAATGCTACGTTATCATTGAGTGCTCCTGGTATGGTACTATTTGCAGTTTAGCCCAGAAACTTGCTAAATTAGCGAGTAAACGGGGGAAAGTTTCTCCTTGGCGTCCTGGCCTAACCGCTTATTATTGTTTGTTTATAGTTGTTTACTTTTATTTTGCATTTATTTCTTATTTGTCGTTTATCTACACTCTGTACTGAATATTACACTTTTGTTGCATACCTTTAGGCATTTTCTGCTTTTCTCATGGGCAATTTTACGTGGCTTGCTCAAGAGTTAGTTCATCCAAAAATTTATATATCCTCACATCAGGTGGAAAAACTATCAATATTGTATACCAGGAGGTACTTCGCTGAAAAATTACGTGCTTTACAATTAATGTCTCCTGCTGCTATAATAGCTTTACCGCGA